>JH720111.1:39813-95760 GCA_000231845.2 Tetrahymena malaccensis 436 | reverse complement strand
TGTTCTCAATATTTAGAAATACTCTTTTAATTTACTATTATAAAATATAAAAAATATTGAAACACTTTTTTATTAATTAATAATTTATTTATCTACAATATGTTTTAAATATTATCTAAATAGGTAAATTACCGTCTTAATAGTTAGTTTTTTTAAATGTGTTCTGCTCGTATTTAGATGATTCTTACTTCGAATACTAAAACATTAAATACAAAAAAGTAGACTTGCCTTTTCATATCTTAGTCAACTGTGGATAAGCTATCATTTTATTTGCTATTTGCTTTCTACTCTTTTTGATATTTTATATTCTTATAGAAAAAATTAAAACACAGAAAATTAAATAGATATCTATCAAAATATATTCATGCTTTTTCTCTTCTTTGCTTATTCAGTATTTCTAACTAATAATAGGCATGTTTATTATTGGCATAAATCAGTAAATTAAAGAATTTTACTACAACTCAAATATCAAATAGTTAGAGATAAAAATTATAATATCGCTGATTTTATTAGTGCTTTCTATTCTTATCTTCTAATAAATGTATAAGTATCTTAATACATAAAATCCAGGATAAAGCGAACTTAGCTCTCAAGAAATAACTAAAGAAAAACTTTTGAATGAGACCATATTTGAATCTAAAATAAGACGAAATTTCATCCTGATCTATTTATTTTGTGAAGCAATTTTAATACCAACATGCTTTATGTAGTTGAGTGATAACTGGAAAGTAGTAAATATAGTTCTAATTATTATTTACTTAGCTATTTTGGTATTCATAATTTATTTTAAGCCATTTTTCTCAAATATTACAAACACTTATTTCATTTTGAATAATTTATTATGGCTATTGCTATAAATCTAATTTATGATAATCAATTATTTTTGTGATTAAGTAAACGTTGCTGAATATTCTTCACATATTGAAAAAATTAGCTATACTTTCTTGGTAAACGTCTAATTTGTTTAGCTAATTTAACCAATATACATGATTATAATTTTGTCTGTATCAGTGTATGATTTAATAAGAAAAAGAATGGTTAGTAGAGTTCTTCAATAATAGGACAGTTAAATTGATGTAGATAATTTTAACTCTCTAAACTTAACAAATATCAACTAAGAGCTAGTAAATTAAAAAAATGTTAGCTTGAGAATTGTTTAGATATTTAAAAAAAGTAAGAAATCAGAAAGTGAATACCAAGACTAAAAAATAAAAAATACGCAATATAAGATAGATTGATTATTTTAAAATAAGAAAAAAGTTTTTTTTCAGACTCAATAATTTAAAATGAATAAAAAAAGTAATTTTTGTTTTCATTCCATTTATTGTAAATAATTTTTATTATAAAATTTTTTAAACCAAAATATTTTTTGCTGTTAAAAAATTGTTTTCCTTTTTTTGTTTTTAATATTTAATTTTAGAGAAAGTTTTTTTTTTGGTTACTAAATTATATATTAAATGTATATTTTAAATTGCAAGGATTCGATATATGTTTGAATTTTGGTTTCTAAAGCTTTTATTTTTTATTTTTGTTATCAAGAATTAAAATAAAATTATATTATTTTGTTATGTAAGATATGTAAAACAGCATTTTTTAAAGAAACAATAATTATATATAATATATAATAAATATTCATATATTAAATTCTAAATTTTATATTCAAATATTTACATTTAAGCTTCTAGTTTTACTTCTCATCCATGTTTTACTAGATATTAATTAATTAAAATAATTATAATATATAGATTCTCTATGGTACCAATTTATATTTAGTTTTTTAATAATTAATTGATTATTGTTTATTAATAATAAATTTGGATGGCTGATATGGTCTAAGTAGTTGCTATTATTATTGTTGTTGTTGTTATTACTATTATTTCTATTTTTACATCTTAATTTTTTTATTTTTATAAAATTAAATAATTAGACTAGCAATTCAATAAATATATACAAAGGCTACCATAATAAAATTATGTAAATAGTAATTAAAAAGAGGAAGCTTATGATATCGATTTGTTTAGATGAGTTTGTATCTGTGGTGATGTATTGGTGAGTATAAAGGTTAAGGGAAAGGTATTAAATATAAAGAGATAACCAGAGAAGCGAGTTAATTATAAAATAAGCATTTTTTAATTTAGATTTAAAAGGAGTAAAATAAATTATTACAATCGTAAAAATCAGCTAAACCACAATCGAAATTATGCATAAGCACATCCATGAATGACTCAATTATATAAATATTGTAGGGAAAATAATAGATTCTAAAATTAAGTATAATAGCATGAAATTTCTTTTGAGTATTCCTTTTGAATTTGTACCATTTTGAATACTTTTTTTATTTATATTTTTAAAACTTATACTTTTATCTTGAAATAGTTTTTAGCTGTTCAAGTAAAACGCTTAAAAGTAGAATATTAAAATTACTATACTAATTATAATGAGGATGATAATAACTTTTAATTCGAAGTATTCTATCTATTCTTTATCCATTTTAACTAATTCTTTAAGTTATTAATTTAAACCTATAACAAATATAGCTAAACATATTTAATAGTATTAAATTTGTAAGCTGCAAAATAATCTATTGTAAGCTATTTAAACAATAAATAGTATATTCTTTTAGATATACTCTAATAGCAGATAAAAAATTAAAAATATAATCAAGCAGATCAAAAAAATAGCAGCACCAGATCCAGATGTCTTTAAAATATTAAAAGAAAGACCAAGCTTTTGATATTTTGGGTCTTAATATTAGGATTCGTTTTCATTAGTAAAAATTTCAAATACATTTAAGAATTTGTAGTTTTGAGTACAAAATTAATCTATTTTTAAATAATAAATCTTCATTAAAAAATTCAATAAATAAATAATCAAAATAAATACTTTTATTTGCAAGCAAAAAGTAATAAATTTGAGATGGAAGTATGACATCTACTAAGGAAAGGTAATTAAGTTTTTGAGAAACTATGAAATTAGAAATTAAACCAAAGCTTTATGAAGATACAATATTTTTTACTGTACTTAAAATTTAAGTGCTTATGGATGATGCTTATGATGCTTTTTGCTCATCTAAATAAGTCTATGCCACTTTACTAGAAGTAAAAATATCTGAATTAGAAATCCGATATTACTACAAACATTCTTTTTTGAAAATGGAATATTCTTCGCTGCAAGATAAGCATTAATTATATTTATTCCCACTGCAAGTAAGACATGTAAAATGACATTCATTACATCTTATTCCTTAAATATAATAGCCTTTATTTATATGGCAAAGACTGCAAGTATTATTGTTTAGTAAATAACTTCCTTAATGGCAACTCAAACAATTTTTAAATAAAGATCCATTACAAGTTTAACAAGAAGAATCACATAGTTCACATTTGTTGCCTTATATAAAGAAACCTTTGCTTATATAACAAATATCACATGAATTATCACTATGTAAATACTTTCCTTAAAGACAAGTTAAACAATTTGTTGATGCTGATCCGCTACAAGTCAAGCACGAAGAATCACATTCTATGCATCTATTACCTTAAATAAAATACCCATTATTTGTATCACAAATATCGCATGAATTGTTCTTTTTTAAATACTTTCCTTAAGGGCAAGTTTAACAATCTGTAGGTAATTTTCCACGACAAGTCAGACACGATGAATCACATTGAAAGCACATATTACCTTCAATATATTGCCCACTATTTATATCACAGATATCACATGAGTTGTCATTTTTTAAATATTTTCCAAGAGGGCAGGTTAAACAATCTCTAAATGATGGCCCACTACAAGTCAAGCAAGATAAATCACATTTTAAGCATCTATTACCTTAAATGAAATACCCTTTATTTATATCACAGATATCACATAAATAGTTATTTTTTAAATATTTTCCTTTAGGACAAGTTAAACAATCTGTAGGTGATGATCCACTACAAGTCAAGCAAGATGAATCACATTATTTACACCTATTGCCTTAAATGAAATATCCTAAGTTTATATCACAAAATCCGCATGAGTTATTATTTTATAAGTATTTCCCAAAAGTACATGTTAAACAATCTGTTGATAAAGGTCCAGTACAAGTCTAACAATTTAAGTTACATTAAAGACATTTATTTTAATCAATATAAAATTGTTAACTAGTATCACAAATACTTTTACAAGAACCATTAGAGTAGTAATAACTTCCAGAAAAGCATGTTAAGCAATCTGTTTCAGTTGGCCCACTACATGTTTAACAACTAGAGTGACAAGTAAGACAATTAACTCCACTAATAAAAAATCCTTTATCTATTCTACAATTATTACAAGAAAAATCAGAGAGTAAGTATTTTTAAATTGGACAGGTTAAACAATTATTTGATAAAGGGCCATTACAAGAACTACATGTATCATGACAAGGAATACATTTATTTTTACTAATAAATATAATGTTTTTTTAATATATTATATTAAAATTTTTTTGAGATAAAAATAAAATTTAAAATAAGATTTAAATTAAATATAAAATCTTCTTAAATTCGATATTTGATATAAAAGATGAGTGGGTATCTATAAAATATTTTTTTTGGCCTTTAAAACTAAAATTGGAGAAAAATTAATTATGATATATTTAGTGAGTTTTGGAAAAATAAATAGCCTATTCTGATCGAAAAATTAATATAAAATATATATATTTTTTTTAATTTATAAACTGGAATAATTACCTTTGGAAATAATTTTATTTGCATTTACAAGATCCGTCAGGATATATCTATTATCCTGGAAAATTACATACACATTTATTTTGTAGTATTATGAAATTTTCTTTGCAAGAACATTATTTGTTGGTATTTATTGAATAACTAGGGCATGAAGTATCACAGCTAGAATCCAATTAGATGTATTAATTATTATTGCACATTTTATAAATTTCATGAATGTTTAACAAAAAATTTTGACTACCTTGAATCAAAAAAATTAAAGATCCCTTTTTAAATAGTAGAACAAATAAATTCTTGTTGAAAATATATTAATTTGATCTTAATTAATTACCTGTTAAAAGTTATTGTTATAGAAAGGGCTATTAGGCAACAAATAATTTTATGGAAGATTAGCAAAAACTTCTTAAATATCAATTGAATTATTAAATGGGTTATATATTGCTGTATACTGATAACTACTAAAATAGGAATTATACTAATTAAAAAAATAAATAGATTATGAATTATTTTGTATTTATCAAATATTTTACTCCATTCTAAATGGGTTGAGTATCATTATTCTGAATGCCCACTCCTGTTCTTTTGATAACATTCAAATTTTCTACTTCAAAAAATACATATTTTTTTTATGATGTATCAAGACTAAAGATAATGTTCAACTAATAAAAATAACTTAATATTTGAAATATTTTAAATAAAATTTTACTCCATTAGAATTAAAAACTTTTGATATATAAACATCTTATAAACTATCGACATTTAAATTGAATTAGTTAACACAAGAGAATGATTAGGTATTTATATCTAACAAGCCTTTGCATAGAAATTTTTTGTCTTATATAAACAAATCATATTAAAGCTAATTAAAAAAATAATTAATTTAGAATATACTAGTTAATCATCTCTTTATCAAAATTAATTTTTAATAATTAAATATTAAATAAGACTAAAAATTAATTAGATAGTTATTATACTTTAACATAATGGAGTTTTTAATTTAACTTATAAATAAATAAGAGTAGAATTAAAAATTAAAAAATATTTATTTATTTCTATTATATTAAATTATCATTTATTTTTAAATTTAAATGCAATTTTACATCTATGAGAGTATAGCCTATTTTTTACACAAATCCAAGCTTTGTAAAGATGTTTCCTTTATAAACTAAAAGGTTTTTATCAAACATTAAGTAAGTCTAAGTTAACAGATATTAGTCATAGGGTTGTTGGTTTTTTGATGCTTGGAGAGCTTCAAAGCTCAATTCTTACAAATAAAATTTTGGTATTTAGCAAATAAAAAAGTAAAATGTTCCCTGTTTATTTAAATAAGAATTATTGAATATGTATAAGTTTATTTATAATAATTAATCAATACATATTTGACCATAGCTCCGCTTTATTAACATTAAGAGCTGAAGAAATTCTTTTGAGTTAGATAATTATTTTGATTGCTTGTAAGTAAGTTCAAGTCAACAATTTAACAGGCTGAAGCACCTAAAGTAGATAGATATAGAGCATTATTCTACTATTAATAATTATGAGAATAGATTAATCTTATGTCTATAATTATATATTGAAAATACTTCATATAATAAATAATAGGATGATGTCAAATCTTAAAGCCCCTCAATAATATACGTCTATTATATGGTACCATCAACTCCATATATACTATATCGCCATTTTGGATTAAAGAATGATTTATAAATGATTGCGTTTCTTTCCTTAATAAAAATGAATGTTTTAAATAGTTAAAGAAAAAAATAGATTACCATTATCTAAAATACATTGCTACTGATCTAAAAAGGAACCTAATCTAAACAACACGCAAAAGTAATTTGTAGTATCCATAATTTAATGTAAAAAATACTCATATTTTAGAATTAATCTTTTTAAATCAATAAATTGAAATAAACATTAATTACAAATATCTATTCTCCAAAATTTTAATTCAAGTGACTTATAATAAATAATATAGAGGAAATTTGAATTTTTTTAGTTGATTGTAAATAAATAAAAAGTTACTAGTAAAATCAAATTAAGATATTTGTCTCAAAAATATGACCACTAATTAAAGAGCAATACGAAATTAGTAACTAATAAATTGTGATAAATTTCTTATCATTACACATTTTTTATTAATTGACTTGAAAAGTTAGCTCCATTCATTTTACTAACGTTTAAGAATTGACTTTCCAATATTTAAAAAACTAAAAATATTTTAAAGTAAATCTTTTAAAGTTAAAAGAAATAAAATAAAATTCTTAAATTTTTATAATATTTTTTTTATATTTTCTTTAAAATATTTAACTGTTAATTTAGTGTTTTCTTTTATGTAAGCAGTAACAGAGTAAGAAATAATCTATAATTAAGCAAGTATAAAAAATTTTAAATAATTAAAAAAATATTTTATTTTAAACTAAAACTGAAATCAATAGTTATTCAATTACATGAAATTCTAAAATTCTATTTTATTTGCAATTAATATTAAAAAATTGTTTAATAAATTGATGAAAGATCAAAAGCAATATTTATTTAATATTTAAATTTAATCTAATACAAAAATAATAAATTTTTAATTATGAATTTAAGATAATTTATTAGAATGTATTTAAGTTAAACATTTTTATTTTTATCAATAAATTCACAAAAAAAATTATTTTTAATTATTTCTTTTTATTTTACATTAAGGATATATTTTAAGGTGAAGATAGAAAATTTTCACTCTTAAATATCAATCTTTTGTTTATATTTTCCTAAATCGATATTATACATTTAAATTGATGTATTTTCAATTAATTAATTTATTTTAATAAAATTATATGATCAAAATAACATTTTTTATAGCCTTATAATGAAATATTACAAATGCAGGGTGGGATGACGAAAAAAATTTGAACAATTAGTAATGCCCAATAGAGAAGGATGAATTTTTAAAGTATATTAATATATATTATAAGGTCTGATAATTTATTATATATCATATTTATTTATGTATAATATGGTTAAATAAGTTAAAATTTAAGATTCAATAGAATTTATAATTAATGATTTTATAAGGTTTTTACCATATAAATAAGGTATACTTTCTAATATTAATTTTTAAAAAAAATAATATATGATAGCAGATACTGTAAAAATAGTAAAAATGATAGATACGGCAGTATAATAAAATTATTCATACAGTCGAATCCTAAATAAGATAATAGAAATAGTCATTTTAAAAAATTTTTTATATTATATTTTAACAAAAATATCAAATTCCTTAATTCTGATGCTTTCATTTTATTGTTTAAAAACAATTTAACAGAAAATAAATTATATCTACAATATAATATGTATTATGTTTATTTGCTAAGTTCTCTTGCCATTAAAATTTTTTATTTGTGAATTTAAAAAATGAAAACAAAATTTATTCTAATGTAAATTTGTTTCATTTTCTTAAAGCTAATTTTGAAGGATTTCTTCAAAAATTAAAGTGATCATCGATATTGTAATTAAATTATAAATGTAAAAAAACTAATTAATTTAGCAAGCAATAAAAGGAATTCAATCATAAATATAAAAATAACTAAAATATTAAATAATAAACATTAAAAAACAACTATTACTCTCAAAATAATAAGTAAAAATTACATTTTATAATATTTTAATTAAAATATTTTATTTTAACTTTATCAGTTTCAAAAAATTGTAACTAACAAAATAAAACTTAAAGTAATCTGAATGATAATAGAACTTGAAGTACTTTTGTTACTTTAAGCGTCAGACTCTGTTTCATTATTAGAAGATTTATCAATATCCTCACTATGCTTTTTAATGCAAACAGAATCATTTTTACCTATCGTTTTAATTCCCTCAGTAAATGTATTTTCCGGACAAGGCTTACATCTAATATTTGTTTTAGCATCATAATAGCCTGTCTCGCTATAAAAACCATAATCGCAAGGTCTAAGATCTTTTTCATTATTAGAAGATTTATCAACATTCTCATCATGTTTTTTAATGCAAACAGAATCATTTTTACCTACTGTTTAAATTCCTAAAGTAAAAGTATTTTCCGGACAACGGTTACATCTAATATTTGTTTTAGCATCATAATAGCCTGTGTCGCTATAAAAACCATAATCGCAAGGTTAAAGATCTGTTTCATTATTAGAAGATTTATCAACATTCAACTACTCATCGCAAGCTGAGTCATCAGTTCCTTTTTAAATATATTTGAGTGTTGATTTACCTAGTGGACACTTTGTGCATTCACTTTCCTTATTATTTAGATAATAGCCTGTTTGGCTGTAAAAACCAAACCCACAAGGTTTATGATTACATCCTGTAGAACCTTCTATAGAATAAGTACCTAATTCACATTCATCACATCCTTCCCCTTTACCATCTTCGTCATAACCATTATCACTGTAATAACCTTATGGACATTATTTTAATTGCACACTACAAGCTGAATCATCTTTTCCCTATGTATTCTATTTTTTAGTAGATTTACCTCTTGGACATGGCTTGCAATCATTATCATTCTCCTTATTATTATAATAATATCCTCTCTCACTATAATAACCAATAGGACATAATGTTATTCTACATTCTTGAGAGCCTATATCTGAGGAAGTACCATTTGCGCACTATTAACATTCAGTACCCTTACTATTACCATTAAAACCTGTAGTACTCCATTAACCTGCAGGACACCTCTCTAATTCTTTAGTGCAAACTAACGAATTAGCTCCTTTTGTTAATTTTTTCTCAGTTGATTTACCAATAGGACATTTTGTACATTAAGTATCATATTTTGGATTATAATAGCCTGTATCGCTATAAAAACCATAATCACAAATTACGAAATTACATTTATTTGAACCAGCTTTAGAGTAACTATCACCAGTGCAATCATTGCATCCTTTGCCATTACCATCAAGATCATATCCTGTTTTACTGTATTTGCCATCTGGGCACACTTTTACATCCACATCACAAACAGAATTATTAGTTCCTTTAGTATTTGTTTATTTAGTTGATTTACCCTTTGGACATTTTTATTAACATTCTTTATGTTATTTTATATCATAATAACCTGTTTTACTATAAGTACCTTAATCACAAGGTCTTAGATCACAACTAGTAGACCCCTCATTTGAGTAAGTGCCAGTTTTACATTCCTCACATTCTGCTTCGTTTCCTTCAGAATAGTAACCATCACTGCTCCATTTACCTGCAGGACACTTTATTAACTTCACATCACAAACAGATTAATCATATCCTATTGTATTTTTTTTAGAGGTTGTTCTATTTTCTGGGCATTAATCACATTGACTCGATATATTTGAATCATAATATCCTGTATTACTGTAAGTGCCATAATCACAAAAAATTATATTACAATATGTAGAACCTTCTAATGAGGATGTGCCATCTTCGCAATCATCACATCCTTTCCCTAATCCATCAAGATCGTAACCAGTATCGCTTATTTTTCCAGCTTTACATTTCCTAGCAATACAAACTGATTAATTAGTTCCTTGAGTTCCTATATCTGGAGTACATGTACCTTCATCGCATGGAGTACAAGATCCATCATCATCATTTTCTTTCCCATTGATACTGTAAGTGCAAAGTTCACAATCATCAGTATATGCAACTTACAATAGCATGAAAGTAAGTAGCAAACAAAAGATTTTTGAATTCATTAAGTTTATTTTTAAAGATTTTTTTTACTTTTCTTTTGTAATTTATGATTTAATTAATTAATTATGATTTTTTTTCACTGGAATTTAAATGCAAATTCAATTCTAATCAATTTTTCTATTTTTTTGTAAATTATTTGTTTTTCTATTTTTAGGAATTAGTAATATTAAAATTTGAATTTTGATATGTTAAAAATATAAGAAGATTCTCCTTTTTACTTATCAATTATTTAATATTTAGTAAAGTGTGTTCAAATAAAAAACATCTGAACTGATGAGTAAAATTATAATAGGTAACCTATAAAATTGTTTAATAAGTAGCTTAATAAATATTTTAATTTTTTTACATTAAAAAAAAATTAATGAATTGCTTAAGTCTTCTACTTAGTGTTCATTAAAATTCAAGCAATTAGTTCTATCTTTTCCATAATTTAATTTAAATGTATTTCTAATTTAATCATTTCTATCGAAATTATAAATTCAATCATTTATTAATGTTATTTTAAATGATAAATTAAATTTTTACAAATAAGTTAAGTATTTTTTAAAGATTTATAAAGTAAATTCATATATTAAATATTCTAAAATTTTTATTAAAATAAAAATTATTTTATCTTCTAAGTATCTTCAGATTATTATTAAATATATCCAAATAATTTTAAACCAAATCCAACATATATTTGTTTCATGGAACAATTTAATTTCTTGCTAGAACCAAATATTTTTTCTTTGATTGATAAGTTTTCTATTTTTAGAGCAAGCCTTGTGTAAAAATTAAGTGAAAAATAAAATAAAATAATTTTTAATTTAATTTAAGATGGCTACTTTAATAGTAAATATTTTTTTAATATCTTTTTTTATTTTTTGCGTATTTGTTAATAAAACAGAATAATTTAGATAAGCAATAAAAAAAAGATTTCTTATCAAAAGTCTATAAATTTAATAATAGGAGCTAGACTATTTATTGATAGACTGATATAAATGCTATCATATACTTATTTATAGACTTTAACAATTAATTAAAAATTGCTTTTAAATAATTTTTATTTTTTTTAATTTCTTACATATTCTTTAAAAAAAATATAAATTTAATTAATTTCTAGCAATTCTTTCACAAACAAAACTAAAATTAAGCTACAATTAAAATATATTCCATTATAAAAATTGCTATATTAAAACATGAAACTAATAAGAGTTTTATTATTTTAAATGAATTAATTATTTAATTAATTTTCTTAAAATTTTAGATATAGCTAAATTTAATTAATTCCTATTAGTCTCAATAAAAAAATCTAAATACACTTAAAATCAGAATTATATCTTATAATATTGACTAGTTAGATTTTATAAATAATTTATCATAGTATCAACTCATTTAATATTCATTTATTTTCATAGATTACTATATTTAGATTGATTCTATTTTTAGAAAAATTTTTTATTATTCAAACATTTTCTAAAGATAATGATTTAATAATAAATGAAATTCGATTGTAAAATTCTTAATTTATTTTAGTAAAAATGTTTTGAATTAGTTTTTAATTTTAAAACTCAGGGATACCTTAATCTAATAAAAAATTAATGATAAAAAAGATGATTAAATTAACTTAAAATTCGAATTACTAAGTAAAAACACATTTTTTAATTTTAAATTATAACTTTCGATATTTTTCCAGATTTCAATCAGACCTTTTTGTTTTAATATTATTAAAACAGGTTTAATTTAAGTCTACAAATTATGTTTAATTTATAGATGATTTTGTAATTTAAATAACTAGCTATTACTTAATTTAATATCAAATTTATTTGATTTAGTTAAAGGTTTTTAATTTTATAGAAGATAATTAAAAAAATTATTTTTACTTGTTTTCATTTAATAATTGAGTATTTTTTTGTAAATTTTTTTCCAATTTATATAAAAAACTTTCACATGATGTGGATAAAAAATTGGAAAATTATTTCTATACTATAAAAATAATTTTTCATTTTCTTCAAAAGTTTAACAAATTATCTAAAATTATCAACATTTTATATAAATTTGTTTCATTTTCTTAAAGCTAATTTTGAAGGATTTCTTCAAAAATTAAAGTGATCGTTGATATTTTAATTAAAATTATAAATGTAAAAAAACTAATTAATTTAGCAAGTAATAAAAGCAATTAAAATATAAATATAAAAATAACTAAAATTTTAAATAATAAACATTAAAAAACAACAATTACTCTCTATATAATAAGTAAAAAATTACATTTTATAATATTTTTACTAAAAAATTTTATTTTAACTTTATCGGCTTCAAAAAATTGTAACTAACAAAATAAAACTTAAAGTAATCTGAATGACAATAGAACTTGAAGTACTTTTGTATCTTTAAGCGATAGAGTCTGTTTCTGTATTAGAAGATTTATCAATATCCTCAATATTTTTTTTAATGCAAACTGAATCATCTTAACCTATTGTTTAAATTCCTTCAGTAAAAGTATTTTTTGGACAAGCCTTACATCTAATATTTGTTTTAGCATCATAATAGCCTGTCTCGCTATAAAAACCAATTTCGCAAGGTTTAAGATCTGTTTCATTATAAGAAGATTTATCAACATTCTCACTATAATTTTTAATGCAAACAGAATCATTTGAACCTATTGTTTTCATTTAGTTAGTATAAGAATTTTTTGGACAAGCCTTACATTAAATATTTGTTTTAGTATCATAATAGCCTGTCTCGCTATAAAAACCAATTTTGCAAGGTTTAAGATTACATTCTGTAGAGCCTTCTAAAGAATAATCATCACCTAAACAAAAATAACATCCTGACCCTTTTCCATCAAAATCATAACCTGTAGAACTATATTGACCCTCTTAACACAATTTTGACTACACCTCGCAAGCTGAGTGATCACTTCCTTTTTAATTTTCATTGAGCGTTGATTTACCTAATGGACACCTTATGCATTCACTTTCCCTATTATTTAAATAATAGCCTGTTGAGCTGTAAAAACCAAAACCACAAGGTATATGATTACATTCTGTAGAACCTTCTATAGAATAAGTATAAAAGTCACATTCATTACATCCATATTTGTCATAACCATCCGAACTCCAATAACCTTCTGGACATAATTTTAATTGCAAACTACAAACTGAATCAAATTTTCCCTATGAATTCAACTCTTTATTAGAAAAACCTTTTGGACATTCTTTGCAATCGTTCTCCTCATTATCATAATAATATCCTCTTTAGTTATATTTACCCAAACCACAGAATTTTATGTTACATCTTGTTGAGCCTATTCCTGAGGAAGTACCATATTAGCATTATTAACATTTAGTACCCTCTCTATTTCCATTATAACCTGAGTACTCCATTAACCTTCAGGACACTTCTTTAATTCTTTAGCACAAACTGAATCATTTTCTCCTTTTGTCATTTTTTTCTCAGTTGATTTACCATTAGGACATTATTTACATTTAGTTTTAGATTTTGGATCATAATTGCCTTTTTCGCTATAAAAACCATAATCACAAAGTATGAAATTACATTTTTATGAACCAGCTTCAGAGTAAGTATCACCAGGGCAATCAATGCAACCTTAACCATTACCATCAAGATCATATCCTGTTTTACTGTATTTGCCTTCTGGGCACTTTTTTACATCCACATCACAAACAAAATTATCAGTTCCTTTAGTATTTGTTTATATAGTTGATTTACCCTCTGGACATTTTTATTTACAATCGCTATTCTATTTTATATTATAATAACCTGTTTCACTATAAGTACCATAACCACAAGGTCTTAGATCACATCTAGTAGACCCCTATTTTGAGTAAGAGCCAGTTTTACATTCCTTACATACTGCTTCATTTCCTTCAGTATAGTAACCATTACTGCTCCATTTACCTGCAGGACACTTTATTTACTTCAAATCACAAGCAGATTCATCCTCTCCTATTGTATTTGGTTTAGAGGTTGTTCTATCTTCTGGACATGAATCACATTCATCCCATTCATCTGAATAATCAAAATAACCTGTTTTACTGTAAGAACCAAAACCACAAGGGATTAGATTACAATCTGTAGAACCTTCTAAGGAGTAGCTGTTATCTTCGCAATCAATACATCCTTTCCCTAATCCATCAAGATCGTAACCAGTTTTGCTTATTTTTCCAGCTTTACATTTCCTAGCAATACAAACTGATTAATTAGTTCCTTGAGTTGCTATATCTGGAGTACATGTACCTTGATTGCATCGAGTACAAGGTCCACCATCATCTTTCCCATTTACACTGTATTTGCAAAGTTAACAATTATCAGTATACGCAACCTACAATAGCATGAAAGTAAGTAGCAAACAAAAGATTTTTGAATTCATTAAGTTTATTTTTAATGCGTTTTTTTAATTTACTTTTGTAATTTATGATTTAATTATTCAATTATGATTTTTTTTCACTGGAATTTAAATGCAAATTCAGTTCTAATCAATTTTTCTATTTTTTTGTAAGTTGTTTGTTTTTCTATTTTTAGGAATTAGCAATATTAAAAAATTTGAATTTTGATATGTTAAAAATATAAGAAGATTCTCCTAATAACTTATCAATTATTTAATAATTGGTAAAGTGTGTTAAAATAAAAAACCTCTTAACTGATGAGTATAGTAATAATAGGTAATCTATAAAATTGTTTAAATAGTAGCTTAATAAATATTTTAATTTTTTACATTAAAAAAAATTAATGAATTGCTAATTTCTTCTACTTAGCGTTCATTAAAATTCAAGCAATTAGTTCTATCTTTTCCATAATTTAATTTAAATGTATTTCTAATTTAATCATTTCTATCTAAATTATTAATTCAGTCATTTATCAATATTATTTTAAATTATAAATTAAATTTATACAAATAAGTTAAGTATTTTTTAAAGATTTATAATGTAAATTCATATATTATATATTCTAAAATTTTTATTAAAATAAAAATTATTTTATCTTCTAAGTATCTTCAGATTATTATTAAATATATCCAAATAATTTTAAACCAAATCCAACATATATTTGTTTCATGGAACAATTTAATTTCTTGCTAGAACCAAATATTTTTTCTTTGATTGATAAGTTTTCTATATTTGGAGCAAGTCTTGTGTAAAAATTAAGTGAAAAATAAAATAAAATAATTTTTAATTTAATTTAAGATGGTTACTTTAATAGTAAATATTTTTTTAATATCTTTTTTTATTTTTTGTATATTTATTAATAAAACAGAATAATTTAGATAAGTAATAAAAAAAAGATTTCTTATCAAAAGTCTATAAATTTAAAAAATAGGAGCTAGACTATTTATTGCTAGACTGATATAAATGCTATCATTAACTTATTTATAGACTTTAACAATTAATTAAAAATAGGTTTTAAATAATTTTTATTTTCTTTAATTTCTTACATATTCTATTGAAAAAAATACAAATTTAATCAATTTCTAGCAATTCTTTCACAAACAAAACTAAAATTAAGCTACAATTAAAATATATTCCATTATAAAAATTGCCATTTTAAAACATAAAACTAATAAAAGTTTTATTATTTTAAATGAATTAATTATTTAATTAATTTTCTTAAAATTTTAGATATAGTTAAATTTAATTAATTCCTATTAGTCTAAATAAAAAAATCTAAATACACTTAAAATCAGAATTATATCTAATAATATTGACTAATTAGATTTTATAAATAATTTATCATAGTAGCAATTAATTTAATATTCATTTATTTTCATAGATTACTATATTTAGATTGATTCTATTTTTAGAAAAATTTTTTATTATTCAAACATTTTCTAAAGATAATGATTTAATGATAAATGAAATTCGATTGTTAAATTCTCAATTTATTTTAGTAAAAATGTTTTGAATTAGTTTTTAATTTTAAAACTCAGGGATACCTTAATCTAATAAAAAATTAATGATAAAAAAGATGATTAAATTAACTTAAAATTCGAATTACTAAGTAAAAACACATTTTTTAATTTTAAATTATAACTTTCGATATTTTTCCAGATTTCAATCAGACCTTTTTGTTTTAATAGTATTAAAACAGGTTTAATTTAAGTCTACAAATTATGTTTAATTTATATATGATTTTGTAATTTAAATTACTAGCTAGGGTTGTATCCTATTAGTTTTCAGTTAATGACTCATTATGAGTAATTTATTAGTCATAATCGGTCATATTTACTAATAAATGACTAATAATTACTAATAAATGACTAATAAATTACTCATAATTACTAATTAATAGTCATTATGATCAAGTAGCTAAATATCTGGAATACTTACTTTTGATATTTTAAATTAAAACCAAAAACAAAAATTAAAAATTTTATTATTTATCATATTTTATTTAAAATAATTTAATTTCTAACGTATGAATTTTAATAATTTATATAAGTTTTATGTAATCAATCAAATTTAATTGTTAAAATTCTATTTTTTATAAGTTAAACATCAATTTTATTTCTCTTATAATATTATTAAACATATTAAAATCAAATTCTTACCTAGAATTAAAGAAGGAAATGAATTTATATATTTAAATAAATTTTTAAATTAAATTTAATTAAAGGGGGTAAAATTTTTAGTTTTTTTTAAAAAAGAAAAATCAAAGAATTTCTTAAAACCTTACATTCGATACAATTAGTTTTTCTATGAGTAGTAACTATTAATTCATTTATATCAAATGTTTTTTAAAGCATTATTTTGGATACTCATTATCTTCAATATGGCTTACATCTTAATCAAAACTTCTTTAAGTAGAATTATAAATACTCTCTATCAAATTAATAGTCAATTTTTTTATAGTATGATAATAGTATCAAAAATTAGAATATTGTAAGCTAATAGTTGGTTTTTATTATATATTACTATATAATTGATTATTAAATTTTTCAAAATGATTAATTAATTTACTGCTTAACATTTTTGTCTGATTTAAAAAAGAGAAATAGTATTTATTCCTAATTAACAAAATTTGTTGAATTTTTTATTAATCATCAAGAAATATATATTTTAAAATATTTTGAATTATTTATATCGATAATTATTACTTTAAATTTGAAATGAAAGAGATATCAATCAAAATTTTATGTATACAAAAGCACATTGTTATTAAAATAAATAATTAAGTTTTGATAAGAGCTATGTTAAATAATATAAATTATATGAATACTCTATGTTATTTTTTTAATAAATATTGCTTCCAAATTGATTATAAAATTTCTAAAATTATTGGACATTATAAAAAGATTAACTATTTATGTTTTTTGTATTTTTAAAAAAGAGAAATAGTATTTTTCTTAAAACATTAATTTGCTCGAAATACCATAATTTTAATATTAATTTATGAAGATATATTAAAAATCCTTTATTAATTTTGATATTACTTACTCTGAATACGGCTGGTATCTTCAGCTAAATTTTATTTATACAAAGTATATTATTTATAAAATAAATACTCTATAAAGATTTTATGTTAATTTTTAAATAAATATTGCTTCCAAATAGATTATATAATTTCTAAAATAATTGGATATTATAAAAAGATTAACTATTTATTTATATTTTTAGTATTTTTAAAAATGCGTAATAGCATTTCTTTTAAAATTTTCATTTGCTCGAAATACCATAATTTTAATATTAATTACTAAGATATATTTAAAATTTTTTCTGTTATTAATTTCGATTCTACTTACTCTGAATATAACTGGTATCTTAAGCTAAATTTTATTTATATAAAGTATATTCTTTATAAAATAAATACTCTATATTTTAATAGCTCTATTTGATGATACCAAATATATTAATATTATTAGCTAATAATTATTTATTAACATATATTGCTTTCAAATTCAGTCAATAAGTTTTCTAAAAATAATTTAATTTTAGAACTTTAGAACAAGATTAAATATTTATCTTTTTTTGTTAATTTTTATAAATATATCATCAGCTTGTTTTTTTGGAATAAGAATTTTTTGATATTTGATAAAATTTTTCTCAATATCTAATAATTATTAAAATATTTAATCAATATTAGATAGTAAGAGTAAAAATTATTTTATTTATTTTAACATCATATTTTGTGTATGAAGGATTTGCCTTAAGGTATATTTAAAAAAAAAAAAATTATTTAATTAAAAATGTTTTTGATGAAAACAAGTTATGGCAATAAATCAATCAATAAACATAAGCTTTAATTTGAAAATAATATAAAAATAAACTTCAATCTAACTATTTTGATAAATATTTTGAAATAAATTTAATAAATAGCTCAATCTATTCTTTGTATTGAAAATAAATACTTTGTAAATTCCTTTTTTTAATTTAACATTTACTACAAATAATCTTAAAACCAAAGACAATACGATATTTTTATTAGCATTAAAGGAGTGAGGCCAAGTAAAAAAATAGCAACCTGAGTCAAACTGGCAATTTCTTTTATTTTTATTAATTTAATTTGTATAATCACAATTCAAAGGATTTAATTATTGAATTCGATTTAGTTATTTTAATTACTTTTCCTATTTATTTCTGATTCAAAGCTAATTTCATTATATTTTTAAAAGTGAGTCTAATGAATATAGATTTTGATAAGCATTTATATTGTTTGCTTATTAATAATATTAATCTATAAAGACCAACAAAGTTTTATTTAGAATGTTATATATAAAATAATTTTTGTAAAAATAATAGAAGCATATGATAAAGTAAGTAAAATGAGGAAGCGGGTAAAAGCTAAATAAATAATTATGAAATATACAAAAAACACTATCAAATATTTATATTTATTTTAGCTCATCTAAGTTGGCTGATATTTCCTAGATTTTCAAATATTCAGAGATTTTAATTTCTATCTAGCTAACTCAAATTGAGGGTCTATTTTTAAAGCAGCTTCATAATATTATTTTGCTTCCTTCTTTTTACCTAATAATTCTTCATAATTTCGACCCATTTAGAAAAGACTATATATATTTTCAGGATCTAATTTTAAAGCCTCTTATAATACTTATATAGACTCATATGACATTCTTTTTAAAAAATAGATTATTCCTAAAGCCTAATATGATTATACATATTAACTATTTAATTTTAAAACCTTTTCAAGCATTAGCTTTGCTTCATCTATTTTACCAACTTCTAAGTAAATAAGTGCTAAATTATGTAAAGCGTGATAATAAGAAGGGTTAATTTTTAAGCAATTTTCAAAGCATCTTTTTGCCTCTTCTCTCTCTTGAATTTCCTGATAAACACATCCTAAATTATATAGCAGTTCATGATTGGAAGGATTTATTTATAAAGACTACTTATAGTATTTTACAGCTTCTTTAATCTTTCCATCTTCATAAAAATTTTGACCCATTTATTGAAGTGCATAAAAAGAACTTGTGTTGATTTCTAAAGCTTTTTTATAATACTAATTTGATTTTTCTTTCATTCCTTTTCTTTTGAACACGTCTCCTAACAAAGTAAGAAATAAATCATCATGAGGTTCAAGTTAGATAGCTTTCTCATATTATTTTTGAGCCTCATCTAAGTTTCCTAGCTCAGTATAAATTAATCCTAAATTCTAGTAATCGACTGCAAGTGTAGGAGTCAAAAATTTTATTGCGTTTTAAAAACTGAGTTTTGCTTCTTAATGCTAACCCAACTATTTATATAAAATCCCTATTTTGTAATGAGTTTCACTATTTTAAGGATTTATTTTTAAAACTTAGTTAAGTAACTTTTAGGCTTCTTCTATATTACCTTAAATTTCATGAATACTTGCCAGAATAATTAATACTTTAATATCATCTGATTTTAGTTTAAAAGCACTCTCTAAGAATTATTATGCTTAGGTTATATTTCCTAACTAATCAAGATATAACTTACCTAATTAATGGTAAGCTTAGTGACCTTTTGGATTTACTTTTATTTCGCTTTCAAAGAATTGTTTTGCACTTTAAGTTGCTTTTTAGCTTGAATAAATAAGTCCTAAGTTATAATTCGAAAACTTTATTGAAGGATCTAATTCTAGAGATTTTTGATAGTATCCAATCGCTTTTTCTTTGCTAACACTAAAATGAACATCACCTAACCTTTTGTTAATAAAAGCAGAGTTTGGGTTGATTTCTAAAGCTTTCTCAAAGCTAAGTTTTGCTTCATTTTTCATCTACATCTTATAATACATATTTCCTAAATTTATAAGAGCACATATGTTTTTAGGATTTATACTCAAAGCCTTTTCAAATAGAATTTTTGCTTCTTCTAAATTTCCAAGCTAAAAATATACATTTCCAAGATTATTTAATGCGTCATCAAATTAAGGATTTACTTATAAAGAAAACTCATAGTACTACTTAGCTTTGTCAATCATTTCCAATTCTATGTAAATATTGCCTAAAGTATTATATAATTAGTAATCCTAAGAATTCTAGCTTAAATAACTTTCTAAGCTCTATCTTAGTTTCTAATTTAACTATTAATCTTCTAATATTTTATCTAGATAATTGCAATCTTTATTTTAGATTTCTGTATTTTCCTTCAATATGTTATTGTGATTTAAGTAGTCAAAAGTTTATTATAAATCCTAATAATAGGTTTAGTTGTTTTTTAAAATTCTAAAATATTTATTAGCATTCGAAAATGTAGCTTAAAAAGAAAAATAATATTGAGGCTTTGCAAAAATTTAAAGCTACTTTATTTGGCTAAAGATTTTTAAGCAAAAAAACTAGTTCTACAATTTCATGATTTTCCTGATTTATTTGATTATTTTAAATTATAAAAAAATACTTTATTATCATGAAGTTTTTAAAGATAAATTTAGTTTGAAAATTAATTATTCTTCTTCGAATTACAATTATTAAAAATACTTCTAATGGTTTCTAACGAAATAAGATAACCTAAATAATCCTAAGTGATACCAAATAAATTTGAAAGAATAAATAATCAATTAATATGAAAGGATAGACAAAATATTCAAATCATTTAGAAATTTCTAAGCCAAAATAGAAAATATAAATAAAATAGAAAAAATTAATTTGAGCCAATCTAAATAAATTTGAAACTTTGTAAATTTGTAAAAAATTAAATTTCGATGATTTTATAATTTTAATTTATCTATTGTTATAAAATTATAAATTACAGAGTATATCGCAATTTGTTAATTTTTGTAAGAAAAAAAAATTTTTTGGTTTAAATTGATTATCTGTATATTTTTTTTTAAATTCATAAATATGATAGGTTGATAGCTCTGCTCTATTTTGATGTTTCTCAGTAGTTAATTAAATATTTTGATTAGTAATATATTAGTTGCGTTACATAATATTTTTTTATTAGTATGTATTAAGCTTTAGATTGGATTTATATATTAAATAAAAGAAGATTTCTTCCTTTATTAATAACTGTTGATTTAGATATTATTTTGAATATTTCAAAATCTTAAGAAATATCTGGTAGTGATGTGAGTAATAATTAAATATATTTATTTACTTACTTACTTACTATTCTTTTGAATTACGAAAATATGTATTTATAAACCTTCTCTATTTAACTTATTTGCTTTATTAATAATTGAAATAATAGAAATATATTTTGAAAATTAAATTTTAAAAAAAATTAAATATTATGTTATAAACTTACAATCTCAAAAATGTTGATGAAGTAAATATTTTTTTTTAGGTTTATTTAATTTGAATTAACTTTTTTATGTATTAAAAGTTTTTGTAGTCTAATTTAGATGATAATTATTTAATGCTGAATGTAGATTTTCGGTAAACTAATTCGAATCATTCAATCAATCAATTATTAATTTGTTTTCTTATTTCTTTTCTTATAAAAATATTACTAATTTAATAAATTACTAAAACAGTAAATTGCTTTTCAACTAGTCTAATGTTAAGCAAATAGGAGAAATTTTTTCAAAATGCAAAAATATCAAAATGCTTGATGTAAAGGCATAGTAAGTCAATTCAGAAAAATAAAAAATTCAGTCTAAATAAATGGCTTTCTTTTTATTTGAATTAATTTTTTGATAGTAAAAATTATAATTAATATAATAAATTAATAATTTTAATAAAAGAGGAAAATGTATTGATGACTAAAGTGCATATAACTTGTTTGATAGTGTTTCAAATTGCGAGAATATGACTGATTTATAATTAACATTAGAGTATTAATTCTATGAGCTTAATTTTTAAATTTTTTACTAAGCACTTAATTTTATTTAAAAGCTACAATTTAATAACATCATAGCAAATATTTAATTCGGTATCCCTTTTATCAAAATGCTAATACCTGTCACATTTAAACCTTAGTCTCTAGTAAAAATATTTAATTTATTATTTATTAACTTAAATTATTCAAACTTAATTTTTATTTTATCCTTAAAAAGTTTTAAAATGAAAAGATGAAAAGTATTTCTTAATCAGTTAACTATATATTCTCTAATATATAATTAACAATATAATTAAAAGCAGTTTAAGATGCTATTGCAAAATAAAAAATTAAGATTAATTCTTTAAAATTTATTTATTAATTTTATCTTTATAATTAAAATGTTTAAATTTTTTATATAAGCTAAAACTACTTAGGTAATCAAGGAGCTCAAAATTTAGGACTTGGCTTATCAAAGTGTTCTAATCTAAATTAATTGTTAATCGATTTATCGTATTTTATTTACTATAATTTAATATAAAAAAGCTTTATGAATTAAGAAATAAATTTATAATGGGTTTTAAATTTTTTTGGTAAATTCTTATTTATATTATTTTTAAATAGGAGTAATAATATTGGGCTTAATGGCGCTGTTTTAGGAAGATTATTTGAGAAGACAATGTGTATCTTTAAGAGATCTAATTAAAAAAAATTAAAAGGGATAGCAGGGTTAATTTAAGGTTTATCTTAGCTCCAGAATTTATAAACGTTGCATCTCATATTAAGGTAATTAAGGTTACTTTTTAAAAAAAGCTTTCATTAAATTAGTTTTTTTTAGCTTAATTTAATCGTATTATTTTTTTATGAAAAAATAACCTCTCCTTTAAAAAAACAATTAAATATTTTATTTTAAACTTGAAAATTAATATTTTTTAAGTACAATTTTTAATAGTTAAATTTAGATAGTTTTTATTATTTGATTATCTCTTTTAATTTTTATTTTGATATATTTATGATTTTAATAACTTTAATTGAATTCTTCCTTCATAAATAGATTTTATAATTTACAAATACTATCAATCTTTAAATGTAATATATCCTTAGCTTAATTATATATATTTTTTTATCTCAAAAAAATAGTATCAACCAAATTGATGAAAACGATGTTTCTGAAATGATTAAAGAATTAACTAACTGTAAAAATCTTTAAGATTTAACGATTCATTTAGAGTAATTAATATAATTTAACCTAGATATTTTTTTGATAAAAATAAGCTTAAATTTAAATTAAAAATTAGATTTTATTTATTCATACATTATTATAATTCAATAAAAATGTGTTATTCAATTTTTTTTTAAGATTACTCTAAAAATATTTTCTTTTTTTGTTTGAATATTAGTGGTCTGTCTTTTTGAATATTCTCTTGTTTTTCAAAACAATCTAAAATTTTAAAAATTAGTTTTATTTTTAGTCCTTTTATGAGAAAGAAGTATTTTTAGATTTAAATTTAACAAAGTTTTTAATAAATATAGAATAATTAAACTTAATTTATATATTTATTTTAACAAAAGCTCTAACAAAATTGGTGATTAAGGAGTATCTTCTTTGGGAAAGTCTTTTTACAAATTAAAAAATCTTACTTCACTGAAACTAAAGCTTTTGTAACTAAAATATTGAGTTTTGACTTATTTAAATTAGATAAAACATTTTTTATTTATCTAATTAATAAACTGGTTTAAGTAATATGTCAATAAAAATTTATTGAAAAAGAAATAATAATTTAGATCATCTTTTCAAAATAAATTTTACTAAATATATTGTCATACCAATATTAACTATTTTTTAATTAATTCTTAAGTAAACTAAATTTAATCTGTATTTTTTTTATTCATGATGAACTTAACTTTTAAATTTTGATTAATAAATTAAAATTGCTTTTAATTAAATAAGCTCTAACTAAATTTATGACAAAGGTGCTTTTAATTTAGGTACAGGAATTTCTTTGTGCTATAAGCTAACAAATCTTCAAATCTTCTTAGGGTATAATTCTAAATTTATTGACCATCCTTTATTAATAATAAAATTGCTATTTTACTTAAAGAAAATTATACTAATTATTTATAGTTTTTTTAAAATAAATTGTTTTTTAAATAGATCTAACAATATCAAAGCAAAAGGTGTTTCTAAATTATGTTCTTAATTAGCTAAATGCTTAATGTTACAAAATTTAACTCTATGGTTTAGGTATATAAAATAATTTATACCTTCCTTCTTTTTTTTAATAAAAAAGTAAAAAAGTAAATAAAATAATTTATTTAACAGTTCTAATTAGATATATGAAGACAAAAATTCAAACTTAGTTTTAAATTTAGAATTCTCACCAAATCTTAGGACTATTCATATTAGTTTATAGTAAATTTTCTCTTATAATAAATTCTTAATCAAATAATTAATTTGTTCTTAATTTTAATTTAAATAAGCTTCAAATAAATTTTGTAACCATTTATTGTAGTCAAAATTAAATATTTTTTTTTTTTAATTCTTTCAAAATCTTTATCTGCTTAATTCTATATTAAGCTACACTTTTAATGAAAGGATATTTTATTTGAGCTTTAAATATATAAATTAAACTTTTTAATTTTCCATTAAAAAAACAACATAATTTTATTTTATTTAAAGATACAATGGTGTAAATGAATTTTGTTCTACTAGATTTAATTCTTCTATAAGCAAATGCAGAAATCTCTCAGTATTAAAGATAATTCTTAGGTAAATAAAAAATAGTTGATTATAGATTTAATACTTTTTTTTTAAAAGTGATAATAGTTTTAGTGATTAAGGAACATTAAATCTAGGGGCTGCTTTGACAAATTGTTTAAGCTTATAAGAATTAGAATTGGATCTTGCGTATTAAATTTTGGTTTCTTTCTTATAATTATTATAAATATTTTTAAGTCAAATAATTTCATTTTTTTCTAACTTTCTAATTAAAAAAATTAAATTATTTATTTTTCTTTAAAATACTTGTTTAAATTAAAATTTTTTAGAAATAACTAATAAATTTAATTCCTTAGGAAAAATAAAATAGGACATGTAGGTGTTAGTGGGTTAGCAGCTGGTTTAAAAAAATGCTCTATTCTTTCTAACTTAACCCTAATCTTACAGTATTTTAAAATAAAATACTTATTTTAATTTGTTAAATAAAAAAAAAATTTTCTTTTTATTTAAATAATTATAATTATTTAAAATTAAGTCTTAACTTTATTGGTGATAAAGGTTTTGAGGATATATTCAGTTCTTTAATTAATTGCTCTAATTTGAAAAAATTCAAAAATTTAGTTGGGTATTAAATCAAGCTAATTAATTTATTTATTTATTACAGCATTTTAATAAAAAGTAACTAGCTTTTGTAATGAACCCTAATAATCTTATTAGTTAAATTTAAAAAACACTGATTCATTTAAAAGCATCTGTTACTTTAATCTAAAATGCTGTATTGTTTATTTATACTAGAATAGTAATAATAAAATCATAATCTACAGCATTTTAACAAGCTGTCATATCCTTAATATATATCTTTTTAAGTAATTAATTAATAATGCTTTTCTATTGTTTTATAAGGGCAAATAATATAACTGATAATTCTTTGCTGAATGTTGGAAATTCTTTGGAATAATTTTCTATCATCTCCAGTTTAAACTTAGATTTATTGTAAAATTAAATAAATCTTTATGATTAATTTAAAAGTTCTAGATTTTAACATAAACCAACATTAAATATAATAATAGCCAAAATTAAATTCAAGTTTTAGGAGTGAAATAACTGTTTAAAGGATTGAAAAATTGTAAATCTCTTCGAAATCTTAATTTGAATTTAAGGTAAATCAAATAAATATATTTTCTGTTAAATTTAAAATTTGACAACTTTAATTTTTACTTCAATTTTTAACTTATTTGCTAATTAATTTTTTAAATATTTAAATAGCTATAACTATCTTGATAGTGCTAATATAGTTTGTTTTTATGATTGTCTTAAAGACCTTGAATAAATAATATGTTTTAATTTGGATCTAAGGTATTTTTTCGAATTTCTAATCTCTATTTTATTATATTTTTCAGTTTAACTATTTATTGATTATTAAATATCTTTAAATTATCTGTAGGGGAAATCAAATTTCAAATGAGTCAAAATAACTTCTCAAAAAAGTAGTTTTAAAAATGCAAAGACTTGTAGTTTGTAACTCCAGAGATTAGCTACTCTGAAGGAATGAAGCAAATAAATATCTTTTTTATCAGCTTAGTTTTTTATGTTGTTTATATGTTTAAGCATTTACATATTATAAGTAATAAATTATTCAACTTTTAATATTCAAATGCAAATTATTAAAAATTAGTTAAAATATTCTAAATCAGTTTTAATATTCTTAAATCTGTTTTTATTTTTCTTAATTTTATCAAAAAAAAATAAAAGCAAATATTAATTAAATTAACATTATATTTAATTTATTTAATACTTCAACTTAAAATATTTCTTTAATTTGTTAATAAAAAAATTGTTAATTTGATTTAATCGTACAATTATTTTCTTAATAAATAAATAAAGTAAAACTATACAGTCAAAAATAATATATATTGAAAATAAATTATTTTTTTATTTATTTTGATGAAATTAGTTAAATTTAGTTTAGTTCTTCAAGTTATTTAATTTCTTAATACATTTTTCAAATAAATAAAAATAATTGCTTTATGTGATTAAGAAAGATAATTCAAGATAAATTTAAAGACGAATATATTCTTTGATCTATTTCATTCATAGTACTTTTATCTTAACATCTAATTATGAATTTGCTTATTTGGTTTAGTTCTTATTCCTTGGATTTTTACATAAAGTATTAACTTTCTAAGTAATTGACCCCATTTCCTTTTGCTAAGTTTTAAATTGTAAAATATGATTTTAACTAAAAAATTAAAAAAAGAAGAAATTACTGAAATCAAAACTTTATGTAGAATTCTTTGTAGAAGAGCAATTAAGGGAGAATCCAGTTATCTTAAGTGCTGCTAGTTAATCACTAGTGAATAAAATCATGATTGATTTTTTTAAAAATATTATATCTTAATAGAGTTATAAGATATCTACACTCTGATTTACTTATTCTTCTATTTATTTTTTTTCTTACACATTTAATCCTATAGATTACAAGTGCTTTTAATATTTACAAATCCTATTTTAATTTATAACCAATTTTTTAATACTACTTATTTATTTTATCAATTAAAAATTGATGTTAATTTAGAGATAGTAAGAATGCTAATTCAATAACCCCTAAAAAATTATTTTAATTCTTCAATAAATGTATCAAAATTTAAAGTTATAAAGGGAGGTTATTTTGTGCTTTGATTAAATAATAAGAATTAAATAAATAAATAAAATATTACTTAAAACCAAAAATGATATTTTGTATTTTTTTAAGCAAATTCTTATTAAATAAGGATTTGTATTTGATAGATTGCTACTCTACATTATTATTTTACAGGACAAAATCAGAGGTAGAATATTCTTTTTTTATACTAAGAGGTGAATTTGTTTATTATTTTTTGTTTTAGGAAACCAACAAATCTTTTTTACTTTAAAAATTTAATTTAGCAAATTATAGACTAAGATTGTGAGAATCATCTTTAATGTTGGATGAGTTTGCTATTTAACTGTTTTATTCTATTTTCTTGGTAATACTTGTTCTTGATATTAAGTTTGTTTTTGGTATTTTATGTGAGTAACTCTTTGTAATCTTGATTGGCTCTGTACTCTACCAAGTAACTTCTTAAGTTGCTTCATTAAAGCTTATTAAATTATTTCTCAACTTACTACTTTTTGTAGCTGATTAGAAATTATCGATAAAAGTACTTTGAAAGCAAGGTACAAGAATAGACTATGCATTATCAGTTTCTTGCATTTAATTTTATTCAGGCACTTCTTCTATATCTACTTCTTCCTATCCTTTCATTTTTTTTTAAGTTTAATTACAAATCGGAGAATCTTTTCCGTATTCTTTGTCCTTAGCAATCAATTTATTTATTTTTAATATATTTTCATAAGTGCCTTAGTAGTAATTTTGCAAATATAGGAGAAAGAAGTCTTCTTTAATTAGCTTTTGTGCAAAGTATTTTGCTACAACTCCAATTAGCATGAGAAGGGCTAAAGTGCTATTGCAAACTGCTAATATTTCAGGAAATGTATGAAACTGAATTTAAAAATATGAAACTACTTCATCCATTTAGATGGAAGCTTACAAAATATTGGTTGACTCTGTCATATTTTTAAAGGTCTCATAATCAAACACCTAATTTACAATTTCGTATGTTATAGGAGAAGTAAATGATTTTTCATATTAGATTAGTGGTCCTTGTAATATTTTTGTTTTTTACTACTGAGTTTTCAATTTACTATAAACAAATTAACCTGAATAAATATCTATATTAATTTTTCTGAAATTAGTTTGAATCATTTATGAGCTTGTGTTGAATTACGATGTAAATAGCTTTAAGTGAAAATTGCCATTTAAATTATTAAGTACTTAATCTATTTCTTATGGACTAGCACAATTATCTGGAATAGTTGTCTTTGCGGAGTCAGTATCTTAACATCTATACACTAGAATATCAATTCTTGAAAATATGTTAGATAAAGAGTTCAATATCAAAGTATAATTTTGCAATTGAGAAAAATCCAAGCACTTAAACCCAATTAATTGAGAATTCGTGCAATCAGTAATGTTTAATTGAATCAGATTAACACTAGTATTATCCACATACTCAAAAAATGGCACATATACTAAATAAGTTTTATTTTATTTTTTTTCTAATACATCAATACCTTAATTTGCATTGTTTTCAAACCTGAATCCGATTAAATCATTGTGGAGATTCACACTAATTTCATTGTTAGTTACAAAATTTTAAGCAATAAATTTAGGATCAATTGAGTTATTGAAATACAAAATCATCTAATAGATGAAATACGCTACCGTAGCTAAAAATATTGCAGCTGAAAGCATTCCTCCAATTTAAGTTCTTTTTCTTTATTACTAATTGCCAACATTAAACTGAAAAGGCGAAGATAGAAAATCTATATTTTAGAAAACCATTATGTCAATAATATCACTATGTAACTTTTGTTCTACTTTGTTTTTTTAATTTTGTTTTACTCTGATCAAATTAAATAAAATCTAAAAAAATAAATTAATGAGTCAGTATTAAGTTTATATTTGTGTATGTATATCGAGGTATTAGATAGTAAGAAATAGAAGAAACTAATATATATTAATATAAAGTTGGCATTATTTTTAACCAAGCATAAAGAATGTTGAAAAAAATGATTGTGTTTTCTCATTTTAACTATTTTCATGGTATTTTTTTACTAAATTAAAATTTACATTTAATAAAAACATACTTTTTTTTCTTTATCTGAAAATAAATTATTTACTACTTAGAAATTCTTTTTAACCACCTAAATAAAAACAAGATAATTATATTTTTCATTTGAAAAATTTTAATTAAAAAATAAAAGGAAATATGATACAACCAAATATTATTTTTACAAGGATTGATTAATTTTAATATTAATATTAAGTTGTTTATTAATAAAAATTATTTTCAATTTATCTTTAATAATTATTATTAAATTTATATAAAATCTAAATTCTTGTTATTATGGTGCAATAAGCACTTTAACTTACAATTTTTTTAAAATTTGGAATATATTTTTTTCTTTAAAAGTTAATTATAAAATGAGGTAATAAATTCATGAAGACTCGTGGTATATAAATAATATTAGGTAAATACTTCAAAATTGTATATAAAAAACATAAAAAATATATTTTATTATTAATTATTTATTAATTTACACAAATAATTATTTGATATTTAAAAGAATTCAATAAAATTATGGAGAAAGGAAGTCTTAGTTTTTTATTGGCTACCTTTTAAACATTAACTCAGTTAAAATAATATTTTACTAATCTGATTAATTTGGAAACTTTAGTCTAATTTAATTTATATTTCAAGTAATAAGAGAAACTAAATTTTAAATTAAAATAATTAAATAATTAATTAATAGCTAAATTGTAAGCAGGTATTTATTTTATGTAATAAAAATAAGAATTTCAAGATTAATTTAAATCAATTTTTTTTTTCTAAATTATTAATATTTATTTATTAATCATCATTTTCTAACTATTTTGAATTAAAATTGAACTAAAATTTAATTACTCTGAATCTATTTTAAGTGTATATAGGTGAGTTAGTTTTTTAAGAGCATATTACAAATGCTGTATGACTACATTCCTGGGCATGCTTAATATTTATAGATTTAAAATATATAAATTTAATTTTTACTCAATTCAATTTCTAATTTAAAAGCTAACATAATTTCTCAGTTTGAATCAAAATTTAGCTTAGGAAATAAAATATTAAAATAAACTAAAAAATTAGGGCATAAGTTTAATTTTAAATAATATATTGAAAATACTAGAGATATTAAGGTATATAAGAATTTAATAAAATCCTCATAATAAAGAAATCTAAATAAAAATCAAAATTCTAGATAGCAAAAATACAATTTTAAAATAAGATTTTCTATTTTAAATAAAAGAAAAAAAGAATTATAAATAAAAGCAAATTATTATACCATAAATGAAGACTCAAATTTTATAGATTAGACAACTTTTCTAAATTTATTGCTAAAAAGGGTAGAGCCTGATCATTAAATTTATTATTACTTTTGTTATTAAAATTATATATTTAGGTTAATTTGTTAATTATTTAATAATATAATTCTTTTATAATAGGTTAAACAAACTATAATTCTAATTTTATTAGTTTAGATTTTGAACACGAAGTTTAATCAGACAATTTTAATTTGTTTACCTTAAATTAAGATACAATATTTTGAGTTTAGATAAATTATTAAAACCGATGCCTAAACTAATTAGGCCTTTCTCCTTAATCATATTATAGCTGTTAATATAAAATGAGTTACATTATTATTTGGTTAATGAAGATCAAATCAAATTCGAATATAATTAAATAGAAAAACTTTGTTTTTATCTCTATTGAAATTTAAATCGTTTGAAATTTGATTTAATATAAGAAAAAAATCTTTACGAAAGATCAAGTTTTAAAATCTCTAGGTTTTTTAAATTTTCTAACGCTAAAGATATGCTATTTAAACCCTCATCACTTATTTTATTATTCCTTTTAAGAAAAATGATTTTACTTAATAAATAAATTACAATTAGAAGCTAATGAAATTTATTAAGTAAAAGTTATTAAAAAAGTAGATATTCATAATCAATTTAATTTTATTGTATTTGACCCAAAAATGTGCAACCTTTATTAATGAATTTTTAGTTTGTATAATTATATAATATCAATTTACAATAATCTAAGATTCAATAGTTTGAGGTTTATTAATTGAGACAAGCCAATTTTTAATCCATTTACACCATGATCACCTAATTCCCTTTAAAATTATATATTTATAAATTTAGTATTTAAAAAGAATAATGAGTAATCTTTTTGAAATTAACATTTGGTGAATTGTTAAAAAAAATTATTAAATTTATCATCAAATAATAAGACTATCAAAAAATATTCAACAATAAGCTGATTAACAAGCATATTCGTAATCATTTTATAAAATTAACAAAATATTTATACCAGATTAAGAGTGTTAAACTAGAGAGATTAGTAAACTTATTAAAAGAAGAGCACAAATTCGAAGCTCTTTATTAGCTAATGTAGTTGCTCCTTTTGAAGTTAATTTAATTTGAACAAAAAATGTTAACAAAATTTAATGCATCATCACCTTTAAATGATCACTCATTTATTTATAATATGGATGAGAAGAAAGAGGTTATGAGGTGTGTTAATTAAATTTATGTTTTTGTAAAAATAATAAAAATATTACTAAAGATTAAGTACCAAATTTGTCAAGTTTTTCAATTTCGATAAATTATTTACTAAGTCTAACGCTCCATTATCGCTAATTCTACTTTCTCTTTTTGTAAAAATAAAAATATTTTAATACTTTTGCAAAAATATAAGTTATCTAAATTAAAATTAATTGGAATAAAATATATTAGGTTTACGGAAAGGAAAGCTCAAGTGATGAGAGTTTTACTAAGTTTAATAATGCAGAGCATATATTAAATACACCTTCATCATTGATTTTATCATAGATTTAAATATCCCTTAAAAATTTTATTAAAATATTAAAATTAATCTCAAATTAATTTTAAAATTATAAATAAATATAACATATTTTTATTACTACCAAAATAGTATTAATTTTATTTTTTAATAATAAATTTAAATTTTCTAGTTATAATGTGGATTATGTGTTAAGCATGATCAGATTTAATATCAAATTTGAGATTCAAATATTTTTATAATATATTTTTGCTTACAAAACAAATCAAATAAGATAGCAAATAAAATAATTTCATACCATTAATCTATTTATAAATTAGAGAGGTTAGTCATAGTTGACAAAATAGATCCAAAACAGCTAAGATTAATGTCTTTTTTATCAGCTATTCTATTTATTATAAAATGAAATATGATAAAAAATAAATAAAAATTTAATAAACTATTGCAAAAGATATTATTAATTTGTTCATGTTTTAATTACGAAAGATCAATATTCAAAGTTTCTAAATTTGTGTGCTTTAACAAATCTTCAATCTTATTAATTTCAATCATTTACTTATTTTATATTATTTTATTTTTTAATAATTGATTATATATTAATAGAAATATGTTAAGTTTTATTTAGCGATCTCATTATCGAAATAATCTTTCAAAATATTAAAAACTGGATTTAGATAAACTTTGATTAAAAGTGACTACTTACTCATCTTTGTTTTTATCAAGTAAATCATTTAATTTTTATGAATCTGTTAATTAAAAGTGGCTACTCAGAATAATTAATTTCTTTTTTAAATTGATTGTATTTTCTGATATAAAGTTCAAATTTAGCTTGTAAGAATTATTATATCTATTAATTCTATCCAATTCAATCTTAAAACTAAGGATTACTTATTCATTTAAAATTTTTTGTTACAATTTTCTCATAAAAATAATAAAAATTTTTGATATAAAATGTTAATTTAAAAAATTTTATGATTTATAAAAAGGTTATTTTTAGTAATTTATTTTTAAAATTGACTTTTTATTTATTAAATTTTATTTTTTACTCAAAAAAATAAGTTTTTTTATTTTTCACAGGTATTTGAAAAATTATTGAAAAAACGAATATATAAATAAATAGTATATATTTAAAATTGACCGCCAGGTCACACTATTCCGCTTATAAAGTATATCCACCTAATTTGGTATAAATCCACTCATGAATATTTTCAAAAGTTTTGATAAATCTTATCAATTGAAATGTCATCAAGGCTAATATTAAAGTTATTTTGATTATATAAAATGATAATCAAAGAATATTTGCATCCAAATAAATCCTGTTCTTTCACCAATTAATAAAATAAATTAATTACTTTACAGAATTATATTAAGTGATTTTGTCTCCAATATTTACAATATTTTAATCTTTATACATTGTCCTTTTATGTAAAACTGTGAATATTTTTAATTTAGAAATAGATAATTTTATATCCTATAGCAATTTTTATCTATTTATGAATAGCCCTAGTAGGTATTTTAAAATTATAGTATAGTCTCCTTAATAATAAAATACTTCCTTAAGATTTAATATCTATCTTACTGTTTTATGATTTTTATTTTATTTACTACCTTAATTCTTATATTTTGAGTATTTTACTAACAGTTCCTTGATATAAATCATATATATGTTTTAAAAATTGAATATTAATTCAAGACAGATAAAATCAAAATTAATAAAAAAATAATTAAATTTAATCATTTAATTATAATTTTCACTCAAAATAAGCGAGCTATAAATGATCTTAAGATAAAAAAAAAGCAAATAATTACATAATAAGAAGACTACAAATTATTAAAAATGATTTAATTTTCTCTAATTTAATTTTTTTTAAAGTTAATTAAATAATAAGGTAATAAATTCATGAAGATTATGGTGTATAAATAATATTCAGTAAATATTTCAAAATTATATATAAAAACATTATAAATAAATTTTATTATTAATTAATTAATAATTTACAGAAATAAATCTTTAATATATTTTCAGAATTCATGTAAATTATAGAGAAGAATGCAAGCCTTAGTTTTTGATTGGTTTTTTAAAGGTAAACTCAATTAAAATAATATTTTACTAATCTGATTAATTTGAAAACATTAGTCTTTTGGTATTTGTATTAGAAGTAATAAGAGAAACTAGATTTTTAATTAAAATAATTAATTAGTTAATTAAAAGTTATTGTGAACAGGTATTTATTTTATGTAATAAAAATAAGAATTTCAAAATTAATTTAAATCAATTTTTTCTTTCTAAATTATTAATAAAAATATAAATATCTATTAATAATTATATTCTAACTATTTTGAATTAAAATTGAACTAAAATTTAATTACCTAGAATCTATTTTAAGTGTATAAAGGAAAGTTAGTTTTTTAAGAGAATATCCAAAATGTTTTATGACTACATTCCTATGCATGCTTTATATTTATAGATGTAAAATATGTAAATTGAATTTTTACTCAATTTAATTAGTAATTAAAAGATAATATAATTGCTCAGTTTCATCACCCAAAATTTGCTTTGGAAATGAAACATTAAAATAAACAAAAACATAAATAAGTTTTATTTTAAATATTATATGAATTAAAAAATACTTGAGATATTAAGGTAGAAATTTTTAATAAAATTTTAATTATTTTGAAATCTAAATATAAATCAAAATTCAATATAGCAAATATACAATTTTAAAATAAGTTTTCTCATTTAGTTAAATGAAGAAAAAAAATTAATTATTAAAAAGCAAACTATTTTACCCTAAATGAAGACTCAAATTTTATAGTTTAGACAGCTTTTCTAAATTTATTGCTAAAAAGGGTAGAGCCTGATCATTAAATTTATTATTACTTTAATTATTAAAATTATAATTATTTAGAAAGATAATTCTTTTAATAGGTTAAAGAAACTAGAATTCTAAGTTTATTTTGAATACGAAGTTAAAACAAAGTGTTTTAATTAATTTATTTATTACCTTAAATTAAGATACAATATTTTGAGTTTAGATAAATTATTAAAACCGATGCCTAAACTAATTATGCCTTTCTCGTTAATCCTATTATAGCTTTTTATATAAAATTAGTTAAATTATCATTTGGTTAATGAAGATCAAAACAAATTTGAATATAATTAGATAGAAAAACTTTATTTTTTATCCCTAATGAAATTCAAATCTTAGATTTGAAATTTGATTTAATAAATTAAAAAAATCTATACGAAAGATCAAGTTTTAAAATCTCTAGGTTTTTTAAATTTTCTAATGCTAAAGATATGCTATTTAAACCCTCATCACTTATTTTATTGTTCCTTTTAAGAAAAAAGAGATTATTTAATAAATAAATTACAATAAGAAGCTAATTAAATTTTTTTATTATTAGTAAACAATATTATAAAAGTAAATATTAAAAATCAATTTAATTTTATTATTTTTGACGAATTATATGCAACTTTTATTAATTAATTTTTAATTTCTATAATTAAACTATATAAATTTACTATAATCTAAGATTCAATTGTTTGAGGTTTATTAATTTAGACAAGCCAATTTTAAATCCATTTACACCATGATCATCTACCCTTTAAAATAATATATTTATAAATTTAGCTTTAAACAGAATAATAAATAATCTTTTTGAAATTGGTGAATTGTTTAAAAAAAAATTATAAAATTTATCTTCAAATAATAAGACTATCAAAAAAACATTCAACAATAAGCTGATTAACAAGCATATTGTAATCAATTTATTAATAAAATATTTATACCAGATTAAGAGTGTTAAACTAGAGAGATCAGTAAACTTATTAAAAGAAGAACACAAATCGTAAGCTCCTTATTAGCTAATGTAGTTGCTCCTTTTGAAGTTAATTTAGTTTGAACAAAAAATTTTAAATAATTTTAATTCTTATCACCTTTAACTTCTCACTCATTTATTAACAATATGGATGAGAAGAAAGAGGTTTTAAGGTATGTTAATTAAGTGTATTCTTTTGTAAAAATAATAAAAAGTTTACTAAAGATTTAGTACCAAGTTTGTCAAGTTTTTCAATTTTGATAAATTATTTATTAAATCTAACGCTCCTTTATCGCTAATTCTACTTTCTCTTTATGTAAAAATAAAAATATTTTAATACTTTTTGTAAAAATAATGGATTACAAATAGTTGGAATAAAAAATATTAGATTTACGGAAAGGAAAGCTCAAGAGTTGAGAGTTTTACTAGGTTTAATAATGCAGAGCTTATATTAAATACACCTTCATCATTAATTTTATCATAGATTTAAATATCCCTATAAAAATAATGATTAAAATATTAAAATTAATCACAATATAATTTTAAAATTAATAAACATAACATATTTTTATTAATACTAAAGTAGTATTTTATTTTTCAATAGTAAATTTAAATTTTCTAGTTATAATGATGATTAAGTGATGATCTTATTTTAAATCTAATATGAGATTCAAATATTTTTATTATTTATTTTTGCTTATAAAACAAATCAAATAAGCAAACAGTTAAATAATTTCATACCATTACTCTATTTATAAGTTAGAGAGATTAGTCATAGTTGATAAAACAGATCCAAAACCGCTCAGATTAGTGTCTTTTTTATCAGCTAATCTATTTATTATAAAATGAAATACGGTAAAAAATAAGTAAAAATTTAACAAATAATTGAAAAAGATATTATTAATTTGTTAATGTTTTAATTACGAAAGATCAATATTCAAAGTCTCTAAATTTGTGTGATTTAGCAAATCTTCAATCTTATTAATTTCAATCATTTACTTATTTGGTATTATTTTATTTTTTAATAATTTATTATATTAATAGAAATTTGATCAGCTTTATTTAGCTATGTCATTATTGAAATAATCTTTCAAAATATTAAAAACTGGATTCAGATAAATTTTGATAAAAAGTGACTACTTACTAAATATCTTTGTTTTTATAAAGTAAATAATTTAATTTTCATGTATGTGTTAATTAAAAGTGGCTACTCAAAACTATTAATTTCTTTTTTAAATTGATAGTATTTTCTGATATAAAGTTGAAATTTAGCTAGTAAGAATTATTATATCAATTTATTCTACACAATACCATCTTAAAACTAAAGTTTACTTCTTCATTTAAAATTTTTCATTACAATTTTCATATAAAAAAAATAAAAATTGATAAAAAAAATTAAATTATTTTTAAAATTGAACATAAAAAATTTGATTTTAATAAATATATTTTTGATATACTTATTGTCAAAAAAAACATTAATTAAAATTTAATTTTAAATTTTCTAGATAATTGAAAACAAAAAAATCAAATAATTAAATTATTTATTTTTGAAGAATAATTTAATATTTTATCAAAAATAGAATTTAATCTAATTTAAAAATATATTAATAAAAAAACATAAAAAATTAATTTATATAATCAATAATCCTTCTTTAAATGATAAAAAAAACTACTAAATTTATATAAATTAAAATGATGGTATTTAATTGAATCACCAGATTTCAAATTGATAAACTTTTTTAATTTATTTAATGAGAATTTGAGAATTAGAGTAATACATTTGGAATGCTAAGAAATGAGGCTCATTTAACTTAATAGTGCTCCAATCTTTGATGGAATTAATATTTTCACCAAATTTCCACCTACAAATCTTTTCATTCAAACAAACCTGCAACTTAATTTAATGATTACATTAATAGTCGTTATTTATCTAGATTCCTCTGTCCACCTTCAAATTCATGGATGAAGAATTATAAACTAAAGGAATATGGCTGCTATAGCTACAAATGTAGACAGTATTTATTATTGATAAAGGGCATATTCCAACATAAACTGTGTGTTCAGGCTAAGCTCTTTTAGTTTCAAACAAAATTTCATACCTATCATCTTTGAGAAGATTTAAGTCTAAGTAATATTGACTATTTTAGTCTTTCTAATTTATCATTTGTAACTCATTTTACTTATTCAACTCAAAAGATAAGTCACCATAACAAACTTAATATTCAGTTTTTTTAAACATTTCCTATGAAATTTTTTGAGAGCCCAATATTATTTTTAAATCTTCAAATTTGTCTTTAATGTCTTAAGGAATGTTATATCTAAACTACTCAGTGCTTTCTACAAATTTTTGGAGATTTTTTGGGAAGGAAATAACAATATCTTGTTAGCTATTTATTTCACTCTGGTAAGATTAAGCATATTTAAAGACTTCTTCTTCAAACCTTTTATTCTCTGACTAGAATTTTTAAATCTAATCTGCTATTTCTTCCTCCAATTTATTTCTGTCGTTTTCATTTTTCGTTAGGCATTCTTTCAGATTTGATTAAAATTAGTGCTGCAAGTAGAGTGCCTTAAGATTTTTATTTTAATCTTCAAGCTTTTTCAAGCTGATAGCCATCTTTTCTATTTAATTATCTATGTATTGATTAATCTCCTTTTTGAAGCTAATCAAGGTTTCTTAAAAGAACTGAGATATAGCGCTTTCATGACTGGTACTGAATATTGTGCTAAATAGCTCTTTATTCTAAGGATTATCAAACCTAAGCCATTTACTTATGAATTAGTAATTAGAGCTATTGAAAATTTCCTTAATTTATAAAACATTCTAACTTGGATATTGTTACTCAAAAACGCATTCGTAGCAAAAGAGTTTCTATTTGCATTTAGGATCAATGTTTATTAGCTCTAAAAATTTATTTTCATGAATAGGGCAAATTATATTAGTAATTTACTCAAATTTATTCTAGCTACTTTTTGTATTCATCTTTAATTTTTTGATGTGTTTTATGCGTTTTTTTTTCTATTTAACAATATCTTAAATTCTACTTAGAAAAAGATTATTAAAAATAGTTGAAATCTTAAATATAGACAAGAGATATATGCAAATAATACAAAATAATTAATATAAGGTATTATCTATTCTAAGTTATTGTAGAAAGATAATTTGTCTATACGAGTAAGATTAAAATATATAAATAGAATATTCTTATATGATTAATAACCGTGATTGTTGAAGTAGATAAGCAACCAATTTATTAATCCTCCAAATATCTTCAAGATTTATATCATTTTTATTCAAAATGAATGGTTTTAAATACACAAAATATATTAATTGTTAAAGCTGAAAAGCTAGCTAAATAAATTTTTTATTAAAAATGTTTAGTCTAATTAAAAGGATAGATTAATTAATAAAAAAATAAATTGTTTTAATTTATAAGATATTATTAGAATAGATATTATGTGTGTTTGAGCATAGAATTGTTCTCGATAACTTTTAATTTATTGAATGATAAAATAGTATTTCATATCTGGATAATTAGGTCGTTTTACAAATAAATTGAAGTCACTCGTTAATATTATTTTTATGAGGTGTTTTAGAACTGAATTTCAAAGACTATTTAGTTTTTTAAAGAGTGTTAGATTAGGTTGTAGGAATTAATAGTTATTATTTTAGATCTAAATGAAATAGAAATTATTTTCAATTTCTTATTCCTTTTTCTTTTTTGTTGAAATAATATGGGAAGTAATGAAGAGAGTTTTTAATTTCAATATATTTATTCAAAAATAGAAAATAAATATTTAACTATTAAAGAAATGATCATTTCTTCAAATGTACATATTTTTTTAATATACAAAAATTAATGGAAAATAAATATTTTTTACTGTAAAAATTATAAGAAATTTATATAATAATTTTAATTTTTTTAATGAAATTTCAATGTTTTTATTTAATGATTAGGTTATTGTATTGTTATTTTAATATACTGAGTGCTTTTTAGGAGGTTTATAATTCATTTTATTTTAATTAGAAGTTTTGTTCGTTTTGTTAACTAATTTATATGTGATATTATTTTATTTTTTAACTTTATATTTTATCATATTAAATTTATTTAGACTGCTAATCTATTTTCTCTATCATTTATTATTTTTACTCATTTATGTATTTCAGTTTTTGATATATCTCTGATTACAAACTCTCATTTTATAGGGCTTGCTCAGTTAGTTTATCTAAGTTTTCTGAGTATTATTTTTACTTTATTGGGATTTACTATTTTTCAGTGCATTCAATTTACTTTTTCAAATCTTCTATTTATTTTTATTCTGCTTTCATTTATTGCATTAACTTTTCATTTTCTTTTTTGATGCGCTCAACTTGCAATTATTTGTCTTTTATTAATTATTAAGCTTCTTTAATGGCTTTTTCGGCCAGTTTTTATTGTTTTATGAAGCTTGCTTTTTCTTGTTGAAAATTATTTAGATATTATTATGATTAAAACTAGCTGCTTCCATTTATATTTAGTCCTAATTAAATTGTGCTTTGAACTCTTCTGTGAAGGTTTTGTTTCTATTAATTTTTTTACTATGATTAACCATTCTGATGTTTTTATGTATTATCTTTCTATTCACTTAATAAATTTGTTTAGCTTTAGCTAGCTTTTTGGAGAAGGCTTACAACTGAATCATTTCTAATACTATCTTATTTAAAAGAAATATCGCTTAGGTTTGAGTACTACTTATGAAGTTAATAAAAATTCTCCTTATCTTTGGAATTCTAAGTGCTCTCATAACTAATGTTAATATCTGATGAGATATTGGTGCTATAATTATTATTATTGGAAAAATATGCAGCAGGGATGTTGATTTAATTTGTAGATCTAGAACTGATCATCCCTTAGTTATTCTATACATTTTTGCTTGAAAGATTACGTTAACTTAATGCTGCGCTATTTAGTTTATTCATGTATATTAAATTCTGAAAGTTAGCCAAAAAATTATATAGATAATTTATTTATTATATTTTATAATTTTGAATAATTTATTAATCAAAAAAAAAAAAAAATCAAATTTGATTTTTGAATATTTACCGTAAACTTTTAAAAACAAATAATAAATAAGCATTAGTATAAAAAAAATGGAATAGCCAAATTATTAATTAATTTATAGTATCTGCAAATTAATTAATTGCCTATGATTTTTGATCAATTAGCACAAAGAATTATGAAAGTGTACTAAGATAATCTAAACTTATTCCTTAACAAATTATTGATAGAAACATGCTTAATAATTCCAAAGAAAAGTAGAAGTAAAAAAATATATTGATTGATTGATAATAAGCTAAAAGAGATAATAATTAATTTTTTTGACTGCAAATAAAATGTTAATTAAAATAAAAATATGGTTGCTTATTTCAAAAAATTATTTATATTAAAAATAATTAAAGTTGCTTAAAATTCATTTTTTATTTTTAAATCTGAAAATCAATATTCATCTTACTCATGTTTAATTAAATTAATAAATAATTTACAAAGTTTATTTGATTAAATACTAATTAATTAGAATACACCATAACATAAATAAATGTATTTAAAAATCTGTCTATTTAATTTATTTAAATTAAGCAAAAATATACTTATCATGTTTTTATTTATCAAAATAAATTTAAATAAACATACCTATTTACTACGTTATTATGATTGTTGTTTTATTTCCAATCAGCTTTGATTTTTATAGACTGGAAATTTTAAGTCAGGAAAAATTAAACTTTAAACATATTTTTTATTGTTTTGAGTAATTTCTTCTTCTTCATCTTCTTGGTTTGCTATCTTAAAAGTAAACCTCTTGTTGATTTTTTATTTTTCTATAGAAGTTCTCTAAGGAGATAAAATAAATCTCTTTAAAGACTCAGATGCATTTTGGGTAGCTAGTTTATGGTTTTTTATTTTAGGCTCTAAATAGTTTTCGATGCTTTATGAAGAAGAAGCTGTCCTCAGCTATGCATTTATTTGTAAAACTCTTTCATCTGCTTCTGAAAGCTTTATCACTTTAGATTTTATTTCTTTATTTGAATTTAATGACTTGTAACTTTGAACAGTAAAACTGTCTTCAGCGAAAAATTTCTTATTAGCGTTATTGTTGTTATTGTAATTGCTTGTAACAGTGCCAGCCTGAACATTATATATGGGACTGAGAATTACTGGGTTATTGTACTTGAAAATATCTTAAGTAGAAGTGCCCATGTTTAGTTATTCTTACTACAACTAACTTCTGCTTTTCTTTTGAACTACTTTACTAATAACCTTGATGTTACTATTTTTAGATAAAGGTGAGAGCAAAGCATGCAACTGATCTAATTTTTTTTAAATGAGATTTTCGCTTTCTCTTTTTTTATCAGTTGAGTAGCTTTTAACAAGCTTATTTTAATTAGTGAAATTTCCAGGTAGATTGAATTATTTAATAATTAGAGGGTTTGATTCAGTTTCATTATTTTTGTAGCCAACTTTGATTTTGAGCATATTAAGCAAATGTTATTTATTTAAATCAGATTTATTTTCTTTTGAATTCTCATAATCAATCTGCTAACTTAGAAATTCTTATTTCCTATTCAAATTTTGATTTTATTAACTATGAAAACATCCGCTTTAATAAAAATTATGTTAAAAAGACGATTTTTTGCTGTTATTTGAAGAAAGTTCTTTTTAGTGAGGGGATTTGGAGTCTCTAGAAATACTAGATTATTTTTCTAGTTAACTAGAGCTTAATTTATTTTCTTGTAACGACTGTGCCCTAATCTTTGATTTCTAAAAAATATTTTATTCTTTTCTGCCTTGCTAATTTTTTATCAAATCATCTTCGTTTTCTTTATTCAATAGCTATCGATCAATTAATCTATTTTTTTTTACTTTTTGCACTTATTAATTCATTATGTATAAAGAACTTTATCTTTATCTACCAGTTAAATTTTAGCTTACATGCTAGTGATTATTATGTTATTCTTGAACTCGTTCAGTCGAAAAATTAAAACTACTGCAAACAACTAATTTTTCTTGAGCTTCATCTTGCAAGTTTAGTTTAGGAGATAAATTTTAATTAGAAAACAAACTTTTTGGAGTTTAATAATCAATAACTGCTGTTTTTTTTTTAGACTGGTCGATTAACTCTGCCTCCAAATTCAGCTGATATGAAGATTTTATGTGTAAAGGAGTAAGCACTTTATAATTTGTTTCTCCATTTTTAGTTTTTGTCTGAAGAGAAGAAATCTATGGCAATTCATTAAGAGCAGGAACTAAACCAAATTAATCTTATTCAACATTCTAAATACTAGAAATCTGATTGCTACTATTGCATCGGATTCTCAAACTCTTTGGTTGATTATGCTCTTCAATACTCGTTTTTCTAGTCTATTTATTTATTTTTAAAATAATTAATTAAATAATTTAACTAAAGCAAAAAAGTAATTCAAATTATTTTTCATAAATATAATTAAATAATTTAACTCCTTTATTTTAAATCTAAAAATATATTTTTAAATTACAATCATATCCTAATGAATGAAAATAAATATTAGAAATTATTTGATTTAAAGAAAAATTTGAAATCAAATCAGAATTTAATATTGTTTAGATATGTTTTTATTTTAATTGGTTGCATTAATTCAATACTAATTCAAATATCAAGATAAGGTATTATCTAAAATTAATATTGAAAGAGCTGGATGAGCTGCAATATTTAATTTAGTTCTTGATTTAATCTTTCTTGAAAATAAATAATTTTACCATTTACTACTTTTCTACTTTCTTTTTAAGCTTTTCTTCTTCAAAAATGTGCATGCTTTCTTTGAGAGAGGGCAAATATTGATTAGACCTTTTTTAATTTGGTAGAAAATAATAAAAAATAGTTCAAGATTTAGAAAATACTACTTTAATTTAGAAAAAGAAGGCACTGTTGAAATGTAATTTAAACAACTTTCAAAATTGTTAATTTAAGTTGGCCTAGCAATTTTTTGATAAAAAGTTTCAACTTAATCTTATTTTCCTAATTAACCTTCTAGCTTTTTTTAGATTTTTTGCTTAGCTCTTTGATAGTCTAATTCATTGCCTAAAATCATTTTTTTATTTTTGCTAGGATCAATTTCTAAAGTTAGTTTTAAATCTTTTAGCTGAGATTATTCTTAGTTTTCTTATTGAATCCTTTTTTCTTACTCTATTTTGAGCTAATAATTTAAAGACTTCTAAGCTATTTGCTCTTTAATCAGTTATTGAATTTCTTTTGGCAATTTCTATTAAGAGGGTTTTTAACGTAAGTTTTCTTATTTGAAAGACTAAATTTCCTACAACCTTTCTAAGCATCTTAATTTTCTTTATTATCCTATTATAAATTTGCTTTAATAAACATTTTAAAAATAAAAAATATTCTAAACTAGATAGATGATAAGCAAAAAACAAATAAATATTCCAAATGTAATTCTCTTTTCATTAAAAATGATGTCTTTAATTATTAAATGAGTATATTTTTAGAAAAGAATGTTTATTCCTTTCAAATTTATTAAAAATAATTTTATTTTTATACAAAAAAGAGTATAAATTACCTAATTATTTAACATTTTGTAAGATTAGAGGAGAATCTAGCTCATTTAATAATTAGAATTCAATTTCAAAAAGAATTGTTTCACTTGATGAGCTTATAGCTGTAAAATGCCTTTTCTTTTCATCTAAAATATCTTCATGACCAAAAAAATCTCCTGGATTAATAGTCAAAACGTACAAGTCCTTAGTCTGAGTATATTTTCTAACTTTGTTTTTCATTTATTTCTCGAGCTTATTTGAAAAATTAAGAAAATCGTGTTCTTATACTTGCTAAATCATTTCAACTCCTCCTCTATACACAAAATAAAATTTATCTGCTTTACCATCATTACATTTATATATTATTTCGTTTCTCTTAAATGAAATTTCCTTAAATATATATGGAAAGCTCTCAATTCTCTCAACATTTTTTTAAGGAAATGAAAGAAATAGCCTCATACATTTCAGTAAAAATTCTCTTTTCTCAAAATCTCTCTTAAAATACTTGCTGTATAAAGATCCCTATTTTAATATTTTAATGAATGTATTAATTTTTAAAAATGTAATCATACTTTAAATTCTTTATTATGCTCATTTAATTAATTCATCATTAAAATTTTTAATTTATTTTTAGAAAAATATTTATATAACTATTTTTAATGTTCGACTAGTAAAAACTTAACAATTTATGGTTGGTATTTATTTTTTGAACAGTAATTCTAATTATCTATTTTGAAAAAATAAAATAAAAAATGAAGGAATAGGACGTGAATATTCCCTTTTAATCATTTTAAATAGTCATTTTTACTTGATAAAATTGATTTTATTTGAATATTTATTTTTTGAAGTTTACAAATTATTAAATAAAAATGGGAAATTTGAAAGAATTACATGTATTCTAGCTAAAGAACAATTATTCATAGCAATTACTGAGGCAGTTCTATTCTTTTTTATAGCTAATGAAGTGTGACCAAACACATCTCCAGGTTTTAGAACTCTTGCTCTTCTAAATCTACATTTTTATTGCTCTTGATTGAAATATTTTTGAGAGTTATTTGAAGCTTACTTCAAAAAATCCTCATGGTTTTTGTTAAAATATAGTTCCCTTTATTTATATAGCGATTCTAATTTATTTTTTGCTTCTTACTTTGCTTAGTGCATGTGGTTTGTTGTTTAAATTTTGTTGAGCAGTTTTTCATTTAGCACAATATTATAATTAATATCTATTTCTTCTTAAACATCATTATCACTCTTTGGTACAAAAACTGCCATGTAACCATCTAATAAGATGTAGAGATATTCAGATGGGTCATTAATATGAAACAAAAAGTTATTTTACTCCACATAAGAAGTTTGTAATTACTAGCAAACACTTAATATTTCTTCATTTTTATATCCATCATTATTTAAAATTTGCTAAAAGTATGGAATTTCAGCTATTAGCGTAGCCATTTTTTCAATTTATGGCTTATTTCCTGCATAATCATTATTATCTAATGTACCTTTGACTTCTCTCAGAAGATCTTTAAACTTTTATTCTTCTCTTTACTAATAAAATTCGATTTCTTTTTGAACCTCCACATTTTATTATTTGGAGCTTAAATCTTCCTCTTTTTTTTAATTGCTTTCCTCCCCCTATATTTCAATTTTTTTAGAATCTCCTTGAGCTACTTCATTTAAGCTTATTTAAGTTAATTCAGAGATTATGCTTTTATTCTACTTCTTATTTTCTTCTTCTTCCAATTTCTCACTGCTGCTGAAATCATTCTCTAACTCATCTTCCGGTATAAAATAATTGACACTGTAGAGCTACTGCTTCAAATTTTGCTTGTTTTACTCAAAATATTGCTAATTTTACAAAATCTCAATCAGCTTCTACTAATCAGTATCTTCATTTTAAATGCTTTCTAAGTCAATATATGGATCATTTTGACCTTTTCTTAGTTAAAAATCAATTGAATTAAAGCACTGATCTTCTATATTTATTTCTTCTCTATCCGAATCTTAATCTTGACTTGAATTTACTATATTTTAGCTTTCAGTGGAAATATTTGATGTTTAACTGATTTCTTCTTATTCGCTTGATTAATTTGATAGCAAGTTCATCTCTTTTAAAATTTAATCTTAGATGATATTGTAAATTTAATTACTTACAAAAAAAAATAAAGAATATGTTTATTTATTTATCTATCTATTTGATTTCACTTTTCAAACAAAATAAATTGTTAAGATTTAAATTAAATACAATAGCAAAAGTCACTATAATTGATATTTTTTATACATAATTGAAAATTCAAGATATATATCTAAATCTATCTCTTTGATTTTCTCAAAAGATTACACCAATAAATAAGATTCTGTGTTCCTTAAGTAAATTCATTTATTCTAATAAATTTCTGTTTTTTTTTATTAAATTTGAATAAACACAAGTGGTGTTAATAAATATTTGATAAGGTTTTGTGTATTTAAAATAGAAATATCAACAAATAACGGAAAATAAAAAAATTATCATGTGAAATACTTAAAATAACTGTAAAATAAAAAATTAATATTTTATTAGTTTAAGTTAAAACAATAAAAATAGATAAATAAAATTTCATATTTAATTAATGTTTTAAATTAAAAATTTACAAAAAAATTATAAAAGAAATGCTTCTTAATAATTCACTTTACTCTATTTTCTTTATTGAGTAACACAGCTATTTTATTGATTAATTAGATGGTCATTTCACAAACATTAAATATTTCTCGTGAATTTCTCAAAGGCCTATAACTAAAAAAGAAACTTAATTTTTATTTTATTTTATCATTTTTAAAAAATTAAACTGATATAAATAGAAATTTAGAAATAATAAATAAAATAGAATAACTAGGTAAATTTAAATAATTAAAAAAGTAATTTTTTTAATAACCATAATATAAAATGTATTTAAATGAGACAAGGCTAATGAATTTATTCAGATACTAAAAAAATAATTTAAATACACTCTTAGCTTGTATATTTTTATAATTAGCAAAATAGGTAAGCAAGGAGGCAATTAATTTCAATATCTTTATAAAAAATGTAAATATCTCTGTATAGTTACACAATTTTAATTGAGAGATCAATAAATCGAAACAAGATAAGGAATGTGCTTTACATAATTATACAAATGTATGTAATCATTCATGATAAATAGATTTCCACTTTTTTATAGAATAATATTTTAGATAAATTTAAACAATATTTTTATGTTACATTATATAAAGCTTGATAGAATTTAATTGGGAACAATCTCTCAACCTTTTACCTATTTCAATCAATCCAGTGCTATCAATTTCACAAGACCTGAACAAAATATGAAGATAAATTTAAATATTATTTATTTTTATTAAGTTATTACATTATGCTGAGATGTAAATACTTTAGACTAATAATATTTTTTAAATGTGAAGCAAGATGATCAGCACCTAGATTACCGAATTTGTTCCAGCTATTTTATAAAAATATTTTAATAGAAAAATCTTGAAAAAGTAAGTTTATATATTTTCAAATTTTAATTCCATTATAATAAAATTACCCAAAATCTAGTATTAAATAGCTTAGATATAGACATTTTGATAAGCTTTGTATCAATTATGATAATCCAACGGACTTAATATTGTTAAATCTATTTTAAGTAAGAATTATTTTTTTTTTATTTACAATTGAGTGTTTACTTTAAATCTATTTTAAGTGATTTAAGGTTACTACACTTTTCAAAAGCGGTTCCCAACTCAGATAAAATTGCATCATTCACTTTTGTATTTCTACATATTAATATAATGCAATTTAACATAAGATAAATTAATTCATTCATATGATTTCATAAATAGTTTTTTCTGTTAATCAATTAATAATATTTACTCTAAGTTAAAAGTTAAATCTGAAAGATTAATTCCACCTTTAGAAATTCCTTATGCTAAATGTGAAAAACTTTATGGTGAAAGTTTATTATCCCTGTTGTAATTGAATTAATTTTACTTATTTTCAGGCAATTCATAGAAATTTAATTAGAAATCTAAATGTTTATAAAAATACCATAAATTAACATCAAGCTTTTAAAGATTGACAAATGACCCAATCAAAATACCTAAATCAGCCATATTTAATTCATTTAAGCTAATTTAATTTCTTTTTTAAAAATGAAATAACCAATTTTTTAACAAAAATATGAAAAATAATAAATACCTAAAATTTAATTACAAACTAACTAACATATCACATTATTGCAAATCACTTAACATATTTTTAAAGCTTTGTGGCTAAATTTAAGAAAAACTTTATTTTTTAGATTTAAATAAATTAAAGATTGATTAAATTTATGGTAATATTTTATTTATAAATATCAATTATACCTAGCATCAATTACTAAATGAGTTAAATTTGAAAATTTTCTAAAACAGGTTTCTACTTAGACTTAAGATTTAGCATCTTTTTAATAACCACAACTGAATAGTTAATTAAAATTAATATTCTATCTATAATTAAATTATATATAGATACCTAAATGATAGATAAATCCTCAGCTGCTTTATCTTTTGTATTTTTTATACTATTTACTCAAGATATAACATTTGTTTAGAGCATTTATAACTAATTAAAATACATAATAAATTCATCCAATTTACTCATATTATTTTTTATAGGAGAAAAGAAAAACAAAATTTTTAACACAAAATTTGTAAAATTAAAAAAAATAATTTAACAGGACAAAATATAAGTTAATCTAATACATTGTTTAAATAAAAATGATTGATATACAAGTTAAATTTGAGGAGTATTTATTAGAATAAATTTAACTTCTTGTAATAAAATATTTTTCTATTTTGGTGTAATTTTAATAGTAAAAATAAACTTACTATGATATCAATTCCAAACAATTTAAATCGATGAATTGTGCTAACTTTGATACTAAAATATCTATTTATTCCTCTTTAGCCTAACTTTTAATTTGGATTTTTTGATAATTGATATAAAAAAATATATTTTTACTTTAGATCAATACTCAAATATTCATCATCATCAATTTCTTTATTTTTAATGAACTTTTTTTGATAAAAAAACAAAATATAATCTTTAAAATTAAATTAAGACTTAATTTATAACTTACATATTCTATACTTAAAGTTTTCATTTGTATTTAATTTTAATCCATTTTTATTTATGTATTTCAATTTATAACAAATTTCTTATCTTATACTTTCTTTAATTAAGTTTTATGGAAATGACTTTAATAATGTAATTGATATATTTAATTAAGTATATTTTTAAAAATTTAGTATTTATTTTAAAGGAAAGTTGAAAAGTTCTCTTATAAAATATTCATTAAGCTCTTAAACGAAAATATCATTCATGTTAATAATTATGATTAACATAATATAATATTTTAAATAAAAATAAATTAAAATTAAGAAGAAACTTTTTTTATTAATAATTTAAATTATTATTATTATCAAACTCTTTTAGATTTAGTGAACCTTTATTTAAATCTAATTAAATGTTTGATGATTTAATTTATTTTCAAAATTTTTATAATATTTATCCTAATAATAATAAATTAAATATAACACATTAATTCTAAATTAAACAATTATTAGAAAAAATCCTATTCCGTCACATACCATTTTGTAATCAATAATGCTTATATTCGAATCTTTAAATTAAAGCCTACTTAAATTTGAGTAAACACAGTAAGATAATTTGTGTTGATTATTATAGAGTTCTAAATATTTGTGTGTTAAGCTTCTTAGGTAAATCAATTTTTTACAAAGATCCTTATTACTAATAAAAGTAAAGCGCTATGACAAAAAAAGTTAAGCATTTTGATTTTGTTAGATTTAATTACAATTAATTTCTTAAAATAGAAACTAATAATTTTATTTTTAGAAATTTTTCATTTCTTTGTTGTTTGCTAATTTTATCAATTTAGTGCTCAAAATAAATTAGAGATGATTATTTTGAATTTAAGAGAAAATTATATCTAAAAATAATTAGAGGCATTTTTCAAAATTAATCAAAAGGAAAAATAAATTTTTACTTTGTAATTCATCTGTAAGCAAATATTATGTCTAAAAAAATAGTAGCAGAGTTAAGCTATTAAAAATGGCTAAAATATTTAAATTAAAACAATATTCACTAAAGACAAATGATGATATTATTGTTTTAGAATTAATAATAATTCTACTTAGATAAATAAAGCTAAAATTAATTTAATATATTAGTTAATTATATATATTTTTAGGATTCTTTATAAAGCTTTTTTTTTATACCTTCAATCAAAACTTCAAAATCAAATAAAAGAATTATAAATGTGAATTTTATATTGAATTTTCTTTAATAAAAAATATAAACCAGATAATTAAATTGATAAAATATCGATTTTTCTATTTTTAATTGTTTAATGTATTTTTAAGATATTTTAAACAAATTTTTGTTTGTTAGTTACTTTTCTTTAAATAAATAGTTAAGCAAATTTACATATGTAATTGGAGTTTTATGAATTAGGTTTGTATAAGCGGCATATTAAATAGATGATTATGATTAGTTATGGGCGATAGAGATATGATACGATTTCTGATATAAAAAAATTGTTTGATATAAGTGTAAAAGACTTAATTTATTTCTATCAATTAATTTTTTTATTTTTAGCTTAAAGTATGTTTCTACTCTTTATTATTTTTTTGATTGAATATACAGAGTATATCACTGTTATTTAAGCTATTTATAAAGGTTTATCACCTTAAGAGTATAACTCAAGGAAGTAGGAGATAGTACAGTATGGAGATTTTTTAAAATAGTAGTTTTCAAGCTATAAAATGGTGTAAAAATAAAAAAATTAGGGGATACAATAAAAATAATAAAATAATTGGCTTACTATTAATAGAACTATATTTTGAATTTACTTTCTTAACAGTCGATATTAATGCATAATTGAGTTAACTTTTAATATATTAGAGCAGAAATAGGCAAAATGTGAAATTTATGATCAAATCATGAAATCACAAGGAAAAATTAATTAATCAAAAAAAGAAAAAAGAAAAAGAAAACAAACACACAAATTATTTCATTTGATAAGTTTTGATTAGCAATCAGCTTAATAGAAAAAATTTGTATCTATTTATCAATTAATCAATCTAGTTACTTACAACAAAAATCAGTAGGAATAAATAGTTAATAAATTATTTAGTTAAATAGATATATAAAAATAGATTAGATTAAAAAAGTTTAGGTTAGCATGAGCTTTCTAGATGACAATTATGGGTACAGCTTGGTAGTTGTTGGTTTGCTAATATGTTACGTCTCTTTCTAGGCCGTAATTGAGCATAAAAAGATTCACCTGATCCACGAGACAGGATTTGGTATGCTTATAGGTCTCCTAATTGGTGTTTTTTTCAAGTACTTTTCAAACAAAATATCATTCTCAGGAGAGAGCTTCTTTGAAATTATCCTACCTCCTATCATCTTCGCAGCTGGTTATAACTTAAAAAAGAAGAAATTCTTTGAAAATTTCTTTTACATCACCCTATTCGCTGTAATAGGTACTTTAATCAACTTCTTTATTACCCTCTTTATCACTAAAGGGTTCGAAGAAGCTGGTTTGATTGTAGATTTGACAAATCAAAATGTTGATCTTAGCAATAAAGACCTGCTATATTTTAGTGCTACTATGTGTGCATCTGATGCAATTGCTGCTTTAACACTCATTAACAGTACAGTTTATCCCAAGCTATTCAGTATTGTTTTTGGTGAAGGTTTGCTCAACGACGCTGTGGCCATCATTTTATTCAAAGTACTTAAAACCTTTTCATCTGATTTTATACCCTTTATTAGCAACTGATTAGACTAAGACCCCCTTTTTTAACATATTAAAAAGATTAAAATGGTATAATTGGTTATATTTTTACATGGTTAATCAATCAATACCTTTTTGATTCATTAATCTAATCTTGACGCATAAATTAATAATTATTTTGTTTTATTTTCCTACTAAATAAATACTCATTTTGATAGAACTTAAAGTGACTAAGGGGGACTTAATAAGCATTTATAAGAATATAAATATTTCATTTTCAATCCTAAGAAAATATAAATTTCTAACATCAATGGCTTAAAAACTAAACAATAAAGTTATATTTAACACACCACTTTTTAAAATTAGGCTAAACATACTATTTTATAATTTTTTTTTTTTTGGAGTTAACCTAAAAGCACAAAATAGTAGGATAAATAAGCATAAATTTATTAGTTATAAAATATAGTTGTTATTTTTCAAAACAAATTAAAAGCAAATCAGAATCATTCTAATTTATATTATAAACATTATATTTTTAACTTATGTTTAAATAAATAATATTTTCATTTTTATATAGTCAGTAGAATCTATTGTTGGATCTAATGGCTCAGTAAAGTTAGATTCAGGTATTATCTTGGAACTTTTTGGTAGCTTTTTGAAAAATTGTTTGTTATCTGTTTTGATTGGTATTTTAATGGCTGTTATTGCTACATTAATGACTAAAAAATTCCGTTTTTTGGTTTCTGATCCTGTGAAGGAGAATATCTTTTTGCTTTTAATCGGATATGGAACATATTGTTTGGCTGAATTAGTTGATGTATCAAGTGTAATTGCTCTTTTGACTTCTGGTATCTTGATGAGTCACTATATGAGATATAACATGTCAGAGTATGGTAGAATATCCACAGCCATAACAGTGAGCACTCTTTCTCAAATTGCTGAGAGTTTCCTTTTCATTTACTTGGGTATTTCTGCTTGGACTTACATGAGTGATGCAAATAAAGTTTCTATTTCATTTATTGGTATTAGCTTCCTTATTACATGTATTGCTCGTATTGGATGTATTTTTGTCACTTCTGGTATTGCTTATTTGTTCAAGAAAAAAACGTGGAGTGTAAACATTTATGAGTTGCTCATTATTTGGTTTTCAGGACTTATTCGTGGTGCAGTCGCCTTTGCTCTTATTATTACAGTTGAAAAGGAGCTGAATGATGTTGTTATAAGTACTATTTTGTTTATTGTCTTCTTCACTACAGTGGTATTAGGAGCATTTATGCCATTCTACATATAGTTTTTTATAAAGAAAATGAACTCTTCAGATAGGATTAAGATAAAAGAATAACTTTTAAGTGAAAAGAAAAGTCAAAAGAAGAAAGAAAAAAGCAAAAAACCTAGTTTAATTAAGAAGTTAGATGAGGAAGTGTTAAAACCCTTATTTATTTATGATTATTATAACAGAAAGCTAGACATACAAATTGAAAAGTAAAAACAAAAAGAAGATCAAGAATAGCTTGCTATTTTAGCTCAAGAATCCTTAGATGACCTTAAAAATCAATCTTTCGATCCTGGCAATAACCCAGTTCTTTCAGACATAAGATTTTTACAAAACCAAAAAGGATCATAAATTTAAAATGTAGTGCTTGACTTTAATAAGAAAGGTAATAATAACACATCACAATCGCATCATTAAAATATAGAACATGATGAAGATTATGAAAGTCCTTAAAATAAATCTAAGTCAATAAATTCAAGCTTTGAAAACGTCAAAAATGATAAAAATTAATGAGATATTTTAACAAAAATTTTATTTATTTAAGATAAAGCTTATTTTAGTGAATTTCTTTTATTATATTTTGTATTTTAAAAATTGAATTATAAATATCTTCATATGATGAAAATAATTAAATAGATAAGTAAAAAAATATTAATATATTTTATTTAATTTCCTTAAAACCTCAATATTTAATTGAGATATTTAAAATAATTTATTCTTTCAAAAGAAATAAAGAAAAATAATGAAGAATAATTTTATTAATGCTTTAACTAGTTTGTTATTTTGCTTATAAAATTTATTCTTGTAATTTTTTTTTTAGTTCTTTATTTTTTTAAATTTAACATTTGATATTTTAAAATTATTTTAAATGCTTTAAATCATTATTTAGATCTCTTTTTTAGAAGTAATAAAAAATCAATAAAATTATGGGTTTATGTTATTTATTGATTTTAAATGAATAAAAATAAGTATTAATCTTGTTTTCAAACATTTATTAAAATCTGATTAAATAAATAAATGACTAAATTTGTGAAATTGTAGATACACTTTTTCAAAAGTGTGGATTTATTAAAATAATTAAATAAATAAAAAGTATTAGGTATTAAAAACATTTATTTGTATTTATTGCTTAACAGTAAATAGTCTATTTAATTCTTATTCATAATCAGTAATACTTTTAGAAGCAAGTCAAGGTTATTTATTATTTTACTTCCTTAAATTTAGAATAAAATGAATGAAATTTATAAAAACCTTTTTAAATTAATATTTGAAGAAAGCTTAATTTTGTAAATCTAATTTCTAAAATATTGTAATAAAACTAATAAAAGAGTAAGATGCTTGACAAAAAAGTTTAATAATTAAGTATATTAAATATTATTAATTTATAACTTTTATTGTTTTAAGGAAGGTACTTAAATAGTTTAATTCATTTATGCATATTTGATTAATTTAATTCCTTGAACTTATTTATCTTTTTATCAACAATTTTCAAATTTATTTATATTCAAAATAAATGATAGATCTATTGTTTCTATATATTTATATATCTTTGCTTAATCAAATATAAATTGACAAAGATTCTCATTAGTTTTGTTGTCGGCCATACTAAGGTGAAAACACCGGATCCCATTCGAACTCCGAAGTTAAGCGCCTTAAGGCTGGGTTAGTACTAAGGTGGGGGACCGCTTG
>JH720111.1:0-38439 GCA_000231845.2 Tetrahymena malaccensis 436 | reverse complement strand
GGATCCCATTCGAACTCCGAAGTTAAGCGCCTTAAGGCTGGGTTAGTACTAAGGTGGGGGACCGCTTGGGAAGTCCCAGTGTCGACAGCCTTTTTGTTTTTTAGGTGAAAAATAAATAAAAATAAATAATATATTAATTAATTTACAATTTAAATTATAAAAATAATATTTTAAAATCTATTTAAATCTTTTAAATTTATTAAAATCATGCAAACTTTTAAAATGAGCTATTTATGCAGAAGAAAAATTTTAAATCTTCTTTATTTATTGAAATACATTTAGAGAGTATTTTTGGAAAAGATTTTATTTATGAAAATACAAATTTGGTTTCTTAAAAATTGTTTTAATTGAAATTAAATAAAATATATTCGTGCTATATTTGCTGAAAGAGGTAGGTTTTAAATAAAAAATTCTTATATATTATTATCTGGCTATCAAGTTAGGTTAAGATTATAATAATAAATAATTCATTATAACATTTAAATTATAACTAATTTAATAATTTTTTTGATGAATAAATAGAATTATTTATTTTCCTTAATTTTTGTTTTTAAGCTTTAAAATACAAAAACAAGCCTTTGATCAAATATTTAAAATTTATTTTGTTTATCTAATCTAAAATCTTTCTACAATAAATATTTTCTATCTAAACCTATTCTTTTTTTAAAACTAATTTAGATGTTAAGAATAAATAGAGCTTTAGATCACATCAAATAAGCTATATATCTTTAACTTTTTTACTAAAATGTAATAAAAATTGATATATGCTAACAAATTATAGGTATTTGTTACTAAAACTCGCCTTAGCTGCTACCAAAGTAGAATCTACTAACTAATAAATATTTATTTGTAATTTATAACCCAAAATTTTTTTACTTTAGAATACGGATAATTTATTCGCTTGAAATCAAGTGCACCAAAAATAATCAGAAACATAATTTTATATAATATATGTTTATATATTTTATTTCAAGAAAAAGAGATTCGCTAAATAGAAAGCATTGTGTGACTGAATCAAATTTTCTTATAAATGATAGGAAAAAATTCAGGCATAAATAATTTGACTGTATAAAAAATTAGTTATAGATAAAGGAGTATTTTTAATTTTTAATGAGTAGATTCAGTGTAATAAATTATTTTTATAGATAAATGAAGAATGACTCAAGCAAAATATCGTCTACATCATCTTTATATTAATATGCAATATATTTAAGTTGTAGCTGAATAGTGATTAAATTAATTACTTCTTTTTTTTATTTGATAATTAGTTGATTCATTTAAATTAATCAAAAACGAACTTTTATTTAAAAAATACAATAAGCATATTAAAAATATAATTATCTCACACAAAAAAAACCATAATTCAAAGATGAAGCAGACTCAAGAAATTTGAAAACCTAAAACCATTTTCACAAACAGAAATTTTTTTAGAAAATATGTGTTTTATTTTGAATATTATAGGCTAAAAAATATTTTTATATTTGATAAAATAGAAATTTATTCATTATCTATATTAATTAGGTGAGAAGAGACATTTTAAATTAAAGTTTTATAAATTTTCTCTATATCTTTTACAATTGTTTACAAATTTAAAATCATGAAAAAGAGTATGTATGCTAGATAACTTAATTTATGTTAATTTGAGACTAGTGGAAAGTTCATTAGAAGAGGGAAAATAGAACTAATTCGTGACGTTAACTATTTTTAAAATTTACTGATTAAAATCATGTTTTGTGAGTGAGATAGATAAAAAATATCAAACAAAGATTGTTCATTAGATTTTGATGATTTTTGAAATTTAATTTTAATTTGCGAAAAGAAAAAAATTAAAGTAAGGCAATTGTTAATTAATTAGGATTATGAATTAAATACTCTTTTTATCAAACTTGAATCCATTAAATTTATATTCTTATATTTAAGATCCTTAAAACGTCTTCATTTTTTTATCTAAATTTCATAGTTTTAATTTTAAAGACGTAACTGTGCTGTCTTTTGTTTATTTAAGAATATTTAAGCATAATTATTGTGCAGGACTATTTTGTTTTTCATCATAGTAATAATTTTTATTATTGCAAAACAAATAGAATTAATACTTAAAATATTACTGAAATGGTATAAAATAAAAGAGAATTTTGCGGAAAACGTTTAAAAATGAAGGAATTATTTTAATTTCAACAAAGTTAATCTTAATAAAATAAAATATGCAGTGATTTTTCTTACATATGTATTTTTATTTTTATTTTTAGAGTTTGTTCATTTAATGATATTAAATTCAAATATAGATAGATTATTTCATAATAGAAAGTTAATGTTTATGTTTTAGTTGCAATCCCTGTTCTGCTTAGCAAAAAGTTATTGCCTAGTGTTTGTTTATTTTTTGTTTGTTTGTTTGATTGTTTTGAGTTTTGTGAATATGTTTTAAATTTTTAATGATTTTGTGTTTTTGTGTTTGTTTGTTTTTTGTGTTTAATTTTTGTCTTGTTTATTAGCTTGACGAAATATTCGGTTTGCTAGGATAATAGATCTGTTAAGAAGTAAAGTAAACTAATTTTGTTTGCTGGATTAATTAGAAGAACTTTTTTGAGAATAGTCTATTTATTTCTTTCTTTCTTTGCGAAATATGCAAGAACGTGCATATAATCAAAAGGAATATTAAATAACAACTTTCTTATGTATGTTATTACAAAGACGTGTTAAAAGAGAATAGACAAAAGAGAGGAGACTGCTATATAAACAAGAAGAGCTCAAAATGATAAAAAGTATAATAATTATAGTTATTTATTTATAAGTTTTGTTAGTTTGTAGCCACGCTGGACATTAATGTTTGTTTATTTGTTTATGTTTAATTAATCTTATGTTTTTAATGGATTATTTTACTTGTATTATAAGAAAGTGAAAGAAATAAATGTTTTTATTGATGATAGTCTATTAGCTTTCTCATTCTTACTTGCTGGAGTCAGCAAAGAAACCCAAGAGTTGGTATTGACCGTCGTAGAAGAGGCATCTAGCAATTATTTTGTTAAGGTTAGGAGAAACTACATCGAATTCATCTTTCTTGTTAGATATTTTGACTTGTTGGACACCTCCGTTTCCATGGACATAGATGAATTCTTCTTCAGGTTCAAAGCAGACTATACGATAGTCCTTTATTTAGGCATTTTTTATAATACGAAGGTTTCTGTTTGTAGAGAACTTGTATTAGACGAAGACACTATTCTTCATTAAGTTTCTTCCCTGAATATTCATTTCATTCTTTTGAGAGCGAGACTTAACAGTTCTACGAACGCTGTCAACTTAAATAACTTCACTGTCACTCAAAATAATGTAATCTCCATATTGTATTTAAGAAGCAGCTACTTCCTTGCAGTTGTTACCAGAATTGGTGTCGATGATGTATTGATCTCCTTCTTCTTCAAAAGAAAATGATGAGTCCATTTACATTTTATTGGTTTTATTATTAATTTAGTTAAGGTTGAGTTTTTTATTGGATATCTAAATTGTTTTTTAAGATTATTAAAGTTTTTGTTAATTAGAAGAGTAACTCTGACTTATTAAATATGAACTTAAATAGGTTTTCTTAATATTGATTTTGTTCAGACTTTGGTTTAGGGAAGTATTCTTTAATATTCTTTATTCCTACTTTGTAATTGATCGATGTAAATATCAATAATATTTAACTGATTTTATTTTAAGGTTGAAGAATTAATTATAAATGTTTGAGTGAAACCTGTTTCTTTCAGAATAAATGTTTAGTAAAATTAAATATTTGCTTAAGCTTTTTAAATCTTTATTGATGATTTTTTGATGGCAAGTTGGCTTGACTGACTCTTTTGATTTTTTATGGGAGTGAGTTTTTGGTTTTTTTAGGCTTTTTTATTTTATTGATTTTTTTTATAATATTTAATTATAGATTGAATAGAAATTAAAAGCTCGTCTAGTATTTAAATTTGCTTACTGAAGGGCTTGCTTTTTAAAAATTATGTAAGCCAAAGGAGAACCTATTAATAATTCATTTTTGATAGGAAATTTCTTAAAGTACTTCAGGGCATCAATTAATATGAATGAAAAGATTCAAACATATTGAGTTTAATCATTAGAAATCCGTTTAGAAACTGCCATTTTGCCTATTGTGAGAAACAAGATTGGATAAGTCCCCCTTTTTTTACAACAATTTAATTTGCTGTCTGCATGTTTTTCTGATGGAATTTTGTAAGGATTATTAATTAATGCGGCTAATTAGATAAACTGCTAGGCTGGTACTTTGTAATAATAAACAAATAGCAGTCGTTGAGAAATAAATTATATTCTTTTACTATCTTAATTATGCATTGATACAAAGAAACCTATTTTTTGAATCTATTATTAGTGAGTCAGATGACTATACCCATTAATTAGTAAAGAATAAAGTGAAAAAATCAATACACTTCACTGACTGACGTAATATTTCTAACTTAATTAGTTAATATTTCGAATGAAAATGAAGCAATTGTTATCTTTTTTTGCATAATTTGATTTCAATTTAGCATTTTTTGAATGGTGGACGAAAATTATGCTCAATGAGCATCTCACACATGCTAATAATATTCTTTCTTTCCTTTTATTTACTGCTCTTTTATTTTTATTTATGCTCTTAAATGGTGGGGGGTAGGTGCATATATTATATATGTAGGTGGTGGGTAATGAATTTATGAGTAAATGAATGAATGAATGAAAAAGTCTTCTTCTATTTTAAATTTTGGTAACTTTTTTATTTAATTTTTCTTCCTTCTTATTTTCTAATTTTTTTCTTTTCTATTTGCATTTGTTTGTTTTTCTCCAATCCTAATGACGTCAGATTAATCCTATTTTCTTAAAAATTTTGTTGCTATGCTAAATGTCTTGCATTCTTCATTGCTAAACACTACTGCTAAATCTACTTTCCATCTTTTTTTTATTTGCTAATTTATTTTGCCGCTTAATTTCATAAAAATACTAATTCAAATTCCTTATTTTTGAATGAAAACTTCACGAAATTGGTATTTGTAGCTTTATCTTACATGAGAGGAAAGTCCACTCAATTCTTATCAACTAAATTATTTCCTAACCTTTACAAATAATCTATAAAATTAGAAAGAAAAAGACAACTCAACAACCAAGCATTTACTCTCCTTTTTATTGTTTATTATAAATTCTAAATTCTGTGATAATAAATTACAAGCTAGCTGAATTAATTCATTAATAATTTAAATATCTCTTTAAATTCCATTCTCTTTTTTCACATATTTAGTCAAGCTATTTGGAAAGGATTAAGAAAAAGTGAAGATGAAAAGAAAATAAGCCAAGATAGAAACATTTAAAGATAATCTGAAAAATAAAATTTGAATTTCGCGCTAACAAAATTTAGTTCAAATTAATCTAAGGATTCCAAAATATGATATCATACCTTCCAATTTAATAATAGCTTTTGATGTTTATAATTAATTTAAAGTTAAGTCTGTTAAGGCTTAATCTCATTAATCAATATGCTGCACATTTAATTTTGATTTTAAATAGGGGTCCTTTTCATACAAATAATTATTCAAGCCAGCCAACCAATCAATCAAAATATTCAAATTTAATTAATTCAAACAGGCAGCATTTAATTTTTCGAAATTATCTAATTAATTAATTAATCAATCAATCTATTCTTTAGTAGTTGATCAAAATTTACATATAACTCATCAGTCAATCAATCAATCAATCAATCAATCAATCAATCAGTCAACCAACCAATCCATCATTTAATCAATTAATTAGGAAATTGGTATTTTAACAATAAAATACTTCAATAAATTTTATTAATTTGAGATTCATGATGACAATTATACGAATTAAGATTTTTGAGAGAAGGTAAAGCAATTTTTAAGTCATTTCCTCTTAATTTTTTAAATATTTTCCATCTCTGTTTTTCCTCCTAATAATTTTTTGAATTTTCAATCAAATGCATCACTAAAATAAAATTCATTTAAAATAGTTGCAGAATTATAAAATCAAATAAAATCTAAATTAGATAGTATTTTCTGTAAAATTGTCATATTATCTAATTGTTTACAAATTATCCTGATTTTGTCATCATGCAATTGTTTTGTTTATGATCCAAACAATTGCATCAAATACCAATTTTTCAACTGCCAGACACCAAATTTAATTCTCTCAACTAACTCATCATCAATTTACCACTACATCAAAGTGGGGGACAACAATTAAGCAATTTAACATTCTAGTTAAGAATCTGGCTGCTTTCCCTTATAATTAATAATACAGTAAGTAAATTATCTATTTTCATTTTGACATTAACTTAACTCAAGCAAAGGAGGGGGATTATTTTATTACAAAGGAAATATTTATTTTTCCTTATATAATTTCAAAATAGCATCGCTGAAAGTTTTTAACTTTTTGCTTTAAAACTTCAAGAACTATTTTCATTTTCTACTATATCAACTTATCTTAAAGTAGTTCATTTGCACAATGTTTCTATTTTGAAAACCCTTTTGTAGAGCTTCATAAAAATCTTTCATTTTTATATTACCTTTTATACTTTTATTCTAATATAGACAGCTTAATAATCAAGAAACACCTCATTAAATTTGAACATCAAGGAAGCCCATATTTTCAATTTTTCTGCCAGCCAAACAAGGAGCCAGGCGTGATAACTGTACAGCGTAATCAAAGTAGGTTGGTAGTTAAATTCTCCATAGAAAATTTGCATGTTGAATTTAAACTTCATAAATTATTATTTCTTTCTGGTTTTCATAGAAATTTAATATAACAATTTACATAGTTTAAACATAAAAAATGTGAATCATGTAATAATTATTTAAGTATTTAATAATGAAAGAATGCACTAACGAAAGATTTGTGGTTTGATTGATTGAATATAATATGGTTGTTATTCTTCTTTCTTTCTTATACTTTTTGTTTTGGTTAATTATTTTTACATAATGAATGTATGTAAATTGAGAGTTAACTTTTTTGTTCAATTAATATATAAAATCAATAAAAAGAAAGAATAAAATGAAGATAAAGATAATATGTTTTAATTTAGTTGACAAACAGGGTTGGTAAAACTGTTTATTTTTTGTTTAGAAATTATTTAATTTTCTCTTCGATTACCGCTTTTAACTCAAATTACCACTTTCATTTGAATTTTTGGTTTAGCTCAAAGATATGTAGTTTCATGCTTGAAGTTGAAATGCTTTAAAAGCACTCAAAATAGCTTAGACTCATAAAATGCTTCTAAAATGAAACACAAAAGCCAACTTTTTTTAGCATTTTTATGTCCTAATTTTTGCTCATATAGCGATAAAAGCTAATTTTTTTAGCTTGGCAATTTCAGTCACTTTATTATTCGGTCATTTATCTATGGACTTATCCCAGTTGCTTTACTTAAATTTCTTTTTTCAAATAAAAAGTAAAGCAAATTTTAATTTATTTCTAAAAAAAAAAATATTAAATGCAGATGATATTTGTCTTTGCTTTCGCTTTCGAAGTTTTTTAATTTGGCAAATCTAATATTAAGCTAAATTTCTACTCTTTTCTTTCAGCTTAACAAAAAATTCTTTCAAAATTGAATCTATAAAGAAAGCTAGTATTTTACAAATATTATTTCTATTAAGATTTACTGAAATACTTCCTTTGCATTTTATAATTATTTAAACAACAACTCCTCCTTTTAAACAAAAATCTATTATTTTTCTATTTCTTCTCTTCTATGGAATTAATATAGTTGACTTTTTAATAATCCAAGTAAATACAATTTATAAAGCACTAGTATTCAAAGTAAGATATTTATTTATTAACTTGTTTTCTTTCTATATCATTTTAAGTATTAAGAAAATGAATGCAACCAATATTAATATAAAGCAAAATCGAATGAAGTAATTTAATTTCTTGCTTTTTAAATATTATAAGTGCAAAAATACTTCTTCTTTGTATTAGAAATGATTAGAAATATTTAAATTTGTTTATGGTGATTTTAGGTTTAAAAAATAAGCTTTGCTTATTATAATTAAAGTCAAAAAATTTAAGCTAAATTTAATATATGTTTTCTACTTAAAAATTCTATTAAATACTAATTAATTAAAAATTCATTCATTTTAAATGGAAGAAAATAGCTGTTTATCAAACGAGTTTCAATTATTTCTTGAACATAACATTAAGGATTATAAAAATTTTAAATGCAAAGCCGCTGTTCTTCCTAATTTTGGGGGATGCTTGGTCGCAAAAGAACCTGTTAAAGAAGGAGAAGAACTTCTTCGTATTCCTGAAGCATTATTTATTACATTAAGTGTAGCAATCTCTAAATTACCTATTTTAAGAGAAATTAAAAGTAATTTGAATGTCTAAAAAAAGAGCATCCTTGCTTTTTTCTTGTACAAAGAAAAAAATGATCCATCCAGTTTTTATTATTGTTATTTGAATTCAATTCCTAAATGCTACTCAAACACAATTACATGGCAAGAAAACTAATTTAATTTATTGAGAGAAGAGCTAAAAAATAAGCATTAAAAGAAGCAATAAAAGCTGCTCTCTGAATTCGAAGCTATCAAAAATTACATCTCTTCAAATAAAGACAACTCTCATATCTTTGAAGGAATTAACGAAATGTAGTTTTTATAATTGGTAGCTATGATAGAGTCAAGAACTCTTTTTTTTAAAAACGAACAAGATTCTACATCTGAAGTTGGTGCAATGATTCCGTTTTATGATCTCGCGAATCACACTTTTATGGAAGGAACTGACCATTTTAAATACTTTTATTTTGATTAAATTAATAAAGAATATGTAATGAGGGCATACAAAGACTTTATTGCTGATGAATAAATATTTATTACTTATGGAAATTATAATAATGAACACTTTTTAGACTACTACGGATTTACTCCTTTTAACAATTAAAGAGAGGCTTTACAATTCACAGTTTAATCTGATTAATTACCCAAAATACTTGGCAAAGATTTTACAAAAAAATTGAGAGAAAACAGCTTAATCGGTTAGCAAATCCTCAATCATTTTTATGCAGGTTAAAATTTGAAACCAAGTATTGTTATTGAAGTTGAGGAATTAAGTTAAACATTTAGCTGGGAAACAATTACTTTTTTGTAAGTTTTTAGTCTAGACTTGGATGTAAATTCTCTAAAGCCTTCATCTGAAGCATCAAAATAAAAAGCTTCTAAATTTGATAATAAATCTTAAAAATAAGCTGTAAAAAGTACTCCTTAAAAGAGCTAATTAGCTGTAATACTAGAAGCCTTTAATTCAAATCAAATTGAAAACTAGAGCTATTTCAACAACAAACTTTATTAATAGTATTCCTTAAGCATAAAACAATATCTATAATCTCTTTACAAACACATAAAACTTAATGAAAAAAGTCATGAAATGAATTAAAATTAGTATAATACAATGCTAGCAACAGAATTTACCTAAAGGGAAATAAAAATAGTTGATAACTGTAAATTCTGATTTTATTTATAGAAAGACTGGTTTTATAAAATAAAAATATAATGAACAAAAATATATTGATTAGTTAACATGAAAATATATTGATAAATTGACTTTTTTTAAAGGTAAAAATTGAAATATTTAATAAATTAATTTTAAAAAATTAATAAAAAAAACAATATTAAATTAAATTATTCTTGTTGTTTATTTATAATGATTTAAATGAATGTCTATCAATAATTTTCATAAATTTGTATTTTATAAATAATAATTGATTTACTCATTATTAAATTCTAAAATTATGTTTTTAAATTAAAATATTTTATCTTACATAAATGTTCTAAATATTTATCATTTATCAAAAGGGGTTTTATATAAAATGATATCAAATCTATCTAACTATGAAAAAAATGTTAATAAAAAAAGTATAATAATTTCAATAGAGTTTGGAAGGATTATTGATTAACTAATTAATTTTAATAATTAAATAGGTCAACTTTAAGTTTTTTTGCCCTAATTAAAAATTGTTATTCTTAATATGTATTAATTTTATAATAATTTTTCTGAAATATCAAATTTTTTCTTGATCACAATTTAATTTATAGCAAATTTTAAATTCATTCAATTCCTCTTAGAAATTTGGATATGAATCTTCATAGTTTTTAAGAAAATTTAATAGAATTATCATTTATAAATTAAAATTTTTTTATTAAACTAATACTCAAATTTCATTTTTAAATATAATCATTCTTTTGAATTAATAGATTGTTTGAATTGATTTAATGATACAATATTTTATTTCTAAGGTTAAATTTGTTAATGTTTTAGATTATTTTAGCAATTAAAATAAATATTATCCCATAATTTGATCGGAAAAGTTTTGAAAATATTTTCAGGATTAAAATAAATAAATTAATATTTTAAAACAAAATTTGAGATTTGGATAATTTATTAAGATTTAAATAAAATTGTAGGGCTTTTAACTACTTCAACGCTTCTAATTGTAAATGTGTGCACCATAATTTTGTTTTGAAAGGTTTAGTCATATCTAAAATCTGAAAATGTTTAGCTTTAAAATTTATCAATAAAAAGATTTTCAAAACGATTTGTGATAATTACTGAATTATTATGTGATTCTAGTAATAATTTATTTGAACATATTAAAAGATTGAGAAGAATTTTGATGTATTATCAATATTCGGAAAGAGAAAAGTATTACGGTTATATGATATTTACTTAAAAATGAATATTTTCTTATTCAAAAATAATAAATAAGAGGCATACATTAAGGTATTCTATTTCCATTTTATATATAGAAAGCAAATTATTAAATTTTTTGATTAAATGTTTAACTTTAAGGGCATCTAATTTAATTATGTGTAAAATCATAATGTAATTGAATTTAATCTAAGAAATATTAAACTAAAAACTGAACTAAATTAAAAAAATTTTTTTTTTTTGATAAGAACAAATATTGAACCACAAATAGTCAATAATCAATTTTTGTTTTTTTTTATTTTTAAATCAATTTTTTTAAAATCATGAGTGAAAGAAGAATAAATATACCCACAAAAGATACTTCGTTTGTTCAAAACTAATCAAATAACTATTATAGGTCTCACACTCATCTTGATGTAAATCGCACATCTAATAATAACAACCAAAAAAGCTTTCAAAAGCATAGAGCTGCTAAAAAGTTTAGTTTTGTATAAAATAATTAGGAAAGTATATAGATTATTTCAAAGAAAAATTTAGATACAGAGCTTTCAAAGAAATAATTATGTTAAGAATTGACTTTTGACAATGGCCATATTAGCCATATAAACAGCGAGGCTCTGCACTAAGAAGAAAAAAGTGTGTGGTAAAAAGTTGATGAACTGATAAAGAGGATCAAATTTAAAAAATACATAAAAACTTTTCTAAGCCTAAGTAGGATAAGACTATATAAACATTTAACATAAAATTAGCTTACTTAGATAAATGATTTGAGTATTTATCAGCAAAATGATAGAAATACTTCTAAAGATTAAGAGTTCATCAAAGGCAATAAATTATATATTGTTACATTATTAAATAGCTTTTCAATTCCTGTCTTTTTACCTTAAAATTATATTCTGAACATGTGGTAAATACTAAAAATAAGTAGTATTGCGGTTTGCTATTTTTTCTATTTGGTTGCGTTTTCGATAAATGTAGATTTAGAACACATTTTTTACACAAATATTTTATTAATGTGCTAAATTTTCCTAGTGTTAGACATATTTGTTACCATAAACACTGCGATTTATATAAGAGGTATTCTTAGCTTAAATAGAAGAGAAATATTTAGCTATTACAAATAAACGATTGCATTTTATTATGATATTTGCTCTATATTTTTTACTTCTTTGTATTATATTTTATTGCTTAGTGGAGTTGAGTAAAGTAGAGCTCTTTTGAGTCTCCTGCTACCTATTGTATTTAAGTTAAATGACTTCTAGGTGATCATTAAAAAGATAAAACTGAAATTCTAATTCGATAGAAAGATGTAGAACCTAATAGAATTAATTAACCTCATCAAAAACATTATATTTATTTCTCATATTTTTGCTTGTATTTGGCTGATAATTGGTAAGGTATCCTAAGAATACAATAACGAATATCCTGGAAGTTACAATTCCGCTCAAAGTTCTTCCAAGGATGGTAATTAAAACAATTCATGGATATATTAAATGAATTTAGACAACTCCTCTTGGTATACACAGTACCTGTATTCATATTATTTCATTACAGTTACTATGTGCACAGTTGGATATGGAGATATAAGACCAACAAATCCTTTAGAAGTCTCTATAAGCGTTTTTTTAATCATAACCTGTTGTATAGTATTTGGATTTACACTGAATTCTATTGGAGAGATTTTCTAAGATTTTTTTACTAAAGAGAAGATGATTCAAGAAAAGCGATATGTTATTGCTAACTACATGGATAAGAATTAAATTGATGAAAATACAAGGAAAAACATATTCGAGTATTTAGAGTAATAAATACATTTATTTTAATGAATTACATTGAATAAAAATACCATGAAATTAATATTGTTTTTGTCTTGAATTACATTAAAATATAAATTATGGAATGTCTTTAGAAAAGAAATTTTAAAGATAAACCTTTTCACTTAGGTTACAGTTCCAATCGTAATTCAGACATAAAGCTTTAATTAAATTTTTTTTACACTAAATTAAATGGATTTTTGATTTGTTACATAATATATCTTACTTTATTCTTAAATCAAATACAAGAAAAACAAATTAATTAAATTATTAATATATTCAATATATCAAAAAGGTACTATTGGAAGGAATCATTAGATGAGAATTTATAAGAAGAAAACAAGATAATATCTTAACTTTCTGATAATCTTAAGGAAGAACTTTTAATACAATCCAATAAACTAATTCTAAAAGAAAGTAGGGTCCTTAAAGAAAATTTTAGTCTTGAATTACTTTCAAAGTGTATCCCTATTATCAAAGAGCAAAAGCTTACTCCTGGAGAAATTCTCATCTAATAAGAAGAGGGAAATGTTGATTGCTCACTGATCTTTGTTCTTTTTGGTGAGCTTGAAGTTTACAATAAGTAATCAAACAACCTTAATCTTAGCAATCACACTAAGAACAGAGAATCAATATGCTTCTTAAGCCAAGTATGAAGAATAAAAATATTATTTTTAATTTAATTCAATTTATGATTCATTTTTTAAATATTTACATTTATTTTAAGCATTTTAATTTTTTTTACATTTTAAAACCGCTTTCTAAATAAAAAATATTTTTGAATGAAATTAAAAAATCAATTTTCTTAATTAAAAATCTATAAATTTCAATGTTAATTCATAAATTTACTTGATATTTTTTTAATCTAAAATGAGTTTCAAAAATAAATTTAAGTATTTTTGATCAGTATAACTATTTATTTATTTAGTAATTAAACTCAAAATCTTTCATTCATCTGATATCTTTTTTTTAATATTATTTTAAAAAAGAGCAACCAATTAATATTTTAATGAAAGATTAAAAAAAAAATATTTATTTATTTCAAAAATATAGGGAAATTCTTTTGGAGAAAAATCATTTTTTTCTGGAGAAACGCAGAGCTTAAGCGTAAAAAGTAGACATTTTAGTAAGATTTTAAAAATAAAAAGGGAAGATTTTATGTAAGTGATTAAAGAAGATAAAGAGTAATATGAAAAATTTATCTATTTACAAGATAAATTAAGATTTGATGAGTAAATTAGCTATTTAAACTCTAAATGCTAATCGTGCTTTAGTAATTTACACGAAATAGATAAATGCCCTTCTTTGCATTTCATCCCAAAGAAGATGAAAATATTTGGTATGAACTAGATTAGTTTGCCTTAAGTTAGAAATAGCTAATTTAAAAGAACAAATAAAAAATATGGGACATTAGAAAACTTTCCTTATAATACATAGGCTTTTTTGGATTTTTTGGAAGTTTAATTTGAGGATTTAGATTTATATGACTAGAGATACTTTTAATATAGCATGTTTAAAACCAGGGCTAAGTAACTTACTGTTGAAGATGATGAATTTGACACTGTTAAAAATATTTACGAAGTATAGAGATCTAAATAAATTACAAATGATTTCTTAGAATCTCCTAAAGTTGCTGCTGAAAAGAAGAAGCTTTCATACAAAAAAAAATCTGGGCAGATAACATTTCAAAATACTGTAGGAAGTATACCAATATTCCCTAATGGAGAATACTCTGATAAAGATCTTCAAAATCCAAATAAAATTAAAAATATAATAGTTCCTTAAGTATGTTAAGATGTAGAGACCTACAATTAATATATGGTAGCAGAGTAGCATTCGAGCTTAATAACTAGCAACGAGCAAGAGATTCCTTACCTTTAACTTAATGATAATCAGTTCAATAATATTGAGAGAATTTTATAACAGAATCGAATCGCTAGTGCCTTCAAAAGATCATCATCAAAAGATAATAACAATAATATTTAACATTATGAAAGAATAAGAAACAAATAAGAAACTTAAATAAAAATTGCTTAAAGGCTAAATCAAAATGCTGAGCATGTTATAAATTATGAATCTAAGTCATCAATATGTGTGATTCTAGAAGAAAATGAGTTTGATTTACTGCAGGGTAAGTTTGAAAGCCAAGAGAATTACCAATATTATTTTCCGAAATATAATCTAAAAAATGTTATCAACTAATTAAATCCTCACAGTTGCTAATCAAACAAGCTGAAAAAAGTGCACAACAACATAAGTAGTTAAATAAAAGATAACCAACTCTACTCTAAATTAAATAAAAATATCCATCAATTACTTAAGGAAAGAGATATAGCATCTTGCAGGTCAATTACGAGAAGCAAAGGAAAAATTCAAAGTGAATCAAGTCTTGATAAAATTGAAAAGATAGCAGCAGGAGGATCTTAAAATTTAATAAATAAAACTATTGGAAAAAATAATTTAGAAAAAGAGCTCTAAAAAATAAATATCTAGCTAGACCTTTCCCAGTAAAATTTCTAAGTTAATTAATCTGTGATAAATGAATCTAAATAATACTAACTCTACGAAGAGTAGATTTCAATTAAGCTTGAAAGTGAAGATCCACAAACCCCACCTTAAAATGAACTATAAATTCCATAACTTGAAATAGTTTCTATTGGTTTAATTAAAAATTAGAACTACAACTTCAGCAGCAGCTGTTTAGAAACTTCAAAATAAAATGTTAATCAATTTATTTCTAAAAGCTAAAACTAATAAAAAGATTTAAATAAATATGAATTTGATAAGTGGGTGGTTGGGGTTAAAGAATGAAAATGGTATTGACATTAAAGAAGATAGTATCTAATTTAAATAGCTGCTTATGTTTTAAATATTTATAAATATGTATATTAAGATAATATTTATACGATCTGTGTTTGGCCAATTAAACATCCAGAATCTTCGGATTCATTTCTATGTATACATATATTTAAACAATCATTTAGTTTACTTAATAAATTAACACTAATTGATAACCTTATATGTAAATTCATTTACATTTTTAGTTGTTTAAAATTTAAATTAATCTGAGTAAAATTATTTCCAAATTCTAAAAATAAAGAAATATAACTAAAGAAAATTTTTTTGTAAATATTTTATATTTTTCAAATTATTTTTTTAACAGTTACAAAAGTATCAAATACTCATTTAAATTTTCTAGAAAACTACTTATAAATCTAATTTTCATTTTTCAAATAAAAATTTAAATTATTAAAAAATTTTCTATTCTTATAAATAATTGCTTATAAAAAAATATTTAATTAAAGATTTGTTTTAATTACTTTTTTATAAAAAATATAAAAAGAAAAAAATATTGGCAACTGTGAGATTCGAACTCACGCGGATTACATCCAGGCGATCTTAAGTCGTCCCCCTTAACCAACTCGGGCAAATTGCCTTATTGAAATATTTAGATTAATTTGGAATTAACTTTTATAAAATATACTTGAAATGACTTATTATACAAATAAATTAAACAAATAATTATTTTTAGTTCAAAATATATTCAAAAATACATTAATATTAAATTAGATTTAATAAATAGTGGAAAAAAGGTCAGATATATTTATAGTTATAGAGTATTATATTAAGTTAATTGATATATTAAAATTTAGCATAAATGTAGTTAAGACTCATTTTATTTAGCATTGAATTGCTATTATTATAATTAATATTAAATTGTAGGAAGTTTTTTCAATATAAGAGTTCAAATCAAATAGTAGCATAACTTGTTCTAAATATCAAAATACTATTTAAAATAAAATCAACTAAAAATAATCCAAACGAAAAAACTTTCTAAATTGTTAAATAAACAGGCAAATTTAAAAAAAATATTTTTATCCTTTATATTGTAAAATTTATAAATTTTATCTAAAAATAATTTTTTTTAGTCTTAACTTCATATAATAATTTGCTTGCTTCTAAATTTATAATTCAATACATTTATCAATTATAATAACCATAATAAGATAAAAATACTTACCATAAAGCATTAATAAGTATTCAATAAGATATAATTGTAAATAAATTTCTAAATAAAATATCATGAGCTAAAAAATTACGATTTTTTAGCACAATATTAAATGATATCTCCCCTCATCATTTAATATATTAGAATAAAATGTTTTTAATTGCAAAAATCTAAATCGAATTATACCTCAATTAGATTTGAACTATTTACTTTTGAAATTAATCACATATGCTTAATCTTAATTTCATTTTAAAAAATAGAGTTTTTTTGTAATAAAAAAATATCTCAATATAGAGTATGGTGAAGATGTATGTATTGACTAGATTGAAAAATATTGATATTTATTTAAATGTGACATATTTATTTTTAAAAGAAAAAAGCTTATTTACTCATTTTTTTAAATAAATAAATAATAGTAATTTGTTATTTTTAAAAGAGATAATAATTTATTAAAAAACATAAAATAATTATATGAAAACTTTTAAATTAGGCAAATATTTTTTAAATTATAATTTAGAAATTAATTATAATTGCTTAAATAATATGAAATTAATAATTTAATACTAAGTTAAATGGATTCTCTTATTTTTAAACAATTAATATTAATCCTTTTTATCTTAACTATTAACTAAAATATAAAAATTAATTTGTGCTCTGAAAGATAAAAAAACTTTTAGATTTTAAATGTGTTTTTTTCTTCTGTGTTTAATTGAATTTGATGGTAAATTATATTTTTGACATTTGCTTGATTATTTTAATCAAAAATTTAATAAAAATTAGATTAAAAGTAAATAAATTCCTGTTTTGTTGCGATGGAAGAGAATAAATTTTAAAACTAATTAATAGAAAATCAAAACTACTCGAAAAGGAGTACTTTTTCTGTCGGAGTTGATAATCATCACCCTGTACACAAAAAGCATAGTAACCTAGTTTAAAAGCACTAAATACATTAATTAAAAAGAGCTACTTCATCTTTTTAATCCAACTACTCTGGATAGTATTAGAAAAAATAGAACTCAGATTTAGAAAGCTAAAAGGGTTAATTAAACTGTATTGATAGCTTAGAGAAATGGAAATAGCTTGAATTAATTATTAAAAAGTTGAAATTTAATACCTATGTAAAAAAGTTTCTGATGCTGAGTAGGAAGCGACTTTATAAACTTTTGAATATTACATAGGTTAACCTAATTAATGACTAAGCTTCATATTTTGACTTTGAAAAATAAGTCTAGCGTTATCAAAAAAAAAATATATAAATTTAAGGTAGCTATAAAGAAGTAGCTTTATGGATGATTTTTAACCCAAATAATATCTTTCTTGAAATATGGAATTTTATTAAAATTATTTGTATAATAATTTGCTTCTTTTTCTATTTAGTTAGCTTTGCTTTTAGTATATCTATTTAAGAGATATTAAGCCCTTTTATTTCTTTTGGATGCCAACTTTTTCTTGTTTTAGATATTCTAGTGCACTTAAATACAGCTATTTACTTAAAAGGATAGCTTAACAATAAAAGAAGTGCTATATTAAAATAATACAAGTCTTCTAATTGTCTTTATAGAGATTTAATTTAGGTGATTGCCTATTTTTTATACTAGTTTTTAGTTTTCACTGATTTTACTCCTACTTTTATCTAGTAGCTTTTATTATTACCTATTGTCCTAAAGTATTAAGATTTAAATAACATGCTTTAAAAAATGAAAAGCAAATACATTTAAAAAAAAGAAACCCAAAATATATTCGAGTTAATTTATTTAATTAAAAATATTTTATTTATTTCTCATGTTTTTTCCTGCATTTGGATTTTGACTGCCAAAATTTATATACAAACAAACTAAGGCCACATAGTTAGCGCTCAGAGTGTATCCAATTAGTAGAACTTTACAACTTGGATTGATTTAATGAGCATATAAAATGAGAGCTGGGCTATTCAATACTTATATTCATACTACTTTATTATTGTTACAATGATAACAGTAGGTTATGGAGATGTTAGACCAACAAATCCATTGGAAGTTGGAGTATGTATTGTTTTAATGATGACTTGTTGCTTAGTTTTTGGTTTTGCTATTAACCAAATAGGATATATTTTTTAGGATGCCTACTTCAGAGAAAAGAGTATTTTTTAAAAAAGGAACATAATCTCCAAATACATGTAAAAAAAAGAAATAAATTCCAACGTTTAACAATAGGTCTTTGAATATTTAGAGTAAACATTTTCAATTTTACAAAATTTATTTATTTTTAATAGATACTTTTTGGTGGTACTTTGCCAAAAAATACCTCCTTAACTGTATTTGTTTACCAAAATTTTAATTGATTAATTATTTAAGCTGAAATAAGGAGGGTAGAATTTATTTTAATAAAATATACGATAAAAATTGAAGTAAAATCTTTATTTTATTTTAATCAATGAAAAGGTATACTTGGAGAGAAGAAATAGACGAGCACTAATAGGAAGCAAACATAATTTTAAACTAACTTTCTGGCAATTTAAAATAATCAATCTAATTAGAATCAAACAAATTAATTTTGAAACAAAATAGAATACTGAAAGATAACTTCGACAAGTAAATATTATCAGAAATTATTCCATATATTCAAGAGTAAAACTGTACACCAGGAGAAATAGTTATTGATAACGAAATAGGAAATGTAGAATGTTATCTTTATTTTGTGCAGCAGGGCCAATTAGAATTATTAAAAAATGAATAAAAGTCTTAAAAAATAAATAGTTAACATAATGCACATTCATTTAAAAAGATAATGCAAGTAGATTCTTTTTTAATTTCTTCAATATTTTGATTAAGGCAGTATCTAACAAGGGAATTTAATTAATTACTTTTTTTACAAATAATAGGGAGATAATTTTGGATAATAATCATTTTTTACAGGAATTAAGGAAGATTTAGGTGTAAGGAGTTTAAATTTTAGTACGCTTTTGAAAATTAAAAGAAGCGATTTTATAGCAATTTTAAAATAATATCAAAGTGAATATGAAAAATTTTGTATGATAAAGGATAAAATTATATTTTCTGGATTTTATGCATAGCTTAATGAACAATGTTCTTCTTGCAAAGAAAGGACTCACTCAGAAATTCTATGTCCAATTTTGCATTATGTGCCAAAGAAGTTTAAGATTCTATAAGAAAACTCTAGAAATTATCCTCATATAACTCGAAACAGCAACTTTTAAAGGAATATCTTACAAAAAAAGAATACTTTAAAAGATTTGGAAAATAATATTTACAGAACTGTTTAGTTTATAGAAGATAAATATCAAGATCTAGATGAATTTGAGAACTAAAATTTAGAATATTCATTTTTTAAGAATGAATTTAACAGTATGAATGAGATAGAGGAATATCAAGATAAAGTTTTATATAATCCTAGCGTTGAATAAATTAAATCTCAAATGTAGAAAAACAATTTAAATAAAGAAGATGTTGCTATTCCAAAGAAAAGATCTAAGCTATTCGGATTTAGCCATACAAATAGCAGTTTAAATAATTAAAAAACATAAGATGATGAAAACTAGTCACATCTTTAGAATAATGGGGAAGAGGATGGTGATCAAGGAAGCAAAATGAAAAGATTACAACAAATATATAAGAATACTATTTCAAGTAATTTAGAATAAAACCTTAAACCTACTTAAGAATTAGAAGAATAGGTAGAGAGCCATCTAATCTAAAAGTATAATCAAAATAACAGATTTAGTATAGTAAATTAATCTATTAAAGATTTATAATTTTCTGAAAAAAGTATAAAGCGTTAAAAAAGTAGTGAAATTAACAGCAATTTTTCTGTTTAAATTGAAAATCAAACCAAACTTAGTATTGCAGACTATACTAATAAGCTTATTTTGCATAACAATTAAAATAATTTTGATTTTGAAATATTTTAAGGCAAATTTGAAACACTTTAAAATTTTAAAAATTACTATCCGTTCTAAAATTGTAAAGAAATACTTAATAAATTAAATGAACTCAATGTAAGTAAACGCAGTAATTTTATTGGTATTAGAGCTAGAAAAATGTCAAAACACGATAATGGCAGCTGTTATAGTAGAAGAAATAACTTATTTAAATTTATCAAACAAAAAGGAAATAACTAAAAAGACTAGAAAAGTGATTTTAACCAAAGTCTACTTAATTACAGTTTAGACTTAAATTATAAGCAGCAAAACATAGATTTGCTATCAAAATTTGCTTAAAATAGCTCTAACAAATTGGATTAATCGAATATATCTAATTTTGAAGAAATCAAACTCAATTAAAGCAATCAGCTTAATGAAGTTTCTAATTAAATTTTAATTAATGCAATCAAAGTGGATATAGAGACTCCTTTATTCGAAGAAGACCAAGAACATTTTAAAGTATAGCCATCTATATCCCAATGCAAAAGGTCTTATTTGACTGAAAATTGTAATTTTAAATGTCATTCTTTCGATGAAAATTCTAAAGAAAAGCTTGATCCTTTTATTCAGCTCTAAAAATAAAGTTGAGATAATATTTTTGTTAAGAACTAACTTATTTTTTTCTAATAAAAGAAAATCTAAAAAATTGATAATGTTTGAAAATTAATTTTTAAATAAAAATTGATTTAAATATAAAAAAAATTCTTTATTATTGTTTGTTTTAATTGCATTTTACAAAAATTTTAAAAATGTATTAATGTTTTAGTTAATAAATAAAAAAATATTTTAACTCTTAGGAAATTATTATTTTATTAATTCAAACAAAAAACTTTATTTATTATTTAGCTAAAAATAAAAAATATTGGCAACTGTGAGATTCGAACTCACGCGGATTACATCCAGGCGATCTTAAGTCGTCCCCCTTAACCAACTCGGGCAAATTGCCTTATTGAAATATTAAGTTACATCATGAATTATTTTTCAATAAAAATTACAAAATATATGCAATATTTTCAAAATAATTTTTAAGATAGTATTTATGTTAATAAATAAATAATTTCATAAAACTTAGAAAAAACTTTTTAAAATTACTAAAATTTCTTTGAAGTTTTTCATAAATGACATTTTTTCTAACATAAAATTATTTAAATCTAGTAAATATCTGTCTATGCATGCCAAACCAATAATAGGTTTGTATGAAAATTGTTTAATTTGAATTAATAATATTAATTTATAATTTTAAAAGCTGATAAAGCATTTAATACTTAAGTTATTCATTAGATATAAATTAATGAATAAAGTTATTACTAGAATACATTGATAAAAACTCTTAAAATTGTAGATTATTTAAATCGTGTAAATCTATATTATTTTTTTTAAATAAAATTGATAATATTTATTTTAATTTGCTAAGCTAATCAATTATTTAACTTTTCAATTATTCATAAAGTAATAAAATAAACCAAAAAAAATTTTTTAATTATTAAATAATAATAGAAATTTCTGAAAATCACATCCATTTAATTATTTAAATCAAGTTAAACTCAATGAAATATTTTAATTGAATTTGTAATTAGTATTCATTTTGCTGTTATGGTAGAGCGTTTAATACTTATGTTATTTATTAATAGTGTAAAAAATTTAATTAAAAATTAATTTGATGATGAAGGAAGAATATATTTATCTGTATGTATTATTTAAGTAAGTTTTTAGATTTAAGGTGTTTGTGTGTGCTTACCTATTAAAATCAAAAAAATTTAAATTTGATTTTAATGCCAGAAGTATAAGTGATATTTAAGTAAGGATATTTCTAAAAATACATTTGCTTTTATTAATTTAATGGAATTTTTAACATTATTTATTAAGAATTTAATTACAAAAAAATTTATCAGAAATTATGTCATTTTAAATGCAGTTTACTAGTAAAATATTGAAAAGTATTTACTTTGATAAAAAATAAATAGTTTTTGTTTAGATATTAAAATTTGATGAAATTAACTAATCTGTGTTAACAATTGATTATTTTTTTTTGCACAAAATATCAATCAATAATCAAACAAAGTATATTTGAAATATGAGTGAAGGAAAATTAGATTCTTCTTAAAGGGATTGTTAGAGTTTTAAATGCCAGCGCAATAACTATAGGAAATCGAAGACAATTTAAGATATTAATCGGAAAATCAATACAGAAAATAATAGTCAAAGGGTCAGAACTCTTTGCAGGACATCAAACTTCTTACAAATCAATTAAGATACTGAAAATTTGTTTTCTAAGAGCGTATTAGACACAAAAAGGCAAGATCGAAAAAATCAAATGAATGATAAAGACTTTAACCTTTCAGGCCATAACATTGAATCTCACTTGCAACATGAAAATGATGCTTTTAAAAAAGCTGATATGTTCATCCAGATTATCAAAAAAATAAAACTAAAGAAATATATAAATACTTTTTTATAGTTGAGTAGGATCAGACTTTAAAAAAATCTTAACTAAAAATAACTAATGCAGATAAATGATTTAAGTACATTTCAACAAAATGATTCTAGCAATATGTGTAAGTAAAATTCTAATAGTGATAACAATTTTTTCTCTTTTCAGATGATTTCAAAAATATCCATTCCTATTTTCTTACCACATACTTACTTCATAAATATCTGGTAAATGCTTAAGATAATTAGTATCTCCATCTGCTATTTCTTTTATTTGATAGCGTTTACAGTTGATATAAATATTAATAATCTTTTTGATATTAGAATACTGTTCTTGTGCCAATTATGTCTTGTGATTGATATTTTCGTAACAATAAACACAGGTATATACATTAAAGGTATTCTTTGCACTAAGAGATAGGAAATATTTAACTATTACAGGTCTTCAATCACATTTTACTGTGATATTTGCTCTGTTTTCTTTACTTCTTTATACTACCTAATACACTTTTGTAACATCTAACAAAATAGAACAGTCTTAATTTTTTTGCTGCCTATTGTTTTTAAGCTAAATGACTTCTATGTGATCATCAAAAAGATTAAATTTAGATTCTAATTTGATAGAAAAATGTAAAATTGTATAGAGCTAATCAACCTCATAAAGAATATCATATTTATCTCTCACATTTTTGCATGTATCTGGCTGCGAATTGGTTTAGTCTCTTAAGACTTCTTTGATTCTTCATAAGAAAATTAAAGTTCTAGTATGAATGTGCAAAAAGGGAATTAATCGTTCTATTCTTGGATTGATTTAATGAATTTAAGCGATTCTTCATGGTATGTATAATATTTATACTCATATTATTATATTACAGTAACCATGAGTACTGTTGGGTATGGAGACATCAGACCCACCAACCCATTAGAAGTAGCGGTTTGCGTGTTTCTAATTATAACTTGTTGTATAATGTTTGGTTTTACTCTTAATTCTATTGGAGAGATATTTTAGGAGTTTTTTACAAAAGAAAAATTAATTTAAGAAAAAAGATATATAATAGCGAATTATATGGATAAAAATCACATCGATGCTAGCACCAGAAAGAGTATTTTTGAATATTTAGAGTAAAAATTAAGCATTTTTCTTCTTCTTAATTTTTAGTTCAAAATTTCTTAAAATTTTTATTATGAAAATAGTGAATTATAATATATTTTAATTTTATTTGAAAAAAAAATTAAATATGATAAAATTATTCAATAAATAATGTTGATGATAAAAAGCATTAAAAAAATTTACTTAAATAAATAAATCAGTAATTAATTTATCATGTAATAAAGAATATTAGTAAATTATGTTTTCTTAAACAATAAATAAAGGATTTCATATTTATATTAAGGAAAATAATCAAAAAAATTATTTTTCATTTGACTTTAGATAAAATATTATTCTAAAGAAACATTAAGATGAAGTCTATGAAAAAAAAAAAAATTTATATGGAAACAAGAATAAAATATGAACGAACACTTCTTTTAAAATTTTAATAAATTAATGTTTAATTAATTATATAATATTTTAATCAGATATTACTGGAAAGAATCTATTGATGAAAATTTGTAAGAAGAAAATAAGATTATACAATAACTCTCAGATAATCTTAAAGAAGAACTTTTGATTCAGTCGAATAAATTAATATTAAAAGAAAGCAAGGTCCTCAAAGAAAACTTCAGCCCAGAAATTCTTGCCAAATGTATCTCAATAATTAAGGAACAAAAATTGACTCCTGGGGAAACTCTCATTTAGTAAGACGAAGGAAATTTTGATTGCTCTATTTATTTTGTACTTTTTGGGGAGCTCGAAATTTTTAATAAGTAGAAATTAAAATAAAAGGGAAGAAATTCCAATTAATTAGGGTTTATTGCCCATCTCAAAAGAGTAAAATTTTCAACTTCTATATTTTTTTTGTTTAAATTGAAATTAAATAACTCAAAGGGAGAATCTTTTGGTGAAAAATCTTTTTTTTCGGGAGACAGCTAATGCTTGAATGTAAGAAGCAAATCATTCAGTAAAATATTGAAGATTAGAAGAGAGGACTTTATTCAGCTTTTAAAAGAAGAAAAAGAATAATATGAAAAATTTATCTACTTGTAAGATAAATTAATATTTAGCAATGATATTAGCCAGCTCAATTAGAGATGTAAGTCTTGCTAAAGCAATTACCATGAAGTTGATAGATGTCCTTACATACATTATATTCCTAGGAAACTCAAAATTATTGGGGTTAGTTAAATAAGCTGTCCATAGGAAAGAAAAAGCTAATATAAACGATTAGGTAAGAAATAAGGTACATTAGAGAATTTGCCTTACAATACTTAAGCTTTGCTGGATTACTTAGAGAACCAATTAGATGACATAGAAGCTTATGAATAATAGTATTTTTAGTACAGCTTTTTTAAATAGAAATCAAGACAGTTTTAAATCGAAGATGACGATTTTGATGTTTATAAAAATTATTAGGAAGGAATGAGGTCAAGATAGTTTACTAATGACATTTCTGAATCTCCTTTTGTAGGATAATTAGAAAAGAAAAAATCTCAGTAAGGTTTTAAAAAAAAAGTTGGATTGGTTTTCTAAAGTCCTACAAATAATCTACCTAGTATTCATTCTACAATTGAGGATTAACCATAAAAAGATACACAAATTCTAACAAAAAATAAGACTTCTTAAGTATTTTATTTGGAAGTTGATGCTCAATCAAATTTTTAAGAATAGCCCTAAAGCTAAGTATTTATTAGCGATTAGGATGGTGGTGCAAATTCAACATATTTAAATGATAACTCTGCAGAAAAGATTACTTAGTAATATCACAGATTTAATGTTCTAAAAAATTAGACTTCAAAAGATATGAATAATTTTTAATCAGCTGAAAAAAACAAAGTAAAGTAGGAGAACATGTCAAAAATAGTTTAAAAGAACTAAGATCAAACAGTGAATTTTGATGTAAAATCTTCGGTCTAAGTCTTAATAGAAGACAATGAATTCGATTTGTTACATGGAAAACTAGACAAATATGAAAATTTCTTATATTATTTTCCCAAGCAAAATGTAAAAAATATAGTCAACAAACTAAATCCAACTATTCGCTAAAGTAAACCTAAAAAGAAGACTTTTCTTTAATAATTTAGAGATAGTTAATTGTATTCAAAATTAAGCAAAAGTCTTTATTAATTGCTCAAAGAAAGGGATATAGGATCTTGTAGGACTATTACTCGAAGTAAAGCCAGGGAAGGCAGCGGAACATAAAAAAAGGTAATCGTTCATTCTTAGCAAAGCTATTCAGCAGATAAAACTAAAATTCAAAGAGGTAGGAAAAAAATGAGCTTACCCGAAGATTTATCTCATCGAAATGAATAGTTAGATGATTCATTTTTAAATTCATCAAAAAATTATGATCTATTTAGAAATTAAAGTGCAAGATAACTTTAAAATGAAGACCCTCAGACACCTCCTTAAAATGAAAATGAAATCCATCTAGTAGAAATTGCTTCGATAGTTTTAAAAAAATAAAATAAATATTTTAGCAATCTAGATACATCAAATGTCTAATTCCATTCTAATTGAGAATTCTACAAGGAATAATAAATTGCTACAATTATATAAATTACTTGATTGATCATTAATTAATTTCACTTATTTATCTAACTTAATAATTATTTATTATTCAAATGTCATTATTATCTTAAAAAAAATATATTTTTATTTACCTCTTAATAACCACTCTTTCCCGAAGGCAATCTGCCAAAATAAAAAAAAATTTGTTTGTGCTCTTTCTAATTTTGTAAACATAAAATCGTGAGAATGAATTTTATTTAAAAGATGTCCAAAATATTTCAAAAAAAGGATAATGGACTGATTATGATGTAAAAAATACTAAAATTATTTACGTTTTTTATGGGAATGCAATTTAAAATTAGAATATTTGTTAAAAAAATGTAAAACCAAAATAAAATTATGAGAACTTTTAATAGATTTTGCATTTATTAGCTTTTCATTAGATTTTGTTAACTAATTTATGTATATTTTTATCTTTTCTATTTTAAATTTATTATTGCTAGTTAGATGAAATAAATAAATTAGTGCTTTTTCTTGCTAATTTAGTAGAATTTCTTAGGTACTTAAGCTTATTTTTTCTATGATTAAAAAAAAATACTATTTCATTGATTAATAATAGTAAAAAAATTAATTAAATAAGATAGTCTTCTTTGCTAATTTAGTAGAATTTCTTCTGTACTTAAGTTTATTTTTTCTATGATTTAAAAAAAAAAAATAATATTTCAATGATTGATTGATTAATTGATTAATAATCATAAAAAAATTAATTAAATAAGTTAGTCTGTCATAAATAGGTAGAAAATAAATAAGCTGATTTAATACAATATTTATTAATATGATAGAATATAGCCAAAACTTATAAGATAGCAGCACATAAAATGCTAACTAGTTTGGCCTAGGACTTGATAATAGTCCAATTTAGAGAATCCAAAATTAGAGATAAAGAAAGTATACAAATTAATCAGAGTTTAAAGTTAGCGCTTAAATGAGCCAGGATAGCCCATTTAATAGAAATATGGCAGCTAAATTAAAATATGATAAAAATGATGGATAAATGAAAAATTAAATAGACCAAGACAAGTGGAAAAAGTTAGAAAAAATTATGAAGAAATTAAAATTTAAAACATTTATCAAAAAATTCATAATGCTTAGCAGGAAAAAGCTATATAAATTGCTTAATGCCACTTAGCTAAGCTTAATAAATGATCAAGCTTCACATTTCGACTTTGAAAAGTAGAATAGAATGCAGTAAAAGACAATTGAAGTCAACTAAAGCTATTTTTATCTGGACCAAACAAATAAGAAAGAGTTTGCTTTATGGATGATCTTTAATCCGAATAACTTATATCTTGAAATCTGGAATTTTATCAAACTTTTTTGCACAATTAATTGTTTCTTTTTTTATTTGGTAAGCTTCTCATTTAACATGCATCTCAAAGATATCTTAAATCCTATCATCTATTTTGGGTGCTAATTCTGCTTTGCGTTCGATATACTCATTCGCTTAAATACCGCTATATACGTCAAAGGATAACTCACTTTGAGTAGAAATTTGATCATTAAGCAATATAAGTCTTCAAATCTATTATACTATGACATTTTGTAGGTCTTATCGTTTTTTTTATATCAATTTTTAGTTGCTTTGGACTTTATTCCCATTATTTGTCAATAAATATTCCTACTACCAATTGTTTTTAAGTATTAGGATTTGAATAATATGCTTCAAAAAATGAAAAATAAATTTATTTCCAACAAGTAAGCTTAAAAAGTTTTCGAATTAATTAACCTTATCAAAAATATCTTATTCATATCTCATATATTTTCATGTATTTGGATCTTAGCAGCTAAAGTATATTTACCACTAATTTAATAATAACCTCTGAATTCAAATACTTAGCTCAATTAGTAAAACTTTACAACTTGGATTGATTTTATGAATATTCAAAATGAAAACTGGGCTGTTCAGTACTTATATTCGTACTACTTTATAATAGTAACAATGATCACAGTAGGATATGGTGATGTGAAACCAACAAATCCTTTAGAAGTAGGAGTATGTATTATCTTAATGATGACCTGCTGTTTAGTTTTTGGTTTCACAATTAATCAAATAGGATATATTTTTTAAGATTTGTATCTGAAAGAGAAGAATATCCTCTTGAAAAGAAACATTATATCCAATTACATGTAAAAAAGAGAAATCAACTCTCAAACTTAAAAATAGATTTTAGAATACTTAGAGTAAATTAAATTTTTATGATAATAATTTTATTTTATCTCTTTTTAAATAGCAACCTCCCTTTAATATTTCTAACATATTTTCATAAAAAGGAGATATTTCTACTTCTTAATATTCGGAGGTTTTTTTTATTTTGATATAATTTATTTAAATAATATTTAAGATATATTTGGCGAGAAGATTTGGATGAACATTAATAAGAAGCAAATGCAATTTTAAATTAGCTTTCTAGCAATTTGAAATAATAGATTTAATTGGAATCAAATAAATTAGTTTTAAAGGAAAATAGAATATTAAAAGACAATTTTAGTCCATAGATTCTAACAGAAATAATACCTTATATCTAAGAGTAGAACTGTACTCCCGGAGAAGTGATTATTGATGATTAAATAGGAAATATAGAAGGATACCTTTATTTTGTTTAGTAAGGAGAAGTAGAACAGTATAAAGAAACTCAGATGTATTTATAGAACTAAAAGAAATCTATAATATCTATTAAGAAGATTGTATAAGTAAATTATCTTTTTATCATTAAATATAATTCTCTTTAAAATTTGCTTAAAAGTTGTTGACTTTTCTATATTTGTTTAAAAGGGAGAAAATTTTGGATAGGAGGCATTCTTTACTGGGTAGAAGTAAAGTCTAAGTGTAAGGAGCTTAAATTTCAGTACCCTTTTAAAAATAAAAAGAAATGATTTTTTGATGATTATCAAGTAGTTTTAGAGCGATTTTGAAAAATTTTGTATGATTAAAGATAAAATTCTTTATTCTGGATTCTATGTTTAACTAAATGAGCAGTGTTCTTCTTGCAATGAAAGAAATCACACAGAAATATAATGTCCTATTTTACACTATATCCCCAAAAAATTTAAAGTTCTATAGGAAAATTCTATTAATACTCCTCATTTAATTCGTCAAACATAATTTTAGAGGCGAGTCATTTAAAAAAGGAATACTTTCCAAGAGCTAGAAAATAATGTTTACAGAGGATTGCAATTCATTGAAGACAAAGGTCAAGACCTTGATGAATTCGAAAATTAATTTTTAGAGTTTTCTTTCTTTTAAAGAAATGAATTAAATTACAGTGATTAAGAATAAAATTAAGAAAAAGTGCTAATTTATTCATAAAAAGTAAAGTAAATGTATCAAAAAAATTAGACAAAAAAGTTAGAAAGCGACAAGTACTAAAAAAAGAAGTCAAGGATATGCTCATTTGTAAGTAGTCATTTGATAAAATAAAAATCATTTGATGAGGAAAACATTTAGTAAAGTGCAAAGTCAATTCAGAATAAGAGCGAAAGTGAAATTGATTTAGAATAAGAAAACTATAGAAAAAAAATGCACAAAAAGTTCATGAACACAGTATCAGTTATTTATCAAAGTAGCAAACTTATATAAGAGCAAGAGGAATTGTCTGAAACTAATCACTACTCAAAATAAAATATAGGATAGGTTCAAAGACATTCTTCTATCCTGAATCATTCGCTAAAAGATTTACAAATACAAGAAAAATATGCCAAAAACTAGAAAGCTAATGAATTAAGCAACAGCTTCAAAACTTAAATAGAATCTCACATTCAAATGAATTTACAACCATATTCAAATTACAATATTATTGATACTTAATTCAATATTGGGTTTGACATGTTTTTTGGAAGATTTGAGTCTCTTTAGAACTATAAGTATTATTTCCCTTAGCAGAATTGCAAAGAAGTGCTCAATAAATTAAATGAAATACTTATCAATTAAGTAAATTCTCGAGGAATTAACATTAAAAATTTCTTAAGAAATGATAACAGTAATTTTAAAAGAAGAAATAATTTATATAATATAGTTAAAAAAAAAATGAATGACCCTTTATTTAAACAAACAATTGATTCATAAAACTAAACAATAAATGCTAATAATATCAATTTAGATGGTTTATAAGATATAACTGTTTTAGACAGTTTTGCTAATCAGAAATCTTTTATAGTAGAGCCATAAAACAAAATTGTTATTTCCAATATTTCATAGTAGTAAAATTTTAAAAATCAGAATGTGACTGCTTCTATTGATACTTCTATAATTGATTTAAATAATGTAAATAAATTAAACTTAGATATTCCTGAATTTGAAGATGAATAAGATAATTTGAGGGCTCTTCCTTTGAATTTTAACCCAAAAAGGACTTATCTTTTTGATTCTAATAATTGATGAACTAATAAAATAATAACCTTATGTGTGATTTAAATAAAATATCAAAACAAGAAAAAAAATCAAATTAAATTTAAATACTAAAATTAAATATTAATTAATAACTTTTTTGTCTTCTTAAACAAAATTTGTTCAAACGAAAGCCTTTTTTTGTTTCAGATAATAATTTTATAGTTTAAAATTTATTAAAATAGGTCATTTTTTGTTTGGGTTAATTATTTTCTAAATTAAAAATTATAAAAATAAAATAACTCAAAAAAAATTTTTAAATATTTTTAAAAAAATAAAGCTTAATTGATTTAATTAAAAAATACATATACTATTAAAAAATTTATAAAATAATTATTTTAAAACAGAAAAAAGAATTTAATCATAAATTCATTAAAATTATTAAAATTTATTAAATTTATATGAATAGTTATACAAAAATATTTTAAATAATTCCTCAATATATTTAATATTGAAATTAGTTGTTTCGCTGACATTTTATAGCATTTGTTTTAATTATTATTTATACTTTTTTCAAAAATTTTTTATTAAGAAACTTTCATTAAAATTCTTTTTGTATATTTAATCATTTAATTAGAAATATTTATCAAGTAAATACTTTTTTTTACTGAAGCTTTTAAATATTTATTTAATATCAACAGCTAATAATAGTTTTAATTTCATTATTTGTTGGTGGTAATTCATATAATTTTTAAAGGAATATAGGTTAAATTTGCAAATTTTATCAGATAAACTAAGAAATAATGGAATATTTAATAAAAAATAATTTAAATTCTAAAAATGGAGATGCAAAAAAAATTTCTTTTTTTTTATATTTGAATAGTCATATTAAATAAATAAATGTAATATGAGATTATTCCATATCAATTAAATTAAAATGTTCAAGCTTTGAATTTTAATAAAGATTCAACTAATAAATTTGAAATTTTTCAAAATATGTTGATTTTTTCAGGACAAATATAATTGAAAAAATAGTAACTTGATTTTTAAGAAAGCTAACAATAATTTAAATAGTTATTACTTGATTTTATTTATTTTTTTGAATGTTATGAGCGATATGTCAATAAATAACAAAAATCAAACTATCTTTGTTTACCCTTTCCAATTATTTTTAGAAATGAATGTAATAGTAAATTTTTTTTACAGAGATTCTTTAGAAATTTTAAGGTTTTACATAATTTATAAGCAGAAATCTTTAAATGATGGTTTTTTATTTGTTTAAGCATAAATGATTATGTTTAAAAGATTAAATACATATTTTTTTTTTGAATCTTTAATATTATCTATCTATCTTTTGTAAATTGTTATTTCTTTGTAAAATTATAAATTAAAATAAAATCTGCAAAAAAGTTTATAATTAACATAAAGAATGGAAAGAAGGTTAAACTTAATTCAAAGATTACACTAAGATGAAAAACAAAAATCAAGCAGTCTCTGTCATATTAATGAAGAACTTTGTAGTGAAAAACCAGTAAATAAAAATCATAATAAGTTTAGTTAAAAATAAACTTGCTCTCATGAGAATAGCATTTAAAAAATAAAATAACCATCTATTGATGGATTAAAAACTTCTAAAAAGATAGAAATTAAAAGACTTAACTTGCAACAGACCAACTTAAGTAAAGAATTTGATAGTGAGAATGAAATAAAATGGAATAGGTTAAACGAAATAATTAAAAGAATTAAATTTAAGAAATATATAAAGGCAATTCTTTCTTTAAGCAGGCTCAGACTTGAAAAGCACCTTACTTCTTCTTAAATAAAAAAGATAAATGACTTAAGCTATTGGTGTAATTCTGGTAGTACTAATAAAGAAATAGAATATAAGGTAGAAGGCAGTCAAATTGGTGATAATAACAATAAAACAATTTCAAATTATTTAAACACTATTAAAATTCCTATTTTTTTACCTCACAGCTTATTATATGAGATATGGACTTTCTTAAAAATAACAAGTGCTATGATTTGCTTTTTTTGTTATCTAGTTTGTTTTGCTTTAAATAAAGATTTGGAGCAACTATTTCCAATTTAGTTATTAATAATATGCCAGCTGTGCATTTTTTTAGATATTTTTATTACATTGAATACAGGCATTTACATTAAGGGTATTCTTTGCTAGGACAGAAGATAACTTTTTAATTACTATAAATCTTCAAAGACTATTTATTATGATATTTCTTCTACTTTTTTTACAACGTTATATTATTTCATTCATTTTAATGGATTCTAAAATTCATAAGGTTTAATGGTGCTATTGCTTCCAATTGTATTTAAGCACAATGATTTTTATGTGATAATCAAGAAATTGAAGTAAAAATTCTTATTAGATAGGAGAGCATAAAATATTATTGAGCTTATCAACTTGCTTAAAAATATCTTAGTTATTTCTCATATTTTTGCTTGTATTTGGCTATTTGTGGGTTTAATGTCTGAATAAAATAATATTCGAAGTAACAACAGCGATAATTCACAGCCTTCGAGCTGGCTTGATCTTGTTAATATTGTAAATTCTCCATGGTATGTTTAATATTTGAACTCTTACTATTATATCGCTGTAACTATGAGTACAGTAGGGTATGGGGACATAAGAGCAACAAATCCTATTGAAGTTTTAGTGGCTGTATTTTTTGTAATGACTTGCAGCGTAATTTTTGGGTATACTTTGAATAATATAGGTGAAATATTTTAAGATTTCTTTTAATTTGAGAAGCAGATACAAGAAAAGAGATATGTAATCGCTAACTATATGAATAAGTATGGCATTAATTAATAGACAAGATAAAGCATATTCGAATATTTGGAGTAATTAATTACATAAATTTTTAATTAGAAAGTAAATGTTAATAATGAATTTTTTTTTACCTCTAATAAATTCTTTTGAAAAATTTTTTATTTAAAAAAACAAATTTAATCAATAATATCGTTTACACTTTTTTGAATTTCTATTAACAATTTTACACTCAGGAAAAACTCTAAAAAGCAATCTATAAATTGTAAGATGTAATTATTCATTAACTGGAAACTAATTTGTTATTTGGCTTAATGATAATTTATTTAGTTCCCACACAAAAATTTAAATCAAGGACTATTCCTTTTAAAAGATAGATTTGTTAGCTGGGTGGGATTTTCATTTTCAAACATTTCTTAAATTTTTTTTGGATTCCAATAAATTGTAATTCATCCTGATATTTGTCAATCAATTTTTTACATTTCGCAAGAGTTTTTTTAGTTTAATTAATTATTTTTTTGTTAATAATGCTCATATTAATTTAAAAGATACTATTGGAAAGACAAAATTAATGAGAATACACAAGAAGAAAATAATATCATATCATAATTATCAGATAATTTGAAGGAAGAGCTCCTCGTTCAATCAAACAGACTCATTTTTAAATAAAATAGAGTTCTTAGAGATAACTTTAGCTAAGAAATTCTAACTAAATGTCTACCTATCATATAGGAAATGAGATTTACCTAAAATGAAATGATTATTGATGAATCAACTGGTAATTCTGACTGTAGTATTTATTTTGTTTTGTTTGGCGAAGTAGAAGTTATTCATAAGCAGAATCATCCAACATCTCTCATAAATGCTTCTACTAAGTAAATTAAATAGGGGAATAATAATTATAATGAAATTTCTATCTTAAGCCAAGTAAATTAAAATAATTGGTTCCTTTTTTCAATTACTCTTCAAATAATTTATTTATTTGAAGTTAAATATATCGAAAATTAATTTATTTACCTTTTTAAAAAAAGTTAAACATTTTAAAAAAATGAATTACTCACACAAAATTTTATATAAATTTTCTGCTGTAACTCATAATATAATAAAATTAATATGAAATAAAAGTTATATACAATTGAATTTGCTTGCTTCTAAAATTTCTAACACTAATTTAATAAATTTTTAATAGGGTGATTCATTTGGCGAGAAATCTTTTTTTACAGGTTTGAAACAAAGTTTAACTTTTAGAAGCAAACAGTTTAGTAAAGTCTTAAAAATAAAGAGAGAAGATTTCATCAATATTATATAAGGAGATTAAGAATAATATGAAATATTTTGCTCTATTAATGATAGATTAATATTTACATCAGATTCAAGCTTTTTACAATTGTAATGCAAATCCTGTAAAGACAGCTCTCATGACATAGTTTGTTGCCCATATTTGCATTTGATCCCACGAAAGTTAAAACTTTTCTGTAATATTAAGAATTCTCAATCTCATATCAATAGAAACGCATTTAAAAGGAGACTTTACAAATAAGGATCGCTTGATAATAACGATTTAGTATAATCAAGTTGTAATGAATTCGTTGAAAATAATGAAGATTTAATAATCTAATATGAAAACTAATACTACACATTTAGACAATTTTAAGGTTCAAAAACCTACCTAGTTAGTGATGATGAAGCTGATTATTTTGCAAAGTCTCTAAGCATAAAAGAAAAGAGAGCAACTACTAGTGAATTTTCAGACTCTCCCTAAATGAATACTAGCAAAAAATTCAACTATAGTAGGAGAATAGGATTTATGGTAAATAATAATTCAATCAGCTAACATATAAACACAAATACAAAAGACTAATTTAATTATATTTAATGCAACTCCTTAGAAGATTTACAGCTTAATGCTGCAAATTTACTAACAGGATAAAATAAAAGAACATAGTCTAGAGATTTAGATGCGACAGTCAGATAAATTTCTGAGTCTGAAATAAAGTTTGAGTTTCCAGCCTCTTAAAATAGCACATCAATAATAGAAAAGCAAATACAACAATCACGTTAGTAGTTTATTAAATAACAAATACTTAAAGAGGGAAATAGAGTCTAATTTGATGAAAAGTTAGTTTAACAAAAAGTGAATGAGTAAAAAGAAAAACCAAAATAATCTTTCTAATAATTTAAATAGGACTATACTGATTACGATTTATTTGGAGGTGAATTTGAAAAAATGTCTATATTTAGCAAATACTTCCCAAAGTATAACTTCAAAAATGTGATTACTAGCTTGCATCAGCCAAAGAATCCTAAATATTAAATGAAAGATAGCATAAATATACCTTTGGGTAGGAAAATGAACAGAAACATACAGTCGATTATTAACAGAGATAGGGAAGTAGGTTCAAGTAGATCTCTGCCCAGAATTAAATTAAAAACAGAAACTCCTAACTCTAGAGAGAACACTATTATTAAATAATAAAATAATTCATCAAACGGAATTACTAACTTTAACTAAATGATGAAATATAGGGTAAGCCATCAAGATAGTATACTAATAAATAATTAGAATGACTCTAATTTAGATGTTGTTATTGAAAAATAGCTAAGTTATGAAGAGCCAAATACTCCTCCTAGAAACGAGTATAATATCTCCAAATAAGTAATTCATTCAATTGCAAACTTTAAAACGTCCTAGTATAACTTTGGAAATATTGATGACTCTCAGTTAGTTACTATCAGAAAAGAATATGTTTAATGAGCCATTAGTCTGTTATTCCTTTGATTTAATTTAGTCGTCAAAAATGGACGATGTTCAAATTAATTAAAAAATTATCTTTCAAATTAAAAAAACATCAATTAAACTTACAAACTGTTTCTTTAATGGAATCATAGATTATAATTAATATCAAAATAATATCTCAATTATATGTAAATAATTTCATTTAAACAAAAAGAAAAATAAAATAATTTTCCATTTTAATTACTTCGAAAAAGAGTTAATTATTTTTAATATTATTTTTAATTTTAAATAAAATTCAATTAAATTTATTCCCTTTTTTGGAGTTCCTTATTAATTAGTTGTTGTTGTTGTTGTTGTTTAAATTATGCATAAAATACCATTATAAAATTACATATATTGAATATTATGTTTATTTATACATTTGATAAAACTGAATTGTAAAATATAATAATTTTGATTTGAGCAAATTATTATCTATATTTTTAGTTTATTTTTTGATATTTAACTTTTATTATGATGAATAATAACTTTGTTAGATTATATTTTAACAAACAAGGCTAAGCAGAATATATTTGTTTTGCTTATGGCTGGCTGAAAATAAACACATGACACACCTTTTACTCCTTCATATAATCCTTCAAAAGGCTACTTTTGCTTTTAACATTTAATTGAAAAAATCTACATTGTTTAAACAAACAGAAATGTTTTAAAATATATAAAAATAAAAAAATTTTTATTACTTTTTTATGAAAAATAACAGTTATAATGAATGTATGTAATTCCAATTCCAAAAAATCCATCACCATAATTTAAAATTTATTATTTGAAAATATTATGCTATATTTTGGCAGTGTATTTGTAAACTATGCTAAAAAGGAAAAAATAAACTAACTAACTAATAAAAACTAATAATATTTCATTTTAAATTATTAAAGAAATATATAAAATGAAGTAATCATATTATATAACAATTCCAGCTTAAAAATCTGTGATTTGACCTAGTCAATATCAGAGAATTTTGAAATTAAATTAATTTATCAAGTATATGTATTTTTCTTTGATTTTTTAAAATTAATTTATCAGAATTTATTAGGTATACTGTGATTTATATTTCACAGCCAAAATATATATTTTGGGGCCTAAATTTCATTTTTTGCTCTTAAAAAATAAAAAAGTAAATTTTTAATAGTCTTTTTATAAATCTACCATTTCACTAAATTTACAATGATAAAAATAATCATAAATTTATATTCTTAGTTTAATTTTTGGATTTACAAATATAAAAAATATAGTGATAAATAAATATATTCTATATTTAAAATTTTTTTTTAAATTTATCCATTCTATTTATCTATATTTATCACTTATGCTTTATCATTAATATATTTTTTTGACAACTAATCTTTTAGCTTTAAGGCACTTGCTAAATATCTTTAATAATTGTGAACCATTAATATCTTTAACTCTATATATTGATATTAGAGATAAATTTTAATGAATAACATAAAAGTAAAATGATAAAATATTATAACTAAAAATTTGTTAAGTAAAATAGTGTTTGTTTATTTTTAGGATCTTTATCTTAAAAATATAAAATCAAATTCATAATCTTAACCAAAAATGATGTAAATCAAGTAAAATGTTTGTTTTAGTTTTAATTCATTTTTATATTAATATAACCTAAATCAAGTAAGCTGTTTTTACTGTAAATTAAGTCTCAAATTTGTGAGGTTAGTGCAGTTTGCTAATCCAGAACCTAAGCCTGAGGCACCTGCATAACCAATTTAATTTCCACTTTTTAAATATTGAAGAAAATATTAGTTAGTTAGAAGGAAAAATGAATAAAAATATGAAAAAAGAATAAACTATTAAATAATTTATATCAATCAGCAAATGTAAAAATGACTTAAATTCAAAAAGCATAATAAGAATCAAAAAGTAAATCAATCAAGTTAAAATATTGTTTTAGTTTTAATTCATTTTTATATTAACATAATCCAAATCAAGTAAGCTGTTTTTACCTTAAATAAAGTGTCAAATTTGAGAGATTAGTGCAGTTTGCTAATCCAGA
>JH720110.1:25771-171422 GCA_000231845.2 Tetrahymena malaccensis 436 | reverse complement strand
CCCAACCCCTAATAATAATATCAAAAAAATATGAATTATGATTCTACTAACCATTTTTTATTTTTATATTAACTAATATTTAGACATTTTTTATTGACTTTTTTGATATAATGGATTTTTTAGTTCAAAACATTTTTAAAAAAATAATAATAAATCAATTAATAGCAATGAAATTAAAAATTAATCAAGAACAAATAACATCATAATTGATTATGCTCTTTCCAAAAAAAAAATGATAATCAATAAAATATATAATTTTAAAATAATAAAAAATTAACCTGAAGAAACCTACTATTTCTTATATGAAAATAAAAATTAGATAAGATAAAAATATATTTTTATTAGTTTTTACATCAATAGAGATTTATCATATTTCAGTAATTTTAAATGAAAATTAAAAAGCTCATTTTTATTTTTCAAAATAGCTTAAATTTTAAAAAATAGACATTCGATAAAAGTTAATAAATTTAGTTAATATTATAAATTAGTTTTTTTAAATAACAAATTAAAAAAAATTATTTTCAAATTTATAAATTCTTTTAAAAGAACAAATAAAGAGTTTTTTTATAATATTTTAATAAGCAGCACAACTAAATAAAACAAACGTAATTTATTATAGAAATTAAAAGAAGCCTATTTTTAAAATTAATTAAAGCAATATGAAAATCAAGATTGAAATGAATAGAAAAAAAGCCAGCAAGCGAGCAATTAATAAATATTTAATATAAAATTAATTTTTAATTGTATTTTCTGTTGATTTTCAAATGATTCCATATAATTATTCAATTAATAATAAAATTAAGAAACTTTTTTAATATCTTTGTTTATTTATTCAATTATTAAATTTAGGTTAAGTAAAAATAGATTCAATAGAGTTTAAAATATAAGATTTATTGATAGAAAAATATAGATAGATAAATGCATTTTCTGGATAGGCTGAAGAAGCATTAGCAGTTCTAGCTCATAAATATCTTTATATAGTACATTAAAAACTATTTGTATATTATTATTTATAGCAAGATAGCTTTGCTTTTAATTGATGGCACTGTAGAATAAAATAATTGCTCTTCAGATGGAAGATATTACATTATAATTGTTGAAAATGGCAGTATTTGCTTTGTTGTCTTTAACTTAATTGCTCTGATTTACATAATAAAATAACAAGATTTTGCTAGATTGGAATTTTTTATAATGTATGGATTAAATTTAGGCTGGTTTTCTGTGCTCTTAGTTTATAGTCTGATAACTGTATTACAAAGAGACTTAGAATGCAATACAGTCATCATATTTCGAAAGGCATTTTTATTTGTTTGCATTAAAAAGGAAATAGAAATAGGAGCTCTTATTTTCAAGCAATCCGATTGGTTTTTAAGATAAGTCAACATTTGTGCGAATACAGTTTTTGCTTTCATGATTTTCACTTCTTCTAATTAGGAAAAATGCTCAAAAGAAGCTTCAACTATTGCTCTTTCAATAACAATAGAAAATTTAGTGAGCTTAGCTTTTTTCACTGTTATAAATGTATGCATTAGTTGTTATTCTTTAAAAAACTAAGCCTTTAGAGCTATCAAATTTGTTAGCTTTGTCATCATTTCAAGCTTTGTTATTTCGTATATTGTTATTATGTATTTTAATGCTACTGATAATATAAGATTTATTCCTTACTGTGTTCCTATTATCTTTACAATGAAGTCTTATATTTATGTCATTCCTATCAGTTTAGCAAGTATGATTATACTTTATTATTCACTTTTACTCCAATATGAAGATGAATCATAGGAAGAAGAAAAATCCAAATCTAAAAATCAACAAAGTCCATTTAATCCTAGAGATGGATATGCTATATCTCCATTCTCAGCATAATTTATAGATGAAATTAATTTTTCATATAAAAATGATAAACAAAATGAGCCTGAAGGAAGAAAAACTATTTCTAATCATGCTGAATTGGAAAAGATGTATAAAAGTGGCTAATTGAGAAATAATGATGAGTTTATTGAAGATATGCCAGAGTTTTAACCTAATTAAGGATCTACAAATAATTTCTTTTTAAAGCCAAAAGTAGAAAATAGTGCCAAAAGCAATCAAAAGCAAAGAGATAACCAAATTCAATAAGATAGTCCAATAAATTTTTATGATTTTGCTGATAAAATAAATGAAAGAAATAGAGATCAATAAAGTTAAAATTAATAAAATAATGCCTAAATCGGTTCTATTTTTAATATGAACAACAACAATATCAATAATATCAATAGATATGAAAATTAGAATGAATAAAAATAATACAATAAGATGGTTACATTTAATCCATCCTAATCTTCGTCATAACATTAATCTTTTAGAAATGATGCTAACAATGTAAACCAATAACAAACTTATATGCAAAGCGGAAGTATAACTCCATCCTTTAATCTTATTTAAAAAAATAAAAACTTGAACTGAAAATCGTCATTAATTGTCCATAAAAAGTTAGTTAAATTATCTTTCTTTCATCAACTAAATAAATTCATACCCTAAATTATTTTGTAAATTGTAAAAATATTATTATTTGTTAATTGTGCATTTTTAATGGTTTAGTTAAGTTATTTTCAATAAATACAGATTAAATTAATTTTATTTTAAATCAAATAAACAAGGATTATATTTGTAAATTTATCTTTTCTAAAATGTCCTATTATACATTTCAAATCATCCAACATAAATTGAAAAATAAATTCAATATTCTCATTTTTATTTTTTTAAAAAGAGTATTTTTTAAATTTTATTCTAACTATTTTTTGGTATTTTAAATGAAAATTTTTTAAAAATTCTCAAATTTTAATTAAAAGAAGTTTATAATGTTTAAAACATTTTTTAATTTTTAAATTAATATGATTGAATGGAGTTTTTGAAAAAAGTCTAGCCATTAGTATGTTATAAAAAATAAGTACCAATATTAATTATATTCCTCTAAAATAAAGTATTGTTCAAAATGAGTAATTTTAAAGACTTTTATTTTATTTCATTGTAAAATAAAAATTAAACTCAAACGTTTTAACTTATTTATTGATTTAAACATTTAAAAATAATCTTTTTACTAAAAATAAATGTCTAAAGTTATTATAAAAATGTTAAATCTGAATTTTTTGATTTTGCTAGATGTCTTAAGAGCATATTTATTTTATTGTTAGTTTATTATTTTAAGATTTTTAGATTTTTTTAGTACTCACTAAATATCATTTAAATTTATATTTTTAGTAAAAGTGTATTATTTAATATATGTCATTTAATTAATAAATTCAATAAAAGCTTTTGATAAGAATAGATTCATTCATGATAATTTCTTTTCTAAGCAAATTTTAGTATAAAAGTAATATATAAATATGAAATTACTTGATTCCATATGAATTGAGAGAGCTTGAGGATCTTGATATAGTATACAACACTTTTAAGAAGATAAACTGTGGTTGCTTATTTTATATTTTTATGATTACTATTATCTGTAAGATATTAGTCTTTATATATGTGAAAAATAGAAGAATGACGTAATGAAATATAAGGATTTATTATTCATTCATTTAAAACACTTTACTAGTTCCTAATATAACAATATTAGTTCAAGATTTGTAACTTTATATAGATAAATAAGAAAAACAAAATAATTGATTATATTTTAAGAATAAGTTGAATCTAAATTTATTATAGAATCGTTATTCAATTTAATATAATGGTAAATATCTAATTAATACAAGTGTAAAGTTAATATAATTTATAATTGGTTTAAATTGATTTGATAAATTAACTTTAATATAAATAGAAAATATCCTTTAAATCTGCGATTCACCAAAGTATCTTGAAACTAAGTAATAATCAATTAAAATCGTGTAAATAATATCTAATATCTATCTATTATTTTTAGAGGTTTTTGAATTAAAATAGTGGTTGTGTTGAAAAGAGCCAATTTGCAAAATGTTTATTTTTTCTTCATTTTAGATAGTTACTTTTCTATCATTTTAAATATCCCCCACTTAATGGCTTTTTACACTTATTTTTTAATGTGAAATCAAATAATGAATGAGGGTTTTGAGCAATAAATATATCAAGACCGAAAATCAATAAAGCTTGAATAAATTTGAGAAATAAAACTATAAAAAGATTTTAAGATTGACAGCCTTTATTTAGCATTATTTAAGAAAAAGCTCCAGCAGTTTTTAAATAAGCAAAATTTACAATTTACATAATGTTATTACTCTTTTTATATGTATTGCAAAGAAAGTATTAATCTTTTATACGTTATTAGAATCAAGTGAACTCTGATTATTTGGATCAGTTCAGGTAAAATTTAATTTTAGTGATATTCACAAATCTTATTCATTATAGAATAAGTATTATATTTTTTATCTTGTATGTATGATTTATGTTTTTTGTAAATTTAAATCCAGTACGAATTTATTTAACTAAAATTAGGTAATCTTAGTATTGAAAATTAAAGAAATGTAAAAAAATATGAGAATTAAAAAAATCTTTTAAAAAGGCTACATAATTCAATTTAAAATAGGTTTGCTGCGAATGGCTGAAAGCATTGGTGCTTAACTATTTAATTATAAATTAGAAGTAAATTAATAGAAATAAAAGATTATTTGTTTACTTTAGCTGCCTTCTTTATTTCGAAATACGAAATAAATAATGATTTATTTAAAATTACGCCAATAACTTGATTATTGAATAAGTGATTGATTTTATTGTTTTGATAAACAAAGAATTTGAAATTGTTACTTTAAAAAAATAAATGCAATGCATAGTCATTCAAAAGTATTTGGTTCTGTTTTACTTTATAAACAATGTATTTTTGTTTAAAAGTGATTTGTTATTGATTTTTACCATAAATTATTAATTTTATTAATTGTAAGGATATTAATTTTTGATTATTAAAATTTCCCCAAGATCAATCAAGCAAGATTTAATTAATTCTTAAGTGCTATAACTTGGTAAAGTAAAATTTCAATCAAAATTATAATAAGAGGGAGATTTTAATCAAAATAATATTAAAAAAGCAAATAATTTAAAAAGAAAGTACCCATAAAAATATAGTTTAATTTATTTTTTTCAAATAAGCTAACAAATAACACCTATAAATATAACAATGAACATGCTTACATAATTTCGAATGTTTACTAAAATTATTTTCATATAAATTACTGCAATCAATATCATATGTGAGGCCAGCTTTTTACCTTCTAATTTTACTGACAGCATTTATCAAAACAAAATCGATGCTAATTCCTATATCGATAAGTAAATTCGAGCATTTAATTCTTCCAGCTTTTTTCAAGATGATACAAAATAAGGTAAAACACAAAATAAAATTCTCATTAATCCTTTAGATAAACTTTACAAACTTATTAGGAATACAATCGATCTCATCGAACGATAGGTTGCTTCAAATTTAAACTTAAAATAAGCCTCAAAGTCGAGATAATTCTTGCCATTTTACTTGCACTTCTTGTTTGGATGATAATTATTTTTCATGTACTTCTTGTTTTGGAAATCGTAGTATGAAGCAAAGCATCAATGGTTAGATCAGCATGTGCTTGTGCGGATTAGGCTCAGTAGATGAAGGACCAGGTTAATGCAGTGGTTCATCAAATCAAAATCTCGAAATCGCAATCAAGGCTTTGTTTTCTAGTGCCTTTGGTGTGAATTTATTAACAAGCTTTGTTGTATGGAATCCTATGTTTTTTTTAAGTTTCAATGAATTTAGTCAAGTTATTTCTCAAATGGCTTATGTTAATAAACAAAGCACATTGAATTTTGATTAAATTGCTTTTTATATCACTAATTCTCACCTAGATAAAATTCTTACTCTTCAATCAATTTCAGATTACTCCTTATCAAGTAGTAACGCAACAACAACTTCATCCACCACATTATAAAATCCTAAAATCCTCTTAAATGAAAAAGATACTTCCTTTATTGTTAACACTATTTTTTTAATTATTCTGAACACAATAGCTTGGTTAATTTCAATCTTTGGTAAAAATGACGCGAAGTACCATTACTTATTCTAAATCTCTACACCAATTATTATTTATATCTTGACTTTCAATGATCTCAATCTTTTCGCTTTTTTCTAGTTCTCAAACATAGCTTTTAACACTCCCTTGAGTTCTGCAAGCTTTTTCTTAGCGTTGATAGCCTTAATATACATATTTACTTTTTTCGGATATATGTTTTACCACATTTGCTTGAAGCAAGTATTAAATGAAGAAAAGTAAACTTCTTAATTAAAATAATACCTTCTCGAATTGTAAAGCCTAATTGCCAAATCTGGTGGAGAGTTACACATCAAGGAAGAAGAAGAAGAAGAATAAGACCATGATGATGTCTTTTCTAAAAAATCTCATCTTACTAACTAAAAAGCTCTGAATGAAAAGTAGAACGGTGAAAAAAATGAATACGATGCTCACAGCATGATACTAAAAGAGCTAGAACAATCTGAAAATCATCAAGACAATAAAGGTACATCAAAAATTAGCGAAAGAATGCATTTATCTCAGTAATAGAAAAGTATTAATATTTTGGATGGATAGTATATTTCTAGAAATATTGATAATGACAGTACTTAAATTGATAATGAAAGCCCTATTAAACCTAAGAAATTCCAATTACTTTCTGATATTAACAAACACAAAAGTAGCGCAGATTTATTACCTAATAATAAATTGGATGATTAAAAATCAGCAGATGGGAATATTTAAAAAATCGATGGATAAAATTTGTAAGATTAAAATGTATAAGAAGATAAATTAGAAGTAAGGAGCATCGAAAAAGAGTTAGAAAGCAATAAAAATATGTAATTAAGAGAAGAAGAGCTTAAATTGAAATTAATTGAGCAGGAATTTATTTTACAACAAAATAGATCCATGTTCTATTTTCTTTTTGTCTTCGTTAAATAAAATAATTTTATACAAAGAGGTTTCTTTTCTGCCTTAATATTTAGGAAGTTATTCTTCTCATTAATCAATTTGTACATATATGAAAATCCTCAAGTTCAAATGGGTCTCCTCTTACTAGTTGACATTCTGTTTGTAATATTCAGCTTCATAGCTAGACCGTTCTAGATGCGTTTGCATAATATTTTCTTCTTCTTTTTTGAAACAGTAGCATTAATTTGTTTTGTAATATTTACTTCAATCGCCTCAGAAGATGCAGGTATTTCAGCTTAGATTTCTGCTATCAAGGCTATTTGCTCATTCCTAATATTAGCATATGTCATATTTTTATGCATCGGAATTGCTGGAATTGTCCTTTTGATAATAAATCTGATTAAAAACCCTATTTAAAATACGGATGAAGAATAATAAAGTCTCAAAGAAAATGAAAATAAAAAAAGCCACCCTAGTGATGAAGAGGATGAAAAGAACCACTAAAAGAGAAAGGAATTAGCTAAAAAGTTAGAAGATAGTCCTGACGACTAATCTCCAAGATAGGGCGAAACTCTTTCTCGCAACAACTCTCCAACTATTTTATAAAATTAGCAATCAGAAATGGCCTTTAGTCAAAGGGGTAAGCTAATCAAACCATTTTAGAGCGTTAGTAATGTGCTTTTGGAAGCAGATGAAGAAGACGATGATGACTTTAATATGAATAAAAAAAAATCCAGCTAAGAAAACTCATCACAAGAGAAGAATGAAAACTAAGAAGCTGAAAAGATTCGTAGACCTGTTTAATAATAGTTAACAATTATACGTCAGCAAGCTGAAGAGCTTTTCAAACAATAAAAATTACTCTTTGAAAGAAATAGAGAGAAGCGTATGACTAAAACAATGATTTTGTTAAATGGACTTGATTCTAATAGACAATCACTTACTGAAATAGATAATCAAGATTTTAAAAGATTTAACAATGATATTAATAAGAGCATTCCCGATTTATCGCAGGCTAACTTAGAAAATAAAAGAAAATAATTTGATGATGAAATGTCATTTAACAGAATTCCATATAGCTAACCTTAAACTTTCCGTAGTAATAATGAGGCTTCTTAATTTATAGCGAAGGATGGAGGAGACACAACTGGCAGAAGAATTATTGAAGAACCTTCCAATAGAGATTAAAAGTCTATAAATATGATAGAAGAAAATGAAGCAATTAATCACAAAAAGAAAAGAAGCATTTTTAGTCCAGAAAAATCAGTACTACAAAATTCTACTATTTAACTTTAGCACATAGGAATAAATAGCAACAACAATAGCTTTTATACCGATGCTTTAAACTATAAAAGTGGATAAGGTATGAGTGATCTAAACTCCCCTAATGACCTTTCGCCTATCAGAAAAAGTGATTCACCAAATGATTAAGACTTCAGTATTAGATTCTCTCCCTTCATATAAAAAAGACAAATAGAAAAGCCACAACAACAATCCAGATTAATTAATTTAAATCCATCTAAACAGAATGACATAGAAAGTAGTACCGTTCTACCTCCCAAGGAAAACCCCTCTAAAATTACTAACTTAAAAGGAACTGAAGACCATTTAGAATTGAAAAAGACATTCGTACCAGGATCTAATTCAGATTTATACTAATAAGAAGAAGAGTGCTCATCTCCTTTAAAGTTTAATTTTAAGTTCTAGAGGATTTAATCAAGATAACAATAAGAAAACTCAGATAATAAAATGAGTAGCAACTAAAAAGATAATACCTTCTATACTAAGCCTTTTAATAATTTAGATTCCAAGTTAGCAAGCCCCTAAAAACAAAATGGATCTTAAATAAACTCTCCACTTTCCACTTTAATAAATTTATAAAGAGAATTGCAAGAATAAAATAAAAATGTTAATAAAGCTGATCCTCAATAAAGACCAGAAGAAGAGGAAAAATCAAGCAAAGAAAAATAATTTATTTCTTAGAATTTAGAGTAACCTATAAAAAATGAAAACCCAATTATTTAAATAAATGCAGAATAAAATAATTAGAACAAAGAAGAGCATGTAATTTAAAATAATGAAAAATAAACATAATAAGAAATAAATATGGAAATTAAAGATCAAGCTTAGAATAATAATTAAGGAGGATCTTCAAAAAGTCCTAAAAATTAGATAGAAATAAATGGCGATTAATTAAAAAATGATGAAAATATGTTAAATGATTTGCATAATAAGATTTCAACCATAAATAAAGAAAAGGAGTTAAGCGCCAAAAAATAATAAAATTCGAATATTCCGAAAAGTGACTTGAAATAGGAAGCCAAAAGTGGTGAAGAATAACCTTTAAAAACTAACCAAGAAGAAAAGAACAGTTCTGGTGGTAGCGACGAATACAACAACATGACTCACAATGAGAGCTATATTCCATATGAAACAGATTTAAATATGTATTAAAATCAGGTTGACTAGTTCCCAATGAGAACAAAAACTAATAAACACAACAGATCATTGATTTTGAATTCCTTTTAAGACAAAGAAGAAAAAAGAATCAGAACAGCTAATTTAATTAAACAAAGCACTCTCAAAATTGAAGAAAATGAATAAGAAGAAGACGACTTCAATAATAAAATACCTGGTCCAGGAATTTCATTTTAACAAAAGAGTTGAAATATTTATTTATTTATAAATTCTCTCTATTAAATTATTTTTACTAACTTTAAAAAATTCAAAATTATTTCTTTAAAACATTGTATCATTTATTATATTTATAAAAATTTTATAAGATTTAAATGTCTAATTTATTTTGTTATCTATCATATCAAAATTTATAAATATCAAAACATATTCTTCATACTTGTTTGTTAAATTAATTTAAAATTCAATAAATAAATAATAATTTCAAGGTTTTGTATTTATAAATAAAAAATTCAACCTGAACTATTTTCTATTAAAAAACTATTAAGGTTATTAAACAATTACATCTAGATTGATTTAATATTTATTTAAATTATTTTTGCATATTGTTTATTTAGCAATATAAATCAGTAATATTTAGTTTATTAAAAAATTTAAAGTTTTTTAGATTATTTATTAAATTTATCAACAAAAATATAAATTAATTATTAAATAATTAATACAATCATTCATTTTTCAAATTTTATAAATTAAACTTTTGAAAGGCATTATTATTTAAGGACAGAGGGGTCAGGGAATTGGAGAGCATCATATTAATCGCTCTTGAGATGCTTTGATAAAATTATACAGAATTAAGAGAATAGTTCAATGCAGTTTTCTATGATCTCCTCTATATTCTTGGAAATAACTATAAATAAGTCTTCCTCTAGGAAATTATTCATTTTTGATATCATTTCATCGATGAATTCTTAACAATTTTAAATAAAAAGATGGTAGCATCTGCTGACTACTTCTTAATCTAATAAAGTATTAAGATCTTTGAGAATATCCTCTTATGTGAATGGAAGTTTCTTTTTTAAATGAACTTAATCTTCAGGTAATTCCTCATTTTAGCTTATTTCTTCCAAGCAGTTTTTAAAAGAATGGTAGCGCTTGATGAAATCTATTATATTCTTAGAAATTATAAAAGTCATGTCTTTGTTAAGACTTTCAAGAGCCTATTTTAATTATGTTATCATGCTGTTTTTGAGGTCAATTGTGAACTCTTTCAGCTTTGGCATACCTTTATATAAGATCTTAAAGAAATTTGTAGTTGTGTTCCATAAATTCTCTGCCTTTATATTATCACCTTTGTAAAGATGACTGAGCTTTCCTTGCTAAATATCTGAAATAAATGTTTTCATTTCAGTAAAATCAAGTTCTTACTCTTTGATTGTGAAGTCAACTCCAAGATCTTAAATGTTGTTGTTTAAAATTAAAGTATTTTTAATGACAAAGAGCATGGCATCAAACTTTTACTCGTATTTTTCTGCTGTCAGATAAATTGAGCTCAAGCAAGAACTAACAATATCGCACACCATATTTTAGAAAATAGGTTTTTCAACTCTGTTTTTAAGATTTTTAAATGTTTGTATTGCATTTGTGATGGCAGGAAAAACATCTTTTCTTTAAAGACGGTAATTAGGCTAGGATGAGATAGGTATAATTAATGAACCTTTCCTAGAAGAGGAAGCTGAAGTAGTATTTTAAGGAGTTTTTGGATCAGATTAGGCTGAGACAGAGAGTGATTAAGAATGAGTTAATATATGTTTTGTATTGTTTTTTGGAGTTTGTTCTGCTAGCTCTTAGTCAAATCTATAGACAATTAAAGCATTTTACTTACAGTACTAGTTGATGTCAAAGCATACTATTTTATCTTAGATATAAATTTAAGCTTATGATATCAATCTACTCATAATCTCTTGACGAAGTTTGTCAAAGTAGTTTCTGACCATATCCTTGAAAATAGTAAGATTGTTTTAAATGTTTTCAAGAAGTTTTTTATAAATGATGTTATTGGTTTTCAAGTAATCAATAATTTCGTCAAAGTGAAAAATATAACCAGTCACAATATCAATGTTATTAAATTAAAGTTCTAGATTGTTATTGTCCCAACATATTAAAGGACGGGCTGTAGTATAATAGATGTCAATCACATTTTACCAGTGAGCTTTAACTGCCTCAGTTGTATTGAAGGTTTAGAAGTTGAAAAGGTATTCAGTGTAAATAAATTCACATAAAAGTTGCTCGAAAGAAAAATGACAAAAGCTATTAAAGGCATCTTATTTTTTGTAATTTTCATCCTTACTGCTATTGTAAGTCAAAGACGATAGTATGCTCTAAAAATTTTCTAATAACTCCTTTTAGAAATTGACTCTACAGTATGTCATATATTTTAAGAAAACATTAGTGTAAAGTTCATCTAAATCGCTATCGTTCTCGCTATTTACTTCGATAAAGCTAATTAAATTTTTCAAGGTATCATTGAGTTCAAACAAATGTAAATCTTTTACTCCAGATTCAACTAATTTTTCTAAATAGTGATCAAGGATAAAGCATTTCTTAAGTTGAGGATATACTCCAATATTAATAAGGCACCTAAATAAAAAAGCAAAAAAAATTAAAATAACTAAAAAACAGTATTTGTATTTCATTTTATAAAATTGTTTATTGCTTTAGTCTGTAATTTTAATATTTATAATTGAGAGAGAATTAAATATTTTGTCTATGTTTTTTTAAATTACTTTAATTATTAAATTATTTAAACTTTAAAGTATTATTGCTCAAAAAACACAAACAAAATATTTTTACTTATTTATTTGCTTCTTTTTTGGCTTTATAAAATATTTTTCTTTTTTTGTTTATTTGGTTGCTTATTTGTGTTTTTATAAAAATTTACCTGTAAAATTAGGGCTAGCTTCCCATAAAGCATTAAAATACATCCTTTTTAGCCTAATTATCATAGGTAATGCTAAATTCAAGAAAATTTTTATATTCCTTCATTATTGATAAGCAGTTTTTGAATACATTCTTTGTTAATTGTGTATTTATGAATGTGAATTCTTTATTAAATATCTTGAAGAAGAAATTTTTGATGAGCTGAGTCATGCGCAATTTGAGCTTTTAATAAACGGCCAAATAATTCACTTATTGTTAAAAACTAGGATGAGATTGGAAAAAGATAATACCATCTATTATCTCGCTAAGATATCTTTGGAGCTGGTCTTCGTATGCAGATCTAGCTACCATATCTTTTTGGACAGAATCAAGTTGCTATTCGATTTCTTCTACAGCTAAATAATATTGTAAATTACTTTTTACTTCTTGCTGGAGTTCAAGTAAATTTTTCTGTTCATCAATTAATTTTGAAGATTCTTAATAAAATTCGTTGATTTTTTCTACAACGTGCTTTTTGTTATCTTCTAACTGCTAGAAATGCTTTTTAATTTCTTAGAGCGAGCCTAAAATATCATTTAAAAACTGCAAAAAATACTAATTTTATTTGTTAGCAATTTTAATATCTGTTATCATTTTAAGCTCTTAATTAGAGATGTCTTTCTTTTGTAAAACAGCACTTACATCTAATCCTATTTCTAATTATAAATTCTTGAGCTGTTCTTGTTCGTTCTATTTTTTAACTTGGCTCTTTTGTTGCTGCTATTATTATTATTATTATTATTATTGATTGCTAGAAAATTGAAGCTTTTCTTCTTATTAATCTTCGATTTACTGCAATATCTGTAATGTTTTATCGCTTAAATTTATTTATTATTCCCAATCAAGTACATTTATCTGGCTAACTTGAGCAACCTATTAAGATTGCTGTTTTTACTGCTGATTTGAAGCCTAAACTTTTTAATTCATAGGTTTATAAATTGAAAATTTATTTAATTAAAAAAGATATTTGATAAAATATTAGTCAATAGTAATTAGCAAAATATAATTAAAAATTATGCATAAAACGTGTAATTGAATGTCTTGAGCTTAATTTCATTTTTAAACCAATATTTTTAAAATGAATTTATTTAATAATCTTTTTGAAAACAATTTCAATCAATAATTTAATTAACATCTTAATACAATTAAAAAATTTTTTAAGAAATATTATATATATTGTATTAAACAGGTTAATAAACAACTCATTATTTGTCTTACTTAAGTAAATATTAGAAATATAGAGATAAATTAGTTTTTTCTATTTTCATATACTTATCGAAGGTTGTCAGAGGTTTGAGGTCGTTATCAATAATTGCTACTCTAGAGTGGATTAATTCATTTTATTCTTTAGCATTTTTGTATGTGAGGAACATCTTTTGATGCTAATTTTGGCTATTAAGAATTTCGTTTGTATTTTGTGAAGTGTAAATATTAATCAGAATGGATAAGTCTCTAAATGCTACTGACAATAAAAATTTAATTACAATCTTGCATTAATAAAATTCTTTTTTTTCATGCAATTTATTGAAATCATTTTATAATAGCTAGTATAAATCTGCAGCTTCATTATTTAATTCTTACAGTATTTCATTTAATACTTACTAATAAAATTCATCCTTTTGTTATAAATAGAATTCAGCTTGACTTAAAAAGTTTTTAAAAATATCTTTCAGTTTTATATTATAGTCAACGTATAAATGAATCATTCTCAAAATAGAATTAATTGCAACTTTTAGCTCGTCAACTTGCTCTAGTATCAAGCTGCTATCGCTCTTGTTTCCTGTGTATTATGTGATGCTCAGATTATTTAAAGGAGTTAATAGTAAATTACTGATTTCTTCTGCTACTTTCCCTTTATAAAAATTAATTGGTTTATATTTTGATAGCTAATTGCATTCTGGATCATTTTGCAACTTGTTTAATTGCATTTTAAAAAATCTACATTTTTCATACTCATCTGCTTATTTGAACCTACTCAAAATTACATTTTGCTCTTCTTGTGAATATTTTTATAACTCCTCTTCTATTTAATTTTAAGAGTAAATTTCTTCTAGAGGAGATTTGGGTTTTATTTCTACCATAGCACTAAATCTACTGTCTTTAAATCCATAATCCTGCTAAAAATTTTCAATTATTTCTACAGTCTAGCTGATATCAATTTTCTTTTCTCTTTTGAATTCGCTTCGCTTTTCTTTTATTTTTTCTTCTATTTTCAAAACAAATTCTTAAAACTCCTTTTAAACTTCAGAATAATCAACAACTATTGCTTCCTGTATGAACTTTTTTAAATTGTTAATATTTTTAAATAAATATTTTTAGACATAATTTTATAAGTTATTCGATAACTATTTTATATTTTCTTATTCCTTTTTCTTTTCTTAAGTCTACTTCTCATTCTCGTTTACTACTTATTTGTTGTGAGAGTCTTAGGTATTGTGGTTATGATGCAAATTTTATTTATTAAAACGCAGTAAAAACCCAAAAATAGGCGAAGACTGGTCTGTGGTTTTAATCAGTAAATGCTAATTACCTTCATTTACATATTCCCAATAGTCAATATTTAGATCTTCTTTTCTAATTGAATATTTGCTTGTGTTTTGCATTCCTTAGAATAACCTAGGATAAGTAGAAGTGCTATTTTATACAACAAAATATTGCTTATATTTTAATAAATTGAATTTATTTATATCCAATATAATAATCACTTATTGATTTTAAATAATATAATATTTTTTGATATTTTAGTTAATTAATTAATATCCTAAGTATACTATTCGTTCATATCTGGCATCCCATTTGGATCTTATAATTCACCAATATTGATTATATGCGAAAAAGAAAACTTTAAGTAAGACAAATCAAAATTCTTCAAATAATTTTCATTTAGAAGAAAGTTAAATTAAAAGAATATTAAATAATAGGAAAGTAAAAATGGGATTGGAAAGTACTGACGGATTTTTATCAACATTAAGTGATTTTTAGACTTAATAAGCCAAAGAAAAGAAAGGATGGATTACAGTTACCATCAAAAGAGGTAAATAGCCTCACTAGGCGCAATCAAACTAGCAAGTTTTAACAAATTTTGTGTTAATATTTAGATAGAGTAAAATCAATGAAGAAGCAATTATCAAGAAAGAAAAAGTAAGCTCAACTTGAGAAATTAAGCAACGAAGCTCTTTTGAACCCCACTTAATTATATTCTCTTAAATACAGAGCAAAATACAACGATTAAAGCACTTGTGCTGAAGTAAGAATAGATTTAAATTTAGATATGTTGTTGTTAATTTAATTTAAAATTTCATAATAGATTTTACCTGGTAAATCTATCAAAGAATCAGATTAACTAGTTAACGTTTTCAGACTTCACTTCTTCTCCAATTAAGCTGCAAACAAGACCAAAGTAATTAAGAAAGAACCAACAAAGCCAAATCCTAAGAGTAAAAACGCTAAGAGAAGACAAGAAAGACATAAAAGAAACGCAGAGCGTAGAAAAAAGCATCACGAAATTTAAGTTTAAGCAAAGAAGAAAAGACAACAAGCCTTAAATATCAAACACACTTCTAAAGAAAAATAACAATAACAATAAGAATAAAGTGAATAAACCATCGTTTAGGAATGAGGGGATTTTGCTTCAAAACATTATTTAAAAGGATAGATAAGTAAGTAAGTACCATAATAATTACAAAAATTAAAGTATCTATCTATTTATCTAACTGGTTAGCTATATCTATATATCTATCTACTTAAGTTTAAATTTAACATGCCTCTCTGCTGAGTAACTATGGGAAATAATTTAAAAACTAAGAATATTTTATTTAAATGAACCTTACTTGAAACATTGCAAAAATATTTCTAAAATAAATAAATACATATTTCGATTATAACTCTATTTTTTCTGTATAAAATAATAAGCAATTAAACTGCTCAAAAATCAATTAAAGCTAAGTTAATTATAAAACAACTATATTATATTTTCACTTTTAATTGTATTTGTATGATTGAATTGATTGATTGCCTATTAAATTATTGATTGTTTAATTATTTTAATTACACTTTCTGCCAGCCACGTATATATATCAAAATTCTGATAATTAATTCATCAAACTTAATTCCAAATATTATTTTTAAATATGCTTTATAAATAAATATTCGTTAATCTACTTCTTCTAAATTTCATTTTTAATTAATTTAAATTTTAGGGTGTTCTTTCATCCATTATTCTAAAATCTATTTATTCAGATGCAATTAATTATTGATAAAAGCTAATTATAAAATAAGTACATTTTTCAATTATTTGAGTAGTATTTCTCCAAAACTATCTTGTTCTAAAGCTTTTCAAAATTTATAAATATTATCAGAAATATTTATTAAAAATTGGAAAATATTTCTTATTTGATAATAACTGATAATTTAAAAAAAATATTTTCGACTAAATTATTTTTCAAGTAAAAAATTGGCCTATTTAAAATGTATAAATTTAATTATACCTTAACAAAGCTCTGAATATTTATATAAGTAGAAAATAATTATTATTGATGATATGCTCATATTTAATTCTTTAAAAAAATATTAAATTAAAATAAAAGTGTAAATCTAAATTTTCAACAAAATAATATTTTTTAATTTAATTAATTATAAAGTAAAACCTAAAAACTGGCATCTCTACACTAATATTATTATGCATCTTCTTTAATAAGACTCTAGAATAACTCTAAATATGATTGATGCATAAAATACACTACAATTTATTATATCATGATTTTTAAAATTAAAAATTAATTAATTGCCAAAATAAGAAAAATGAAACTATTTTAAGACCAAATTAAACTTTTAAGCAGCTTCTAAATAAAAATATAAATATTAAAATTAAAATAAATAAAAAAAGAGTAAAATTAATATGAATGTTTGACAATTTATTAGAATATAAATTTAAATTAATTACTTATATTTTATAAATGCTATTATTTTTAAATGCTCAAATTTCATATATGAGATGTAAATACAAATTTACGACAAATTTCAAATTTTTTAATATTATAAATTATCTTCAGAATAAATTTCTTATGTTGTATTTAATTCATCGGCTGATCCATGATTGAAAAGATCTTAATTTGAATTTAATTTAGTTTCTTATTCTTCTTGGTCTTCCCCTTCTAAGTCTAATTGATTAGAGTCTATTATTTATTTTAAACTTTAGTTGATCACATAAATTATATTAAACTATTTTACTAATATCAAATGGGAAATAACATATATCTTTGTTTTCCTCTTTAGAACTCAGAAAACTATCTGTAGTCCAGTAGGAAATAGTGTTTAGTATTAAAGGTATTACAACAACTACCAATATAAGTTAGGTTTTTGGATAGTTTTTCAAGTTTCTGAGAAGAGATTCTCCTAATATAATTAGTTATTTATTAAATTAAATCTGACCACATTAAAATTAAAAATATATTTATTTATCTATTTACCTATTTCATGAAAGAAGTTAGAGAACATAAAAATATTACTCATTAATATGATCTTGTTCTATAAATTAAATTGTATTTGTAAGTTATGTTTGCTTAAAACTAAGAATTTACAATTGAAATCAAAATAAGCCAAGCTAATAGCTAAGGATAGTAATCTTCTATTGTTTATTCACTGCTATATTATCCAAACTATAGTGCTGGTATTCTGTATTTATCGTTGAACTTCTTTATCATATATACTACAAAGAAATTCATAGAATTTCCCAATATAAAATCTTGTAAGTAATTTACTAAGTACCTTAAATTAATTTCAAAAATTTAATCAGAGGTATTAATAAATGTAGATTCCAAAATAGATACCAATTGCAAGCTGTAATTGACTAAATTTAAGGATGAACTACTGTATAAGTTAAATAATTAGAAATTATCACATTTATTAAATGGATATAAACAGAACCAATAGCTTATTTCGAAGTGTCCTAATTTATTTTATTTACAATCAATTACCAAATTACTTCATTCTAAATATTAATTTGTTTTTTTATTACCATACACCATATGCGCCAACTTCTCTTCGTGCTCGAATTGAGCTATTTAACTATTAGAATTTAAAAATTATTCATTTATTACTATTCAAAATAATACATAATCTTACGAAGAAGAATTGAAAATGAAAGTAACCCTAATATTATTTGTACAGTAACACCTATGTTTTTAATTATCAAAAATTATTTTGATCCCAAAAAGGTCAATTACCAAATGCTCCCATTAACTCGCATTATTGCCTCTCTAAATTAATCTCTATGTTCATCAAATTGACTGGGATAGCTTGATATTTAAACTTGTGCTTCAATAGAACATTTCGCTATAAGCTTGGCATAAGATCGTTTTTAATTTAAAGTAAGATTCTTAATATTCTGTTTATAAGTAATTATTAAATTTCAATACAATATCAATAACTCCGTTTTTAAATATTTTTTTAATGTATAACTACAAAGTAATTTCATAAAACCATTACTTGATAAAAATAAACTATCAAATAAGATTAGAATTAGAAGTAATTTACTTACTTAAAATTTATAAAACATAAAAATATATGAAAATGATTTTTACTCTAATTTTTAATGTAGGAAATTTTAATCAAATATATTTATTTAAGAAGAAATAAAAAACTAAATTACATCAATTTTTGTTAAAATTTTAAGATTTAAATTGTATTTTATAAAACAATTAATTATAAAATATTATGTAAAAAATTAAATAAATTTTATTTCTAATATGATAAAATTTTTTTAAATTATGAAAATTAATTATTTCATAGTAAAAAAAAAGTTAGCCCGCCGTGGGGCTCGAACCCACGACCACAAGATTAAGAGTCTTGCGCTCTACCGACTGAGCTAGGCGGGCGGTATAGAAAAATTGAATAAAAATAAAAATATTTTTTTATTTTTTCAATTTAAATTATTAGAATAAATAGATTTAGACAAGCAAATACATAATTTTTAATTAATTTAAAGAAATTTTGTTCATATTAAATAATATATATTTCATTAATTATTTTGATTTTTTTAATTATGTTTTTGAGTGCAGTATGTTGTAGAGATATTTTTTCTTAAGAGATTCAAACATTCATTGCATGCTTCTTTTTTTCTGTTTATTCAAAAATGAATAATGTGATAGAAATCAAACATATTTTTTTTACTTTAAGTCTTATTTACTTGATAAATTACTTTAAACTTTTAAATGCTAAAGAGAATTCATCTTTTTTAGTTGCAAACTAATATTTTATAAAATATCTTTTTTATTTAAAACTACAAAAGATAAAATTGTGTTTTTAAATTAATGAATATTACTTGTTGGACGAAGAGACTTCTTTCTTTTTAGTTGATATCTATGAAATGTGATTGCTTTATGTTGATTCATAAAGTGATTTCATTTTTTTATTCTACTTTAATTCTTTGGTATTCTAATTTTTACTTTTTTTAGGACTTTAGCGAGGCTCATTTATGCTGTTTGTTATAATATTTGACTTTTGGTCTTTTAACTACTGAGAATATTCCAAACTTTTTAAAGAACGAGGTTTCTTTTTTATTGTTGCTTCTGATTTACTTTAAATTATTGTTGGATTGACTAATTTATTTAGCTTCTTTTGAACTTTAGAAACTTTTTTTTAATCAGAAATCTATTCCTATTCTTTTATTCTTATATTTTATAGCGGACTTTTGTAAACATCTACCTATCCATCTTGCTTTTAAATTATTTTTTATTTTACCGTCTTTTATGATTAAAGCTACAGAGGCTTTATGCTCATAATTTTTTTTTTGTAAACCCTTGTAATTGAAAAAAATAAATTTATATTAAAACATAATACTCAAAATTTCTTACTTTGGTTTTTCTTGAATGTTAGTTTCTTTTTATAATTCTGATTGATTTTAGTAGTACCCAGAATTATATATTGGTTTGAAATAATCATATTAAGCTTCATTTTCTTACGAAATGTCTAACGGCTAATCGTTGCACTTTTATATAACATTAATCGATTGAGTATCTGGCTAGCTGTTTTAAAGCAAGCTCACAAATTAATAATTTTATTTTGTTTATTAAAGCTATTCTTGTTATAAAACGTTACTATTAGGGTAATTTACAAAGACTATTTTTTCATTACTGCAGAGTTAAGGGTCTTTGAACTGATTATATTTAGGGAAGTTTTGCTATCTTTGATTTTATAAAATAAACTAATTGCTGTCATATCCATTATTATTTTCATTTAAGTTTGTATAATTGAAAATAGAATCATTTTAATTCTGGTTGTGAAATAACTACATGCTTTTATTTTAATACCTTTTTTCATATCTATCAAATTTATTTGAGTTATCTAAAGTAGAAAAAGAGCGGTACTGATAAGGGATTTTATAATTCATAGAGATATTTAAATCGTTATTGTTTTGAATCTATTAAAATTTAGGAATTTTGTGTTGAATATTTATGAATGATTGAGGCTAAGAATAAAAGGTATTTTAATTGTTGCATTAAATAGCATCCGAGAGCTTCTGATTTGATTATAATTCATTATTATTGGGCATAGTATTGAAAGTAAATATTTTATTTTCGAAATTTTGATGTCTGCCAAGTAGAAAGTCTTTTTCAAATACTACCTCTTAGAGCTTTAAGTTCATCAATTCATTTTATATATTATTTATTTCGCTCAAATACTATTCATTCCTCTATTTGCTTAGAGTTATTTCTTTATTTATATTTTCTTTCAGCCTGTCATAAATTTTAAAGGGGTCTTCTTCATCTTCTAGATATTTATCTATTAGCTTTTTCTGAAGATTCGGGGAAGTTTTTAATCTTTGCGATATCCGCTTAAATTGATTTTTACCATCTGTAAATAAATTATTTTCGCTTCTTTCTGAATCACTTTAAATGCTCTAAAAATTGTTCTATTAAAAGTTTTCTTTGTTAGCTAAAAATTGTGCATCCTTAGAGCTATTTTTAAGTTAACTTTGGATAATTCTTTCAATTGCTTATCTTTAAATCAATTAATCATTGTTCTCATTAGATTTTTCACTGAAAAAGTTATTAAGTTTAAAATTAGGTTTAGCAACATCTAATTATTAATTTAATTTTAGGGCATTTAGAAATGGTTATTTGAACTCTGAATCAAATGAATCCTTTAGAATAATTATTTGTGAAAAAATTAAAATAAAATAATTTAAAATATTTACTGAGCTAGAGCTACTTAAATTTAATTGCTAAAGCTTTTGTATCAGCTCACTGCTAGCTTTTGAAAATTAGTTTTTTGATTTCATGCTATTTTAATTATCTAAAATTTAAATATTTTCACTAAACATAATTTAAAAGATACTGAATTATTTTTTGATTTTTATTATTGTAATTGCTTGGCAAGTATCCTTCGATAAATTATAAACCTCAATCTCCAATTAAAAATGATAGTTTTTGTGATATCTACCTAATTAATAATAAATTAAATAAATAAATGTATACAATAAAACTCCTATCAAAAATATGTAAAAACTAAATAAATAATTATATCTCAAAAATGTCATGAAACCTCCTTTAAAATAACTTAAAATTTATTTATAAAATAAAATCAAGATGACCAAAGAAAATATATGAAAAAATATTATTTAGAACTTATAATTTAAATAATAAATTTAATATTCAATTAAAATGGTGCAATTCTAGAACTCCTATCAAAAAATATGTCAAAACAATAGATTAATCTTATATTAAGTCTAAGTTCTAAAATAATATCAAGTCTATCATAAAAAATATAGATTAATCTTATCTCAAAAACTTTAAAAAATTAATTAAATAAGTAGATTCTTTAAAATTATTACTACTTTATTTTCCTATACAAAACAAAACGAGATGTGTGCCAATATGCAACATAAGTGCATTCTAAAATGAATCAAGTCAATAAAAAAAAATTACGAGGCAATCCAACCAAGCCCTCAAATTTAAAAAAATTGAAAATGTTTTAAATTATTAAAAATGATTCCAAATAAATAAAAATATTATGAAAGATAAAAAGTTAAAGAAGAATTTATATTTAAAAAATAAATTACAAAAAATTTTAAAATAATAAATAGATTTAGATTCTCAGTATAAACAGAAAATTTATATTTTCACATTGAAATTTTGATTAAATTAATAATATTTAATTTAATTAAATTTATAGAAATATCAAATACTTAATACAAAAAAAAAATAAAATAAAAATTAATATTTTAAATATATTTTCAAATTAAAAAAGAGAGAGGATACATTTTTATTCAGTTTTTTGATTAGCTTGATGAAATTAAAGATGAGTATATGTTCAAATCTACATCCGTAATATCAGGAGATTTATTTATTTTCTCAATAAATAACTTTAAATTTTACAGAAGAGCATCCTAATTATTTAGGATTCCATCTATTTCTTAAAGATGATTTTTTTTATTTTTAATATCTATTTGTTTTGATAAATTTATAATTTAGCTTCTGCTAGTTTGTTTTTCTTACTCTTTGGGAGGTATTTCGAGATGATTTTTTTAATTTTTATTTGTATTGGTTTCTAATTTTTGTTTCACACTACTGCAATTTGAATAAAAAAGAGCTTCATGACAATCTTTCGTATTAATTTAGTTTTGAGGTTAGATATTTAGAATCTCTTCATCATCAGAAAGGACAGCCAATTATATCTAGTTACTCTTAATGTCATTTTAATTATTACTTCGTCTACTCAACTCTTAATTAAAAGATTTTATATTTTCCTTTAAACTTTCTGTTTTTGGGCTTTCGATATCCTTTTCTTTCCTACTTAATATATTTTCAGCTTCATAAGCTTTTTCACTTTTAGCTTAAAAATTTAATTCACACCCACAGAATTATAAAGCAGCATACTGTTCTGTAGTCATCAATAATTTAATTGCCATTTTCAGCTAAATCAAGTCTTTGTAAACTTAATAAATACTAACTTTTTTTGTTGTATTCTTCATCAGTTTTTCATAAATTTACTTATTTTTTTACTTGAACTTTTTTTTTGTGCAAAAAGATAAAAATTCCAATAGTAATTATTTTAAAAACTCTAAAAAGCCCATTTTAAATTATTATTGAAATTTTTGCTTGAAGTTAGTTTTTTGCAATTGACTATTTTGTTAGAAGATAGCATCAGCAGCCTATGTTTAATGGGTTTAAGAAATATCCTTCTATTATGACTCACTTTTTTCAAGCTAAGAAATAAGCTCTAAACCAGTGTCTTTATAATACTCTTTAATTTAGAGAGTATTTAAATCTTCTAATATTCTCTTACTAGCAAATAGCTTAGCCAATCCACCAAAAATTAACATAAAATTTAAAATTGGTAAGAATTAAGCCAAGCTTTCAGTGACTAAAGGAAACTAAATATTATCTATTTGTTATGTTTAGTCTATCTCAAATTGAAAATGAGCATATCCTTCAAAACCAGCCTTCTAAAGTAAATTATTTTTACTAAAATAAGTTGTAATTCTCTAAAAGTTTTAAATATTTAAAATAGTATCAGTATTCTAGAATATCAGCCCTTAATTTATAATATTTTTTGACTATCTAAGCACATACTACACCTATATGCTTAAGGAATCATCGAATTACAAATAATCAAATTTATATGTTTCTTCAAATTGCTAAGTTATATAGTTAAATTGATTTATTTTTATTTTAATAATAAATGCTACAGAGTCTTAGAATATTAAATTATATATTTCTTCAGGAGTCGCGCAGTTAGGGAGTCCTTAACAAGCTGAGACAGTTAAGTGGTAAAAAGATTGGCTAAGATCGCTAGGGTTTTAAAATAAAGTTTTGATCGAGTCTGGTTAGCTTTAAAGATCAATGCATAGCAACCCTGCAAACAATTAATCTTAGCAATTAACAATAGGGATTTATGTTCTAACCATTTAGTTCTATTAATAAACAGAATGTTGTAATAAAAATGTTACATATTATTTCCCTGTTTTTTATTGTAATTGTTCAAGTGTTACTCCTCCAGGCAACATAAGCGAAAACCCAAACAAATTTGTATTTGTCTTTAATTCTTGATAACTTGTGCTAATATATGTCTGCGTAGTTATTTTAGGAAGTAATCGATTTCCAAAATATAAATATAAAAGGTACCCTAAGTAGCACAGTGAAGCAATACAGATTATTAAAGAAAAAATACCACCTGTTAAAGTTTATTTCTATTTACTTTTTTTATGAATAAAGAAACTAAACTGTTCAGAAAATTAATCAAGCTTCTTTATCTTTTTTAAAATGGTATTCATTTCTACCTCTATTTACTAATGCTGTTAATCTATTTTTAATAGTTATTACTATTTAAAATTTTCGAAATTTATTAAGAGTAATAAATTTAATATGTATCTGCTTACTTGAAATCAATCAAAATAAATATGTTAATTTATTTCAAAGATAGTCTTTAAAATCCATTCAAGTAATTTTAATAAATTATCAGCTGAAAATTGATATATAAATTTGTGTTTTTAAATAAAACAAAAATCCTTTGAAATTATAAAAATTTTCAAAAAATAAAAATTCTTAGAATAGATTTAAGACCTTAATATTTTTAAAAATTCATCAAAATAATTTTAAAGTAAAAAAATCTTAAAATAATTTTTAATTTATTAATAAAATCCTTGAAGTAGATTTATTTATTTAAGCTAATATTTACTTTAAATTTTGTTAATTTGAATGCTAATAAAAAAATTGTTTGCATTAATGATATTAAATTTTAATAAAACTAAAAAGCTGTTTAACCATAGTATTTAAAAGAGATATTATTATCCAATAAATATATTCATTATAAAATAAATAAAAGCACTAAGAGTTTTACTATTTTTTAGTTAGAAGAGAATATTATTACCTAAGAAATTACCAAATATATAAATTAAATGTTTAAAAAAATATAAAACATTAAGCAAGTTAGTACCAGCTTTCGTTATTTATTTTCCTAATTAAATTTCTTTCAGATCTATATAAAAATAGTTAAGATTCACCAGAAAAATGTACTTTACCAAGTGAGACTGCATTTTAGCTCTCATTTACATGCAAATTTAAATGTCTACAAAATAAATATATTATATCAAAAAAATATTCATTTAAAAAATATTTGATTAATTTGTTTAATACGTTTAAGCTATTTTCATTGATTTTAATAATCGTTTAATTAAAATTTATTTAATATGTGATCTTATTATGAAAAGTCACTTTATCCAATCAAAGATGAAAAGATATTTAAATCTACCTAAGATAAATTTTCATTTTTATGAACTTTATCAATAAAGAATTTCAAATGCTTAAATAGTTTATGTTTATCATTTATCATTTAATCCTAATCTTCTAAGTGATTTTTTGATGAAAAGAAAATATTTTTTACTTGAAGATACTATTATAGATCATTCTTTTCTTAATCTTTGATCAATTTAATTTAGGTTTTAGATTATTCCTCAATTATTTAATCTTAATTTTAGATAGGTGAGCTGTTATCTGATTGATCTCTTAAATAGATATTCTATTATAATTCAATATCTTTTTCCTCTTTTTTGCGAATTTATATCAATTGAGCTCGCTCTTATAGATTCTACTTATTTTCTTGTGTTTGAGATATCCTTTCCAAAACTAATTATTAGTTTTGATGTTATTCTTAATTTTCATTTTTTAGATTTTAAAAAATATCTTAATTAACAATTTTTTGACTGTTATGCTATATTTTGTTTGTATTTTTATCACTAAATACATCAAAATTCATATCACAACCACAAAATTAAAGAGCAGCATATTGGTCTTTGCTTAATAAAAGCTTTATTGCTTTCTTTACTTAAAATAAACTTTCATACATCTCATAAATATCAACAAACTTTTCTGCTTATGAATATACTTGTTAATAGATACTTTTTTTAGTTGAATCTTTGTTAAATAAATTTAATAGCATTTATTTTAAAAATTAAATAAAACCTTTTTTGAGAATTTAACTTTTTTCATTTTCTGGCTTTTCATCTAATTAATTTTACAATTAATACACTTTTTCTGCTGTTAATAAGCTTCTTTAACTATTATCAAATTTATTTAATGGATCACTATTTTTTTATTAAGCATTATTACTTCTGCTATCATTAATATTTTTTGATTGGCCAATAGATTCTGCATTTAGTAATTTAAGCGCTGTGCTTTTACAGTATACTCTAATATACAACTCACTTATATCTTCTATTATTTTAGATTCTGCAAAAAGCTTAGCTAAAATGCCTAACGCAATTAAAATATTAAAAATAGGCATGAATTAAGCTAACACTTCCGTTATTAAAGGAAATTGTATTTAGTCTTAACTCTAATTTTAATCTAAATAAAATTGTAGCTAAGCGTATCCTGTAAAACCTGCTTTTTATTACAAATTGTTCTAAGAGAAATATGAAACAGATTTAGTAAAACCTGATAAGTAATTATAAATATTAGATATTTAGAATAGGATGCCATTATTCACAGTAGTAATAGTCTAAGTTAGAGAATAATAGCTAATAAAACTCAAGCTATCGTCAAAATAAAGGTTTTCTATAATAAAACTATCTTCAACGCTTTTAGTCTATTCATTATACTAACTCACTTTTAATTTTAAGAAAAAGGAGAAATTATTGCTTATTATCTAATTACTTATGTCAGCAGGACTAGCACAATTAGGTTGACCTTAGCATGGTTGTATTGTTAAAGAATACATAGACATAGATATTTAGCTTGGATCTAAAAACAAAGTCTTAACTTATTCAGGCTAATTAGTGAAATCAAGGCATTAATAGCCATCGAAGTTAGGATCTTAGCATTCTATAATAGGAATGTTAATATAATTAGAAGTTAGAGAAGTAGAATATTAATACTAAGCCTAAAAAATAAGATACTATAGTCCACCTTAAGGTTATAACTACTTTAGTGTCTTTCCACCTGTATTAAAAGTAAATCCAAACATACTTTAGTTTTGATATATCTCTTAACGAGTAGTTTTGTTAACCATTTTTTATGTCTTTTTCGGTAAAAGCTTATTATCAAAGTATAAAATTAGAAGGTAACATAGATAAACTAGCGATAGACTCAAAGCTGCTATTGTCAAAAAACCTCCTGCTGATGTTTATTTTTTCTTTTGACCTCCTAATAGAAAGCTAAATGGCGAAGAAAAAAAATCTACCTTTTATGCAATCACTTATAATTTCTACATATATAGTTTTTATTCTTACTAATTCACAATTTTTTACTTGGGTTATTAATAATCAAACAATTCAATTTAGAAAAAATACATTTCTAAGATTATTAAGAGTAACAAAAACATTAACAAAGTTTTAAAACTTCAATAACAAACAAACAAAATTATAGATATTCTCAATAAATAGGAGTGCAATTAACATTTCCTTTACCCTTAAGGACATGCAAAAAAAAAAGTTCCATGATATTTCTTCAATAAAATCCTTCATGAAAAGCTATACAAAAATTTTAGCCTTATTAGAGTTATTAATGTCCAACTTACCACTTTGAAAAAGAAGCATATCCAGTGCCTTTACTATAATAATCCAAAAAGCAAGGATAATGGTCTGATTTAAGGAGTGCTCATAACCTTCTCTGCAAGCACTTCATTTATTTTAACCTTTTTATGTATAGTAAAATCCAAAATCACATTTTTTGTAAGAAGATTTTCATATACTTTAACTAAAATAACCAGCAGGGTTAGATAAAGGATGTAAATCAGGTTTGTATCTAGCATATCGATCAGGACAAATCATACAATTTTTTAACTAGCTTAAGCTAAGTAATAGCCTCTAAACAATTCTAGCATTTTATAGAACCTAATTTAGAAGAGTAAGTACCTGGAAGAAAGCTTTCGCATAACTATTAGATGAGGGATAATTACTTTGAGCTGAGTGCATGAAAAACTCTTGTCAAGAGGGAAAAAAACGCAATTATTTTCCAAAATCATAGTATTTTCTATATTTGCAAGCTCTATAATCATCTCTTTGTTATCTAATATTAAAAATTTTTAATATTGAAACCTTTCTTTCTCCTTAATTTTGTTAAATGATTTAGAATAAAATAGTATGATTTCAATATATGATATTTCTATTATTTATAAATGTTTTTATTGAAAAATAAAAAACATATTAAAAATTAAGAGAAGTAGAGTATTAATTTCTTAAATGATTTACTTAAATTTTTATAATTTAAATAGTGTTTCTAATATCAAATCTTATGATAATTTATCAAACTTGAATTTATCTTCACCGCCTCTTAAAACAGCTGACCCAAAGAAAGTCAAAGAACTCTATGAATCCAAATTTTCTAAAATGCTTCGTTTTTCGAAGAAGCACAGCACATATTTATTATTAATTTCTCATTCAATTTCAATATCAATTAGTCCATAAACAAAGTAAATACATGAAAAAAATATTTTTTTTAAAGCATTAATTATTTTAAATTTATTTTGTGAAAAAATCTAATTAAAACAATAATTAAATTTTAATTGATTACCTCTTAAAATAAGGTATTATTTAAATTTAAAAAAAAAATTTTTTTAACTCAATTTAATCAATTATTTTATTACATAAAGTTTTAATTTATTTAATCTCTGATTTCTTTGACGCGCTCCTATTTAACTCTTTCATAAAAAGTATTGAAATCATGAGGAATTTCAATTATTTCTTCTTTTGATTTTTATACATTTTAAGGTCTATATTTTGTAACTTATCTTTCTTAAATTCGCTATTTTTCTACTTTTTTATATTTGACAACATTTTCCACATCATCATACTCTTCAGGGCAATCTACTTATACTTAAATGTTTCTAATTTAAGGTACATCTATATATCTATCATAAGATTTGATTACACCAAAAATTCTCATAGGTCCAAAAACTAATTTTTAGCATTAGAAAGCCTATTTAACCATATATACTTCTTGTTTTTATTCTGCTTTTTTCACAACTCTAACTTTCTTTACTTTTTACTTATCTTCGTAGGCTTCAATATCATTGTAATTTTGATTAAATTATTCAATATCTTAGTACGGGACTTGGATAGTTTCTGTGTATTAAATTGTTACTCTCTAAGTATCTTTTGGTGTTTATTCCATCAAAATTAATACTCTTTATCTTATTTATTCTTACAATTCAGTGATTTTTTGAACTGAGTAAGGTGAAAGCTCTCTCATTTTACTAATTATTTAATCAATCTAAGCAGTTTTAACTTCATTAGAAATCGGTCTATTAGCTCCTTAGAAATTCTTCCAAAAAATTATTGGCAAAAATAATTATGATGCTTAATTTTCCATCAATGTTTTTCTTCTCTCAAATTCTCCAAGAATTTCAGATTAATCCTTTTTACATCCTACAATAAGTATAGTTTATACAACTGTATCTCCAAATAATCTTTTAAGCTAATCAAGACATTGTAAGACAGACATAGCATTTACCATAGATTCCATGCATTTATTAGGAATATTATTCTCTTCAAAATTTTTCCAAAAAATGACATGTAAATTTAGTTAAGAAGCTTGAATTTCTATTTAGGTTTTTCTAGTCTCAAATTCACCAAGAATTTCAGATTAATCTTGTTTGGATCCTACTATAAGGATAGATTAGACAACTGTATCTCCAAATAATCTTTTAAGCTAATCTAGACATAAAAGGACAGACATTGCATTTACCATAGATTCCATTAGTAAGATAGCATCTATTTGAGTTAGATTATTTTCAAACAAAATAGCTTCAATCTATTAGAGAATAAATTCGTTTTCAAATCTAAGATTAGAGTCATTAATACCAGGAACATTTATAACAATATATTCAATTTAATCTATCTAATTAGAGTATTTCTCTGCAAGTTGGGTGACACTATGATAACCTTATCCGGGATTTGTTTTAACATTCAAAAATGTCTAAATCCAAGTATCTTTTCCAACTTGACTTAAGCCGAATATTAGGATAACAAATTTCTTCATTTAATGTTTTCTAATTTTTTCTGTTATTTTTTGATATTTATTTTTAAATATTGGTTGGTTATTTAAACTGAGTTTAAGTACATCAGTATTATTTGATTGATATTTTTATTTTTATGAAAAAGTATACGTCATTATTAATTTTTCTCATACAATTTAAGCGTAATATATTTAAATAAGCAGTATTCTTTAAATATTAAATTTTAATCAAAAGTGTGATTGATATTTAAATTTCATTTGATTGATATTCATCAGAAATTTGTTTAATATTTTTTGATTATAAATCAAATATTATAGAAATATGGTAAATTTGATAATTTATTTTAGAAATAAAATGGAGTACATAAATATGATTAAAAGAAGCTTTTAAATTTTGTATTCAACTTAAAATATTTTGATATTATAATGACCGATTTAGAAAACAAAAGATAGGATATAATGGCTAAATAAATTAATCTATCTATCTATCTATTAAAACTTAACTAAAAATTCGTGAAGAAAGCTAACTATTAAATTATCTTTATTTTACACCAATCCCTTAAATATTCTAAAAAGTTGATATTAAATTTGTGAAGAAAACAAGTTTTTTATTTCTTTTACATTCCTTAAATATTCTAAAATATCATGATTTTCTTAACTATTTTTGTGTGATTTTTAAAATCCCTAAATCGCATGAAAATAAATAGCATCTTAAAATATAAAAGTTAAGAAATTCTTTTATATTTACTTATTTAAAATTTAAAACATGCTTATTTTATTCAGAAAACATTTTATTGAAATTAAAATCAGTAAATACAAAATTATTGTCATTATTATTAAAAAGTAGAAGTTAATTGATTAATTTTATAATATCATTATTTAAATTCTTATTTTTAATTCAGTATTTAATATAAAATAATCAATTCTCTAAAATAAAATTATTTTAATTTAGTTAGAAAATATTAATAAACTTTAACCTGTTATTGTTTACAATATTTGATAAGAAATAAAATGTAAATACTTTCATATCTTAAATTATTCACCTATATTAAAAGTTATAAAAAGTTTTTTTTTGAAAAATTAAATTACTTATTTTCATTGTTATTTTGTGTATGTTTTATCAAAAATTAAAGCATAATTTTGGATAGACTTTAGTTAAAATATAATATATAATTAATTAAAAACAAATACATGATAGAAAATCTTAAAAATTATTTTTATAAAATTAAAAAATCTTGAATTAAATATCATCAAAAGTAAGTAAAGATATTTGAAACTCGTTTTTAAAATTAAAATTAGCATATTATATTATCTTACTCACTTCTGAAGTAAACATTCTTTTAATTAACTTAATTTGTAATGATTATATTTTAAATAAAAAGTTTCAAGAGTTTATGTTGCTAACAACTAATTAATTTGAGCCCAAGTCTTAGTAATTTTACCCAATCAAAGATGAATAAATGTTAATATCAGTTTATGACAATCCCTTGTTTTTGTTTTGTATTTTTTCTATAAAACACTATAGTTTTTAAAACAATATTTGTTTATTTGCTAACATTTCCTCTATCTATTCAAGATGATTTTTCTATGAAAAGTTATTGCTATTATCAGTAAAATCTTGCTCATTTTTTTAATTCTTAGAAGACGGTTCCATTTTCGTGTTTGAACATACTCCTTCTTCATTCTATTTACTTATGATTTTCGAATTCACTAAATTTTTTATTGGTTAAAATATTTTATCTTTTATAAAAATTAAAATAAAAATATACATTTTTTTTCAAAAGGATTCATTCTTTGAGAATTAAGGCCATCTTGTAATATTAAATTTTTAGAAGGTAAAGAATTAAGAGGAAAAGGATATACTTTATCAATGTTCTCTATATTCTATTATCCAATTTTACCTTCTATTTAAATTCATTAAAAAATTAAAGTTATGAAATTAATTAATTCAAGGGATAATTAACAAATACATTTTTATAATTTCTCAAAATATTTTCAAAATTATCTTTATTTAAAAGTGGTAAAAAAATAGTTTTTAATTTGCTATTAAAATATATAAAAAAACTCAATTAGATTTACGATCTTCTTGATTTTCGCTTGCTAAACTTATATCACACCCACAAAACTTCATGGCGGCATATTGCTCTGGACTCATGAGTAACTTTATTGCAGTTTTTATCTCAATCAAATCTGAGTACACTTCAGAAATATTTAGTTTTTTTTTAGTTTAATCTAATATCAGCTTATATTTCTCACTCTCTAGCTAATTATTACCTTTTTAATTTTTATTTTTAATTTTAAAGCTTGCTTATTATTTGACCTTTGATTTTTAAAAATAGTTTGTATCATTAATTGCCGTATGTAACTACTAAATGTATTCAGCTTATGTTAATTATGGCTAGTTGTAAATCTCATCCTTTTTCTTATCAGAGATTAATTTGATTGCAGTCTATTTGTAGTATTCTTTTAGATATATATTGTTGATATCCTAAATTAATCTAGATTCAGAAAATGCCTTAGCTATAAATCCTAAAGCTAAAAGAAAGTTAAATATTGGTAAAAATTAGGCTAAGGTTTCTGTTATCAAAGGAAATTAAACTCTAGTTATAATTTGCAGCTAATCTAAACTAAAAAAAAATTGGCCATATCCAGTAAATCCAGCTTTTTGTAAAAGATTTTATTACGAGTAATAGGCAGTAGATTTTCTATAGTTAGTAATGTCAATTCTTGTTTTCGAGCCTTAAATAAAATAACCTTAAGTAAGTGTAGTAACTTGCTGTTGTAAAAGGTATTAGTGGAAAATACTTATATTTTGATCAAAATTAAAGTAATCAATTAAGAAAGATTCTTCTATTTATTGAGTTTGTTGATCAAATTAGTTAACTCTTATTTTAATAAAGAAAACAAAATTTGCCTACATTATATAATCTTCAATATCTTAATCATTTGCACAATTTGAGAGACCTTGACAAGGCTAAACAACCAATGAATAATATGATTAATTTAAATTTGTAGGATCTGTAAATAGTTCTTTTACAGATTCTGGTTGATTACTAAAATCGATGCATTTATATCCTATAAAGTTAGGATCGTTTTCACAATCAACAAAGCTCAAACTTATAAATTAATAATTTCCTTGCACAAATATTTATTTTTATATTTGGAAAGTCAAGAACACTTTTCCTGTTTATTATTCTAATTAGTCTGGAGTTAAGCCTTATGCTATATAAGTGATTCCAAAAGCGCTTCTGCTAAAAGTCTAATTGAGTTATGAAGTTTTGTTTTACAAATCGGAAGTTATTTTAGGAATTATTTGATTTCCAAAAAATAAGTACAGCAAATATGACAAGTAAACAGCAGAAGTGATAATAGTAAAAATACTAAAGACACCTCCTAATTCAGTCTTCTTTTTTTTCTCTTCTTTTTCAACAAAAAAGCTAAATGGTTAAGAATTCATATCAATCTTTCTAAATAAATTAGATATTTGAATCATTTTATATTAAGATGTTAAAAACTTGTTGCCTTTTTTTTAATTTAAGAGTAAAACAAAATTAATTAAAAAAAACAAATTTTACTAAGTCTTAATTTCTAATTTTTTTTTGAAAGGAGGATGTTAAAAAAACATTAAAAAAAATTTGGAACATTTTATTTCTTATTGTACTTTTTTATACATTTACTCCTTTTATATCTCTCGGATGCTATTAAACATATTTTAACAAATTCAGTAATACTTGAAATATTTTTTATTTAACCGCTTTTTTGTATTTTTTGCATAAATATTTAATCATTACAAAAAATTGTATAAAAAACGAACATTTTTGTTCAAATAATAAAACATTTATTAAATTTTTAATTTATGGAAATAACTTCAATTAAAAATATTTTTTTATTCTGATACATTTATTTATAAAACAAATACTAAATACATCTCATTCTGGTAATTCGAATTATATTTTTTATGGTAAATTGATATTCTGATTTAGTCCAATTAATGATGAGTAAATATTTAGGTCAGTCTATGATAATTTTTAATCAGGGTCATTCACTTTTTCAATAAATTTTTTCAAGAATATAAATAAATTATCAGTGCTGCTTAACATATCCTCAATTACTTATAAATGATTTTAAGTATTGGTTTAAAGTTTATTTAAAGATGGTTATTAAATTTAATCAGGCTTTTCAATTAAATTATCCTATCTATGAGAGTAAATATCTTCCTCATCTTGTAATATTTCTTCAAGATTAGATTTTGTATTATTTCTATTGAATACTGTGTGAACTTTTTTATTTGTTTTTACTACTTGAGCATTACTTTCTTTATACTCTAACATATTCATAATTTATTCGTTAATTTAATCTTCCAGGTGTTCATTTTAAGGTAAAGGTGGTTATTGCTTCTTTTCATCAATTACATTTTCTTTAACCTTCAATTCTAAATATGATTTAATGATATTTTTAATAAATTATATTTGATTTTGAAATGCAAAAGTATAGCTTTATTTTATTAAATTCTTTACTTTTATTTGAGTCGATTTTGTCATTTTGCTCTGGCTGCATTTTTAGGTTTATTTCACAACCACAAAATTACATAGCAGCATATTATTCTGGTGACATTAATAGTCTGATAGCCATTTTTAGTTCTAAAATATCTTTGTAAAGTTAGTAAATGTTTATGTTTTTCATCGTTTTACTTTTTATTAGTTTATATAAATTTTTTTATGCTTATTTTTTTTACTCCACCTTCTTTTTTTTGAACATTTTATGTATGAAGTTACTAAACTTTTATTTAAAGCTTATCTTTGGCTTTTCTTCTACTTTCTTAAACTATTTATGTTCTTTTATGTTTTTATATAAAAATTTGATTTGTTCATCTTTTGTTCCCTATGTTTAAAACAAATCTTTGTTTTGAGCTTATATTAACTTGATGGCTGTATTCTTATAGTATTCTTTTAAATATATATGATTGACATCTTAAACTATTTTGGATTCTGCAAAAAGCTTACCTATAAAACCTAATGTTAATAACACATTCAGTACTGGCAAAAACTATGCAAGTACTTAAGTTATTAATGGGTATTATATCTTGTTTATACCTTGTATCTAATCAAGTTAAAACTAAAAAGATCCATACCCTGTAAATCCAGATTTCACCAGTAAATTATCTTAAGTATAATAAGTTGTTAGTCGCTTATAACTTATGACATCTATAGTTGTATTTGAGTCTTGAAAGAGAAGTCCAGATGTAATTGTAGTTTGCTACAATTATAAAATATATTAATTTTGTAAACTTAAATTATCATCAAATTGAATTTATTCAAGTAAAAAGGTTTCTTCCATTTATCTAGTTTTTTCATTAAATTGACTAACTCTTACTTTAATCACAAATTAGAAGGAATTTTACATAATATAATTGTATATTTCTTTAGGATCTGCACAGTTGGGGAGATTAGTGCAAGGCTAAACAGTGAGGGAAAACAATGACTAACTAAAATTAATAGGATCTAAATACAATACTTTAGATTAATCATCAATAACTTTATAGTCTATGCATTTAAAGCCATCAAAATTTTGATCATCATCACAGTCAACAAAATTTAAGTCTACACTTTCTTCTTAATTTTATTAATAAGAAAAATACTGCAGCTAAAAAGTAAGAAAAATCTTTCCAGTTTGTTGAAATAGCTGATCCATAGTTTAGTTTTATGAATAGAATGTAAATCCAAAAAGGCTTTTGTTAAAAATCTTGCTAACTTAAGTGGTTTTGTTGTGCATTTGAGAGGTTATGTTAGGTAACAATTGGTTATCAAAGTATAAGTAAAGTAGATACGCGAGATAAACGAGCGATATAAGAATAGTCAAAATAGATAAAACTCCTCCAAAAATAGTCTATTTCTTTGAACTTTTTTCTTCCACAAAAAATTGAAATGGTTATGAAAAAAAATCAACCCTTTTGAATAATTAATATCTGCCCATATTCTTGTTATTTGTTAAAATAGTAACTTTATATTGGTTTAAATATATGAATTATAAAAATTAAATATTAAGAATTTATTATTAGTTATTTAATAAAAATAGCAAATAAACCAGCAAACTTAATTAGAAATACATTTTCAATTAATTCATTATTTACATAGGTATTAAATACAACACACATTTATTATTATTATAGATATATTAAACAATATTATGCATATTTTTTAATGAAATATTTATTTAAATCCAGAAATTCAATTCTTGTGTTCAAGCAAATTTGGATTGCTCTTTGAAATTATTTTCCTTCATATTTTTTGAAAGAAGAATGTAATAAGAGAAATGAATTACAGATTTTGAAATAAATTAGTTATACAACAGTATTAATTATAAAATTATAAATTGAGAAGAAATTCAAAATAATAAATTATCATTATGGTTAATTATAGTGAATTTCTTAAATGCTTGGTGTTTTCAAATTATTATCAATTCCTATTAATGAAGAGTAAATATTTATATCAGTTTGCGATAATTATTATTTGCTATTATTTACTTTTTCAATAAAAGTCTTTAATAAAGAAAACAGATTATCTTTATTATTTAGCATATCCTCAATTACTTAAAGATGATTTTGTGAAAGAGTTTACATCTAATGCTAAGACGTTTATTACATTTAATCGTGTTTTTCAATTTAGTTTAGCTACTTATGAGAGAAAATATCATCTTCTTCTCTAAACTGCTCATCATCAATTGACTTTGTTTTATCCCTATTGAATATTGTATGTGCTTATTTGTTTGTTTTAATTACTTGAGCAGTATTTTCTTTACAATCTAACATTTTCATAATTTATTCATTGATTTATTCTTCTAAGTCTTAATTTTATGACTAAGGTTATGCTTTATTTTAGGTTTGTATCATTTCCTCTTTGACTTTTAACTCTTGTTCTATTTAAGTAATATTAAAAAGAATAAAATATAATTTTAAATACTTAATTTAACTAAAGTAAAAAGATAAATAGGCTTAAATATTTTCAAAAAATATACAATTTTTATATTTACTTTATATGATTTGTTGAGGCTAGCTTTTAAGATTTATCTCGCAGCCACAAAATTACATAGCAGCGTACTATTCTGGCGACATCAACAATCTTATAGCCATTTTTAACTCTATTATATCTCTATAGAGTTAGTAAATGTTGATATTCTCAACAGTTTTACTTTAAATTTGCTTAAATATATTATTTTATTATTAATCTTTTTACTACTTTTTCTTTTTTTTGAAAATCGACGAAACTATTTACTCAAGTTTTTATTTAAAAGTTACTTTAGATTTTTCTTTCTTTTACTTAAAATACTTAATGTCATTTATATTTTTATGAAGATATTTTATTTATTCTGTCTAAGAACCCTCTTAGCCTTTAAGAAGAATTTCTTTATTTTGATTTTAGATTATTTTGATAGCTGTGTTCTTGTAGTATTCCTTTAAATAAATATTATTAATATCGTTCACCATTTTTGATTCTGCAAAAAGTCTACCTATAAAACCAATTGCTAATAAAATGTTCAGTATTGGCAAAAATTATGCAAATACTTCAGTTATTAGTGGGTATTGTATTTTTGTGATCACTTGCATTTAATCAAGGAAAAACTAAAATTATGCATAGCCTGTAAATCCAGCTTTAGATGACATGTTATCCTGAGTATAATATGTCGTTAATCTCCTCTAATTAACCACATCAATTGTGGTATTTGAGTCTTAAAAAATATACCCAGTTGTAACAGTTGTTTTTTACAATTGTAAAACATATTGATTTTACAAGCTTAAATTGTCATCAAATTATATATAGTCAACTAAAAATGTTTCTTCCATTTACTTTGTATCCTCATTAAATTAATTCATTCTAACTTTTATAAAAAATTAGAATGAATTTTGCATGATATAATTTTATATTAATTAAGGGTCAGCACAGTTTGGGAGATCAGAGCAAGGTGAAACAGTGAGAGAGAACAATGATTAACTCAAATTAGTAGGGTTTGAAAATATTTCTTAGGCGAAATCAGGGAGACCATTATAATCTATGCACTTGAAACCAATAAAATTAGGATCATTATCACAGTTAACAATATTAAGATTCAATGTTTAAATTTAATTGTTAGCATAAATCAATTATTACAACTAAAAAGTAAGTAAAATTTTGCCAGTTTATTGTTATATCTAATCCATTGTTAAATTCTGAGAGTTATATGTGAACCCAAAAAGACTCTTATGAAAAACTTTACTTACTTATGTAGTTTAATTGTGCATTTGAGAGCTTATATTAGGTAATAAACTGTTATCAAAGTATAAGTAAAGGAGATATGAGAGATAAACTAACGATATTAAAACAGTCATAACAGACAAAATACCTCCTAAAATTGTTTACCTTTGCAATCTATTTTCCTCTATAAAAAATCTAAATGGTTATGAAAAAAAATCTACCTTTTTAAATAACTAAAGCTTGCTCATTCTTGCTGTATTATTTAAATTCTTATTACGAAATAATAATCAAAGATTAATTTGTTATTTGTAAAGACAATTTATAATTTAATTTATTTGTAATGAATACCTTTTAAGATTAAATAGGAATGCAAAATTATCATATAATCGCATCCATTCAATCTATTAAGTATACCAGATAGTATTTTAAGTCTTTTTTATGAAAAAAACCAAGTAAACAGAAATATTTTCATTTTTTTACTTGGTAGATGAATTTTCAGCTTTACTGTATATTCACTAATAATCTTGAATAATTTATTTAAAATCTTTTTCGCTATTTTATAATGAAAATAATTAAAAAAATAAAAAATAATCTAATTTTGTAAATTAAAATCAAAATATTCATTCCTCCCGAATATATTTTCTAATGAAAAGACATATTTTAATAATTTTTTTTTTAATTAGATTATTAATTAAAATGTTATTGTGATAGAATTTTCATTTTTAAGCTGATTAAATAAATTATTTATTCCCAAAGAAAGACACACAGATAAAGATATGTTTATAAAACTTATAAATCAAACAAAAGAAAAATTTTAAAAATTGATGATACTTAAAAATAATTTATAGTTTAAATTTATTATCTTTAATTACATGGCTTTTCATAACATTAAATATATTTGGATTTTTCTTTTTATTTGGTAAGAAATTTCTTTACATAATTACATAAAATTAATAAATTAATAATTAATTTTTTTGTTTAGATCAATTTGATTCACAAAATTTATTATTCTTAAATCTTTCCATGATTTTTTAATGAAATTAAATGCTTATATGATTTATTTTACTCAAATCTTGTAAATTATATAAAAGAATATTATTTACTATACTTTTGGTAATCAATTTTCTAAAATTTAATTATTTGTAGTATATTCCCAGTAATAAATGATATAGAAATATCCAACATAATTTTGCCTCTCATACTACCGCTAGTTTGTTTGATGTCACTCATAATCAAAATTTTACAAATTATCAAAATCATCTATAATTTAAATAATCCAAGTACTTATCATAAATTATATCTTTTCAAATCAAAAAATAAAACATCATTTGAATAAACAAATAATGAATAAGAATAATCATGCTAAGCATCATTAATGCAAATTAACTCCTCTTAATGAAATAATACTCCAATAAGAATAGCCTTGTCTTTAAAATAAATCTAATGCAAATATAGATGCTTTTAAAAAACCAAACTCTCTTCTCTATAAGCTTACCTGCTACCTCTACTCATCACTAAAATATATTTTAAACTTAGTAGATAATTTGGTAAATGCATTTAGAAATAAGTATGGAACCGATAATTTAGCATACCTTCTAGTGTTTATTTCAGGTTTATTTTATGTGGGAGTGTCTTTTTATCTAAAAGTAAAATAATTCATAAACCATTTAAATTTAGGATTATCATTTCTTTTTAATGCATAAATATTTCAATATTAAATAAGATTAGTCTTTCTCAAATAAATTTTGATTTCTAATTTATACCTCCTAAAAATTAGTGAAATTCAATTTGGTTAAAACTAGTTTTAGCTCAAAAAATAACAATATCTATCTAATAATTTCTTAAATTAAAATGAATTAAAAAAAACAAGTTTAATTTAGGAATAAATTTTATTTAGATTTATAACTAAACTTGGTGAATTTCAAGAGTATTCATTAAAATATTTTTTAATTAATTCACTAAAACAATTAAAAAACAAACAAATCAAACTTTTTTTGATTTAAAAAATATTTAATCAATCTTTAATTTTACTAGAAAAATAAACAAATTCTTTGGAGCTATGCTATGATTGTAAGAGGAGTTATTGTTTCTTTTCTTATGTATTCTATTGGATATGTTAAATAGTACAACATGCAAGTTAATGATAGTAAAGATTTTAAATTATTAACCTTTAGAAATGTGATAAGTGCTTTAGGATAGGTTTGCTTCTTTTATTCAATCAATAAATTACCAGTATCTTTATTGCTTATAATATCAAATACGGGACCAATATTTGTTTTTATTTTTAACTACTTTCTTTTCGGAGTTACATTAACAATAAAAGATATCATTGGAATAGCTGTTTCATTCTTTGGAGTTGTTATGGTTTCTGATCCCAATTATTTTTAATCCTTATTTATGGGTGAAACTATTTCTGTTTAAGAGAATAATTAATACATTTAGGGTACAGAAAAATATATTTTAATTGCTATATCCATTTTAACCTGGCTAGGCTGGGCTTTGGCAATCATTATTGTCAGATATATGAAAAGTATAAATACTTTTGAAATAAATATATCTTTATGCTTCTTTTTTATTTTATTTGGATCTATTGGGGTAATTTAAAGTGAAACCCCATTTGACTTAAGCTTAAGTGATGTTCTTGGGTTGATATTTATAATTGGATTAGCTAGTTTTATGTACTAAATAACATTTATTACTGCCACAACCATAACCAAAAATCATGGGCCTATTACTTTAATTAATTATACTATGATTGTTGAGAGCTTTTTAGTTGAAGTTATCTTCTTCTAAGAAGTACCCTCTGTATTTGAAATAGTAGGTTCAATGCTTGTTTTATTTGGGTTGGCTTCATACTTTCTTTCTAAACTTTAAAAAAAATGAGCAACTTATGGGATTAATAAACATAAATTACTTAAATTATAAATAGCTTAAATATCAATAAACTTATATGTGATTAATTTAATTCTAGAAATTAAATACTCTATTTAGAATAAAAACTTTACTTTTTAACTAAATTAAGATAAAGTTTTATATTAAAAAGATAGTAAGGTTTACTTTTTAGTTAGATATAATTCATTAAATACTTTTAAAAAATACAGATTTGCTTTTATCTATCTTAAGATTTAGGATAAATGTATTTATGTTAATTTTATCTTTTAATTTCTTCTTACATGTATAATTTATATAATTAATAAATGTTTGTAGGTTATAAAAAGGATAAATTGAGATTATATTTTATTAATATCAAAAATATTATGAATAATCAAGTTGATTGATTGCTTTTTTAATCTTTTAATAGATTATGAACTTATGGAGTTGCTATTTTTCTTTTAGATTTCTTACAATTTTACTAAATTTTGAACATTTTTTAAATTCAAACCAATTTCTAACAGATTTTAATTTATAAATTTTTATATGAACTTTAAATTTATAGATAATAATTTTAATAATAAAATTAAATTATTTATTAAACAACAACACTTAATTATTTTCATGAATTTTATTTATTTAGTAAATTGACTTTTTAGGGATATTGGAAATAATCTTTATTAACAAGTGAAGAATAAATTTAAATATCAACTGAAGAGAGTTTACGGTTAGATTTTACTCTTTCTAAAAAAGTGCTTAACTATAAAAATAGGGTTTCTTTACTATTTATCATTTCCTCTATTTTTTAGAGGTGATTTTCTCTTTCTATGAGAGGAATTTTTTACGATTCCTGCTTTATTGTATCGCTCTTTAAAATAAGATTTGGATCTTTTTAAATATAGCGTGATTCTTCTTTGAGCGATTTAGAACTTTCTATTTTATGAGGTTAGTTGCATATTTATTTTTTGCTAGCACTTTTATATACTGATTAAATTTAATGCTCTTTATCACTGAAAACACTCATTACCATTGCACTATTTCCTTCCTCATAATCATTTTATTTTGAGTTTATCTACAACTTATTTAAACTAGCAATTTAAAAATTATTATGTGCTATCGAATTTAACTAGTTGCTATTTTACTATTACAGAGCTATTTCTTTTAAAAAATAATTAACTTATATCTAAAAATTGGTTAAAATTAAAATAAAAGGTTGAAATTTTAACTTAAGTAAAAATGAGAAGAATATTTGAATTATTTGACAATTTAATCATTTGAAATAAAAAAAGTTTACTTTTATTTTTTTTATTAAATTTGGTTTTGAATTCCTCTTAAAATTTAGAATCAAATTTCATATCACATCCACAAAATTACAATGCTGCAAATTAATCTTCAGTTAATAATAACCTAATTGCTTTTTTAATTTACAGCAGGTCTTTATAAACTTCAAAAATATCTAATTTTTTAATTATTTATGATATTGATTCTTTCTATAAATTAATCTCTTTCTTATAGCTTTCTCGCTTTTTGCAAAAAATTTTGTTAATCAAACACTTTAATTTTATTTTAAAACTAGTTTGTGGTTTTTTTTTTCCTTTTAGGATATCTGCTTAATTAATATCATTGTGTAGCTAATAAATTTGTTCTGCTTATGATAGCATAGATTCTTTCAAGGGAGATGATTCATTTTGATTTTGTATTATTTTTACAGCTGTGCTTTAATAGTATTCTTTTAAATATATTGAACTAATATCTTTCATTACTTTTGTTCCTGAAAGCAACTTGGCCATAAAGCCTAACGCAAATAATATATTCAGAACTGTCATAAATTACGCTAATATTTCTGTTAATAAAGGGTACTAAATTTCCATCAATATTTAGTTTTAATATAATTAGAATAAGAAGCAACCATAGCCTTCATATCCAGCTTTATTAAGTAAATTTTAATTATAAAATGATGTGGATACTCTTGAAAAATTAGATATATAACTATAAGTATCTTAACTTTAAATTATAATTCCTGTTTATACATTTGTAATTTACTACTGTAAGATGTATTGAATTTAAACACTTAATTTATCATCAAATTAAATGTAATCTACTTAAAAAGTTTCTTCTAACTCTTTTTTCTGCTAGTTGAATTAATTTATTCTAACTTTAATATAAAGAGAAAAAGAGCTAGAGACTACTAAATTATTTATTTCTTCAATTGATGCACAGTTTGGTAATCCCTAACAAGGTTAAACTACAAGCGAATAAAACGTTTGGTTTAAACTTCCTGAATTTTAAAACAGTGTTTTTTGATAATTAGGCTGATTTTATAAATCCAAGCATGTAAAACCTTTAAAAATTTCATCTTCACAATATTTAAGAGGGATCTCTTCATAACTTCGTGCAGTATTTTGAGAATAATTCTAGTAGTAAACATAATAAATCAAATACTTTTTACCAGTTTATTATTCCAAATCATCTATTGTTTAATTGTTAATGATAAAAGAAAAACCAAATAAGCTCTTTTCAAACGTTTATTCCATTTAGTTAATCTAATTATAAGTTGTCTAGGTTATTTTTGGTAAAAATTTATTGCTGAAGTACATGTATAACAGATACCCTAAGTAACAAGACGAAGTTAAAATCATTATAACAGAGAGAACTCCTCCTAACGAAGTCTTTTTCTTCTTGCTCTTTTAATCAACTAGAAGACCAAAAGACTGAGAAAACAAATCGAATCTTTTAAAAATTTACAACTTCTTTTTCATTTGTAATAAAGTAAGACTTTTAATTCCTTTTATTAATCTTTTGCATAAATATTAATTAGATAATATATTCTCTTGCTGGATTATTGATAGGATTTATACAGTTGTATTCCCAAAACTATTTTTTAGATATTAACTAAATGCGTATTTGTTTTATAAAGTAATATCTCTACAAGTAAATATAAGTATGTTAATTACATTTTTTATTTTAACTAAATAAATTTAACTTATCTGTAATAAAACATTTTTAGTTTTTTTGATGTGAATACAAATCCTTAATTACTTGATTCCAAGCAATATTATTACTAAATTATTAAAAGCTTAATAACTACATAAAAAAAAATTATAAGTAGAGTTATTTCTACTTTGTTTTTCAATTCTTTTTATTTTTAGAAAATTCAATATATATCATTTTTATAAAAAATTTGATAAGAACATATTATTTTAATATCACAAAATCGTTTAATACTAAATAGAAACTCTTATCCAAAAAAATTTATCCATTTCATCATCAGCGTTATCAAAATATTAAATAGCTTAATAATAAGAAAATAAATTTAAAAGCTAGAAATCAAATATGTTGGTTTTTTAAAAATTAAAAATATTATTTTATTTAATAAAATTCTATTTGTTTTTTTTTGCACAATGAATTTACATCAAAAATCTGGACTGGCTGATGATTTAGTAATTAAACAAACTCTACCAAATTTGATTTTTTTACCTTAAAATTGAAATTTAAACCATAGAAAATATTCAAAATCTTAATCCTAAAAGTTATTTAATTAAAATTTAGACTCTCAAAAATAGTAAGCAAATAAGATTTCTTTATGTATTAATGCTGATGTCAAAGAAAAAATTATAATCTGATTTTATTATTTAATTTCAAAAAATGAGTAAATTGGTTTATATTCATTTTTTCCATTTATTTTTAAGTAACCTCTCATTAAAACTAAAGTCATTCATTTTGTTAAAGTTTTTATTTTTCTTGAAATAGCCCGAAATTAAAGACTTTATTTCAGCTAATTTAAATAAATATTCATAGAATGTTGGATAGGTCTTAGTTATATTTCTGAGTGTTAAAGTAAAGAGATAATATTATTTTATTCCTTTTAAAAATTGTAATTATAGCCAGATTTGATTTAAAAGCTAAATATTCAAACTCCTTCTTAAAATTTCAAAATCAAAAAAAGCCTGAATTTGAAGTTTGATATATTATTTACAATTTGACATAAAAATAATTAGCTCATTATTTTTTAACTTAATTAATATTAATTTTCTATTGAATTCTGAAAACACTTCAAAAATTTTGTAACATAATTAAATTTAATTTTGGAATATATTTTATTAAAAAAGGATTATTTAAACATATAAATATTTTCAAAAATCTTAAATAAAAATTTGAATACATATTTTTTTATTCTACTTAACAATTCTTATGTTCTTATATGTAGGTTTATTTTAATATAAGAAAATAATTTAAATATATTATTGCTATTCAATCAAAATCAAGAAAAATAATTTTATTTTTTAGATTGTTCCAATCAATTGCTCATCTTCACACAAAATATCATAAAAATATTACCAGTAATAGAAATGATTAATATTATTAATAGTATGATTTAATTTTATCTTCTTCCTGTAAATCTTTTTATTGTTTCATTAATTTACTAATATCTTAATCATTAATTGAAAAATGAATTTGATAAAAAATATTTAAGAACATAGAAAGCTGTAAAAAATGATTTTTTTAATGAAATAAATAAATTTATATTTCATTTATAAAAATTTTTAAACACAATCATAAATATTTATATATTTTTTGAATAGGTCAACTTTGTTAAATATTTATTTGTTTTTTTAAAATTGATCAATTTTGTTAAATATTTAAAATATAAAACAAACAATTTTTTTTAGTTTGATTGAAATGGAAAATTAATTTTTATCAAAAAAGACTATTTAAATATTGCTTCATAACTTGCAATTAAAAATTACAAATTTATTAATCACTTTATTGATAAAGAGATAAAATCTTCTAAATACTGAATAAACTAAATTTTTTTAAAAAAGTAGAAATGGAAAAACTAAAAAGTGTTCACTTGTTATTTATTATATATTTGTGTATTAAAATATCAATTTAAAAACCAAAAAATAAGTTTACCTTATTATTTTTTTTTAAAAAAAAAACATTTAAGCTGATTTTAAAATTGAAAAACAAAAAAAATTTATATTTTTATTTTGTTTTGAATGAAATGTCATTCTTTTTTTGAGGAGTTTGATTTTGATGAAAAAATAAATAATTGTATTTGGGTTTTTTAATATTAATTGTATTAGCTAATCTTTTTAATAATTAAAATTTTTCGTTTGTCACAAAAAGTTTAATAAACTGATTAGATTTTGTTTTTTTTTAGTAAATATGATAATATACTTAAATAATATATAAGAAAAAAGTAATATACTTATTTTTAGAATAGGCAAGTAAAAAATGAGATTTTTAAAAAAAATAATCTTCATTTAGTTATACTGTTTATTAATATGTGGAGGATAGAGCTAAAATATTTGTGGAATTGGATGTATGTCATGTAGTTAAAGTTAGGTCAATGACAAGGCTTCAATCTGTTAGCAGTGCAGTGAAGGTTACTTATATAGTAGTAAAATAAATAAATGTGTATACTCACTTTGCTAAGATGGGTTTTACTTTTAGATTGATGAAAATTATGGTAGTGACTCAATCGGAAATTGTCTTTCGATTTGTGATCCCTTTTATAAACAAGATAAGGAATAAAATCTATGCAAAAGAACCTTAGGATGTTCATCTTAGTTTACATCATAACAGAATTTCAACGGAACATAGTAATCGAAAGGACTATTTGTGTACCAAGATGAATATTATGTTTCTCTTTATAATAGTTACCTTTCTTTATTTAATCGAGCAGACCTTTAATTAATTAAGCATCTTAATTATGAATAAGATGATTTAAATATCTAGTATTTAAATGGAGAGTTATATGTTTTATCAAACAACAACTAAGTTTCATTGTGGAGTATAATTAGTGAAAATAGAGTTTATATTTTTAATTCTACTTAATTTTTGATTAACTCTTCAACTTAATTACTCCTAATACAAAATAATATTGTAATAATACAATTCTAAATAAATGATAGCATTTATTTATAAGCAATTTATGATTAACAAAGTAATTTACCCATTATGTCTAACTCTATTCAAATAGATTTAAAAGGGAATTAGATATAATAACAAGATGGTATGATCATTTAAATAAATAATCAAATATTTTCTATATCTTTACTCAGCTACTCTAGTTAATATAATTTGTAACTATAAAATAATGTTATTACTTGTGATGGATCATAACAAGGAAGTCTATTATCTATCCTTTAAATAACTTCTCCTATTCGACATTTTTCTATTCACTAAAACGGGATACTAGATCTAAATTTTTAAAGTAATTCATGCTCTTAGATTTTTTAGCACCAAGGAATTTAAAAGGTAAAAGCGCTATAATCAAAAAATAATGAATAAAACGAGATTCATTTGATTGTTTTGGCTTCATAAAATTTAATAGATTATAATTTAAATACTCTTTCTTAATAGTAAATCAATGGCAGAAACAAAAAAATATATGATTTTGAAGTTGGGAGCTTTTTAAATGATATTAACGAAATTATTTCATTAACTGATTTATAAAATCTAGAGTTGTATAATTTAATATCATCAAATTAATCATTTAGCTTGTATTATTCTGTGAATTCTATAGTTGCTATTACCCAACAACTGATGAAAATTTAAACTAATTATACTAATTAACTTTAAGATGAATTTTAATAATCATTTGAAGTGATTTTCTTGTCTCAAGAAATTTAAATTGTAAGAAAAAACTTTTAGATAGCTAATGAATTAGAACTCAAAATAATTGATAATTTCGTATTTCCCTATCCTACACCAAATTCTCCTATTAATTCAATGATTATCATAGATAATGCACCACTTCTACTAACTTGCCATATAAATGGAGACATACTATTTTATGACACTTCAAGAGGTATAGATACTAAATTAATTCGTCGTTTGTAAAACTTTGAAGATGAATGCTTTTAAATTGCATAGCTTTCTAATAATTAAGCTGTTGCATAAATGAAAAACTAAATTCTACTGATAAACCCATTAACTCAATAAGTTGTAAAAGCTGTTTAAAATTTAAATTAATTCCAGTTTTTTTCTGCTAATACTGATAAAATATCAGCTGTATATGATGATTGCTTAATTATTCTTTCGCAAGAGCTGTCATAATTATTTAATGATTGTAATAATTAATTAGTGTAAATAGTAAATAGTATTTATTTAGACATCGATTTAAAAATAGTATTCTAGACTGATTAGTAAATACAAATTATGTAAGTGAATCTTACCTCTTAATAACTAATTTTGTTAAATTAACAAAACTTTGAAAATAAAATTACATACTTTAATTGCATATATATTTAATAATAATTTACTAACTATATAGACGAAATAGTTATTTTTGATAGCTCTAGAGCATTTTACATATATGATAGCTCTCTCTCTTTAATTCATTAGGTTTTTAACATTAATTTATTGTCAGTCAATTAAGCAAAAAGAGTAATTAATGATAATACAGTATACATGTTAATAGGCCTATCCAATTCAGTAAAGCCGGTTGTTAGGATGCATGCTATCACAAAAAATTAAACCTTTTCATATGAGAATGTATATACCTTTATTTCATCACCTTATATAGATGATCCTGTAAAAATCGTTAATGCAAAGGGATCAGTCTTTTATCACACAAAGTAAATTCTTTAATTAAATTTTTTTACAATACAAGAAGAGTATTAAATGGATTTAGAAAGAAACATTATTAACACTTATGGGATAGGAGTTGTTTATGGAGCAAAGCAGGTAACATAGGTTAAAAAAATGACTGGAGACACTAATAATTATATAGATTATGTTGGAACAGAGCAAGGACTTATAGCATCCTTAAAGTATGAGTAAATAAGATACAATATAATAAGCACTCAAAAGATTTTATCAGAAGATAATGACTTGATAGATTAAATACAAGAAATTATTTAAAGCACAAATTTATTTATGTATTTTGTCATGACTTCTTATAGAATAACTTCGTTTAATTTATTCACTAACGATTTTATTGAAGAGTTGTAACCTTTGTTAAAATCAGATGCTCCTTTCTCTTCTTTTAGAGAAATTACCAGCATAAACAGTATTGTGTGCTGGAATTAATATCAGATTCTTCTATCCATATATGAAGAAATAAATAAAAAGTTCTACTATTAAGGAATGAGTTTAATAAGCGGATGGATTTTCGATGAAGCAGTAAATGAATTCTATGTTTATGGAAATGAGCTAGTCAAGTTAGACACTTAATTGAATATGATCACTTTAATAGCAAATAAATAATATAATTATTAATTTGTTTAATGTTTTGACTCTCAAAAGTTTTTAATTTGTAGTAATTCTTTTACTGAGATTGTTTTATTTGATAAAAAATAAAACTAAATATCACAAAAAATTAAAGTTGATGGATTTACCTAATAGATTTAAATATCTATAGACCAAAATAATTAGAAAATTTATATATTTAATACTAAATTGTAAGTATTTAGCTTTCAAGGAATTCAGTAGTAAGCATAGTCTTTAGACATGGGGACAATTTAAACTTGTGAATTTCACTTGAATTATGCTGTATTTTTCTCTCCTTAATGTAAAATTTAAAAAAAATAAAAAATGGAAAATTATTTAAATTAATCTAAATATTTTTTATCAAGACATAATGCTAATAGACAGATTAACTCTATCTGTTTATCAGAGTATCTAAGCTCCACAAGGTTTAAATATGATCAAATATCTTTTTGTTGAGGCTTTAAACTAAATTGTTTATAGCTGTGATAATCCATTGTTCTCTCAAATTTACATATGGAGTATATCGACCAATATTTAAGTTGGATAGATCACAGGTGCCTTTCCTTGGAATAAAATTGGAGAGACCATAGATATGATTTTTATAGAGAATTCTACCATTTTAATTTACTTAGATGATGCAGGGAATTTATGGGTATATGAACTTTATAATGAATTTAGACTTGTAACAAATTATAAGATTACAGAAGTTTTTGATAGAAATGAGGTTTTAATTGGTTTTAAGTATAACAGTGAATATAATAACATCTTTGTATATAGTAAGTCATCTATTTATCAAATAAATTATGCGAATTCTGGTATCTCCTACTAGCTTTCTGTGAACGAGCCTTCAAAACTGTTTACCTCAATTCCTATCAGTTAATAAGAAATTTAATATGTTTTATTAAATAATAATAAAGATGCCTTCAGATATCAAAATTTTTCTATGATATTTGAAAATTCTTTTAATTAAAACCCTATTGATGTCTTATATGATGAGATTTAAGATGTTCTAATTTATGGTCTTACAAATTCTATTATATTTAATATATAATATAAATAATCTATTCTAAATAAGTCAAATATTATCTAATTAAATATAGATTAAATTTAATTTTCCAAATTTTTATAAAGCAACCTCTTCCTTACTTTTGATAAAAAAATACTCCATTTCAACATATAAACGGCAACAATAATTAATACTATTTAATTAGATGATTCAGCCTTGGTTACTAGCTTTACATCAAGTTAAAATTATGAAATACTTTTAGTAGGTTTAAGTAATGGATATTTACTATAATATAATCTGACAGATTTCAGTTATTAATATTACACTTCTATTGCTTTAAATAGCGCTGCTAATACATAAGTTATAAAAATAATTTTTGATGAAACAGATAATTAGAATTAAAAAGCTATCTATGTAACAAACGGAGGTATTCTATCTATTATTAATATTAATAATAAGTAACTAATATAATAAGCAAATCTCTTTTCTTTAGTAAATGAAACAGAATTGATAAATCTATAAGATTTTATATATGATGATAGTTTTTTTAGATATATTTTCTTCTTTTCAGGATAGAAAAAAGCTTATGTTTGGAACATTAAAACAAATTCTTAAGATAGTTTTATAATGTTACCTAACAATTAAGGAAATATGCTAAGATTAATTGATGGTTTCATAATAACATCATGCAGCTTTTAGATAAACATATTTACTAAAGCTTAATTAATAAAAATAAAGACAATAATCCAAAAGAATATATTTTATGATAAAATTATAGACTATCAAATCATAAATACCAATTAAATAATCATTTTATTTAGTAATAGATATGAAATTTTTATGATTCAAGACGGGAATAGCCTATTAATTTCATAGTAATACTATATTTATCCTAAACTCTTAGGATACTTATATATTGAGTAAACAAATTTTTTAAAAATCTATGGTCTGCATCAAACAGGAGTATTTGAAAATAATATCAGTTTAGACATATATAAAAATAGTAATATAACAGAATGCTAAGTTTTAGTTAATAGCACAAATTTGCTTCTTACTAAACAATAAATAACATCAATTATTCCTAAATAGTCTATTTCATTTAGCTTCTAGGGATAAATGTTAGTCAATTAAGCTGATTGGTAATAAACTATTTACCTTCTCGTATCAGAAAGCTAATTCTATACCTTAAATAATTTCCTTTCTTCTTAATCACTTTAAAATAGCCAAGTAATTATTTCTCCTTAAGTTTAGAGCTCAAATAACTTGTATCTAGATTATAATTCTTTCTTAGCGATCTCTTAAGTTAATTTCTATTTGAATAATTTTAATTTGATTTTTAAAGCTAGTCAAAATTAAAATGATACTTTAATCATAGCTTTAAATAAAAATATATAGTCTGTAGTCTGGTAATAAATATCTATAAAATCTTAAAGTATTAATAAGACTTAATTAACATTTTAAAATATCTAGAGAATAACAATAAATGAGCTAAATTTAGATTCATTAAATATTAATTTCTCAAATAATTCATTAAGTAGCTTATTTTAGTTTGTAAATATCTCATCAATTTAGATATAAAATTTGAACATCAGGCACAATTTATTCTCTACTTTATCTTAAAGTTATAGATTTGAATTCTTTTAAGTAGAGAACTTAACTTTAATTAATATCTAAATAGAATCAAACTAAAATATTAATTCTATATTTAAATTTTCCCTTGTGTCTAACTTAAATATTAAAAATGTGACTGTCTCTCAGAATAAATTTTAAAATCGTTTTCTATAAACAAGCACTTAGTAATAATAAAATTCTATTGATTTTGCTCTCTTTTAGTTATTTGGGTGCACAAGTTCATATTTATTTAGCTTTATAATTTAAAATAATTTTGAGATTCCTATTTTATACACTGATAGCAGTTATAAATAGAAAAAATAGGTAACTTCTCTTACTGATGATACCTTTATATTTTAGAATATTACATCTTCATTTAACAGCCTATAAGACTCTGTTCTTTTTAAGATTAAGAGCTCTTTTGCTTAGATAATTTAACTCAACTACACTAATAATTCAGGTGGTTTCATGTTTGATTCTTCAAATTAGGTTATTATTAGAAAAAGTATATTTACTAAAAATAATGCTTAAAATGGTGGAGCAATATATTTTAAAGATATAGTTGATTCAATATCTATAAACTAATCTTAATTTTAATAAAATACTGCAATTGGAAGTGGTGGAGGTTTTTATATAGAGAATATTGGCTCTTGCAGTATTAATTTTGACACTTAAAGTTCTATTATAAATAATAATGCTTTGATTGGAGGAGGTTTAAGAATTGTATCTCTTAACAATTAGCCTGTGAGTTTACCAAAAAATTTTCCATTTTCAAAAAATGTAAAATAAAATAAAGGGATTATATACGGAAATGATTGCACCACATACTTATAAAATCTAATAGTTGAAAAGTAGGATGATCCACAATAAAAAACGGATTATTTTTTTTAGTTTTATGATAACTAGAGTTTCGTTCCTCAAAACTATTCATAGTAATATTCAAAATTTATTAACATAAGCAAATTTTAAAGTGGAGGATTTCTAGTTTTAAGAATTCATGTAGTTGATAACTATAATAGGTATCTTAATTTCTCTAAATAAGATCTTTTGAATGGCTTATATCCTTATGAAATAGAGTAAGAATTAAAAAGTATTTAAATATTAATAGATAGCTTAAATTCAGTGGAAACATAACTACTTGGAGAAAAAATATTAAATTATAATTAATATGACACAGCAAGCCAAAGCTATTAATTAACAGGACTTCAAGTTTAAGGATTATTATAAACCTAATAACTGCTTACATTAAGCTCTAACATTTACACTTAGTCATAAGTTAAGAATCCCATTCTTTTGCAATTAGAATTTAGAAAGTGTTAGATTGGCGAAATAATTTAATAATAAACTTAAAACATCAGTGTCTGCAAATAATGCTAAGAAGGCTCATATTAATTAATAGACCCATAATTACTACTAGAAAAATCTAGAAATTATAAATAGAGTGGGGTTAAAAATGAATGTAACTCTTGTCCTTCATCAGCAGTTAGTTGCTTTGGCTCTACAATATAAATAAAAAATGGCTATTGGAGAACTAATAACTACTCTGATGAAATTTTACCTTGTGACTTTATTGCTGATTCGTGCTAACCAGAGGATCCTAATAGTAAAAATGGATGTGCTGAAGGATATACAGGCCCATTGTGTGCTCAGTGCGATATAACAGGAGAAATATGGAAAAATGGTAGATACACACATTAATTCTAAATTGGAGTATGCGATGCTTGCTCTAAACGCTATATACAGTACTTATATTTAGTATTAAAAATTTTGTGCACAATGATTTATTTGCTTTTCACATTAAAGTTATTTAATGATTAATTTATTTACTCATAAAAATGCTACTATTTAAGAAAAATGGACATTTTACCTATTTCTAAAAGTGCTATTTAAGACTATTCAGGATTCTTCTTGAAAATTATAGTGAATTACCTTTAATTATCTTCTTAATTAATTCCATAACCTTAGATGATATCAATAAACTTTAATATGATTGGTAATTACTTGGGATAATTAAATAAATCTATAGGTTTAGGGATAGATTGCATGATAAATCCTGACATTTTGAAAAGTAAAGGTAAAATATTAATCGATGCTTTAATTTAAAGTCTAATACCATTTGCTTTGATTGCTTTTATCTGTATCATTTTCTTATCAATTTAATAAGCATCTAAGAAATATATTAAAAAGTATCACTATTCTACATTCTTTTATATATGCTACACATTCTTTTAACTTGACCAAATTTCATATTTTGCTAATTCATTAACTTGCAGATAAATTGGATCTCAACTATACAACCCAAATGACCTCACTTAATTATGTAATAATTAAGACATCAAAATGTTTATTTACCCGTACTCTTTAGTGGTTTTATTTATATGGTCAATATTGCCATTATTAGTTCTCAGAAAATTATATAAGAAAAAAAATAATTTAGATGACTGCTTAACAAAATACTATTTAGGGTATTTTTATGGAGAGATGAAAAGCAAGTACTATTATTGGGAATTTATAAGAATGTATGTAAAAATAGCCATTATTTTTATTTAGATCTTGCTTTCAAAAAGTATATAACTCTTCTCATTTTCAATCATTATGATGCTACTTGCTATTTATATCAAAATTGTTTTATTGTATAAGCCATTTATTTCTTAAGGAATCATCAAAAGTGAAGTTATTGCTTACTCTTTACTAATATTTAAGATCATATTAACTACTATCATTTAAGAATAAGCAATAACGTAAACTATTATAGAATGTATCATCTTGTTTACTGATAATGTGTTTCTTGCTATCTTATTTTTTGTTGTTTTAATTATTAAATCCAAGAGCAGAGGATACTTTGGTAAACTAATAAGGTGTATTATCTTTAGAATTTTTCCAAACAAAATGTTTTAAAAATATAGCTAAACTAATTTAAAAGTTTACATCAGATGGAGATTTATTAGATTTAACATACAAAAAATAATATATTCCAAAGCAAATCAAAGTATATCTGTTGTGGAAAAGAGAAATTAAAAGTTAAGAAAGTAAACAAGAATCATAAATTTCGGTAAGTTTTCAAAATTATTTAATAATTCATTAATTATTTTTCTAAATTATTAATCACATAATTATAGAATCTTAAAGAAAAGTAGAAAATACTCTGTTTAATCTGATTTCTCATAGTCCAAAAAGCAATTTCTCATGTTATTAAAAAGATTTACAATCTACGTATTCTAATAAGTCAGAATCAAGAAATGATAAAACATAATCTTTATGTATCGACTAAGATTTTGTTTTAGAATCTATCTCAGAAAAATCTATTGAAGGATAAGACCCAAATAAAGTAAAATAGTATAAATTCAATACTAGATCTTAAAATAGATAAATGTAGTAGAGTGAAACAATAAGTGTTAGTGAAAGTGAAAATGAAATCGATATCTTTGAATGATTTCATATTCTTAATTATATATTCTTTTGTTTCTATTATTTAATTACAGACTTTTACAAAATATATATAGAACCCTCACTAAATTTTAATTTAAACACTGAATATATTTAGAAATACTGACTTTTTAAATTAAAAATATTCCCAGATGATATTATAAAATATATTTCTTTAATATGTTAAATATATACGTTGAAATTTTGATAGATGTAAACAAATAGATTTTTAAAGTATAAATTATGGTCAATTATTTAATATTGAAAATTCATTTTGTTTTATTTAAATTTTAAAGATATTTGTTTTTTTGTTTTTTTATATGTAGAAATTACATTCTAAAAAAATTATTATTTAATTTCAATAAAAGCACTTCTTTTTCATCATCATAAAATATTACAACGAATTTAACTGATAAAACGATAAAAAATTAAAATATTTTTATAAAATTGCCTACTAGATATTTAAATTTTGAAAATACTTGCATCGTTGCAAAATATTGGATAAGTTAACTTTTGATTAAATTGCAAGTATTATAAATTAAAAATATAATAATTTAAAAGAATAAAAATCAACAAATGCAGTAAATAAAAAAATTTTAATTTTAAGTAAATGAAATTAATAATCAATTTAATTTTAGCAAAAAAATTTTAAAATAGAAAATATTTTCAATGAGTTTAATAGTTTATTGCAAATAAGAGTTGTTTTATTTTTATAGAGAAATCAAATTCATTTATTAGATTGATCTTACTTTTTTATCTATAAACAACTTACCATTTATTTTTATTTTAGAGATTAATAAAGATCTTTCACGCCTCTTATGGCCCAGGATTGCTATTTAATATGATTATTAAATTTTTATTATGCTTAGTATTGACCTTAAAATTTATACCAATAAGGTGAAATATTTTATTAGCATTAAATTAAATCCTCTTTAATGATATTCAGCTTTTCCATGTTATTAGGATGTGAATTTTCTAATTTCTTTTGCATATCAGATAAGATATCTTATCCTTCTTAATATTGTTTTCTATCAGCAAATTAGATGGCTTCTTCTATAGCTTAAGCAGCCTTGACTCTGAAATAATTAAATTCAACATTTTCATTAATCTCTGTGTCATGAGAAATTTCTTCATTTTAAGTCAATAGAGTCAAAATTAATTTATTTTATTTCACAATTTTATAATTAAGCTTTTAAACAATAGGTTGAGCAGTTAATTTAACATTGATGACTTCTAAATTTCTCTCAAAATCTTATAAACCATTTACCTCAGATTTTGGAATTGTTATTTCAAAGATGAAATCCTTAGAGATTCCTGAGAAGATTTAGTTGATCTTAATAGCATATTTTTAGTTTTGATTAACAGTTTTCCACATAGAACCGTAAGTTTTAGAAATATAAGATTTTTTAAAGAATTTTTTAAACATTTAATTTTATGTATTCATTTCAATTGAAATGTTAATATCCTATGCAACTACTGAAAATAAACCCCCTAAGGCGTCTGTAAAGTATTCATCTATCTGATCGCTTCTTTCTATATAATAAAAACTACCGTCCTTTATTTAAGCAATTTTTTGCATGAGTGGTTCATCATGATGGTCATTACGGAAGCCAAAAGAGTGAATAGTAAAGCATTCATCTTTGAGTTGCTAGTAGGTACTTTATAAAAGATACTTAATTTTAGTATCTGATCCATAGTCTTATCCATCAGAGAGTAGGAAGATTGAACTTACATGATTTTTTTAGTTTCTACTTTATAAGACTGAAAAAGCTTTTTCCAGACCACTTTTTATGTTTGTATTACCTTCAGCTTGAATTGAATTTATTATCTTTTAAAAATTCGCTTTATTTTAATTGTTTATTTTTCTTAATCCACATAGTTTTTAATAATTGCGGTCGAATGTGATTAAAGATAATCTGTCATCATCATTGAGCACATCAATCAATTATAAAATAGTTTACTTAATTCTTTTTATTTTTTTTCCACCCATAGATCCAGAAGTATCGATCACGCAAACTAAATCAATATTTGGTCTATCTTCAAGTAAATTTTATTTTATTTACATTTCATTAGTTTGTTCAACAGTTTTAACAGAAACCATAACTGGGATGATTTAATCTTAAGATTTATTGAATTTAAAGTGCTAATTTAATGTTTAAACATTTATGCTTATACCTTATTCTAAATCATAAATTTACTTTTTATTTAAATTTTGATTTATAGGTTCAAAAATTTCATCATCTTAAAGCATTTCGTTTGGTATCAGTGAAGAATCAGTGGATTCTATTTGTTAAGGTTATTATTTATCCTAATTTAAAGTTTGACTTTAATGTATTTGAGAATAAATTTATTGCTATTTTCTAGATTTGGCTGCTTTGTGTGACCAAGTTTGATTATTACTCTAACAATGTTGTTATTATTTTTTTAATTTCTAAATTTACTTTTTCTTTTCAACAAGTTGGTATGATGGCTTCAATGATTGCTATTTTAATGAAGGTAATTATGCTGATTATTAAGCTGTTGATTTTAAATTATCATTTTATTTTGAATTTTTTTTTTTACAATTCAAAAAGGAAAATATTTTTTCAAAAAACTTCATTGATATTGTAATTATTTTTGAAAGAAAATAGGCAATGAAGAGTGAAGGATATAATTAAATTATTTAATTTCTTTATTCTAAAAATGGTTATCAATAAAAATAATTTAAATTATTTCAAAGCAAGTGTGTGTCTACTATATATAATTATTTGATTAAATTCTGATATTAAATATCAAAATAAGCAATATGATTATATGATTGCGTCTCCTTTAAATTTAATTATTAAACAGATTATAACATTATGTTTCAATGACAATTTATCTTAAAAATAAATTTAATTCATTCATTTATTTTTTATTTAATTTATTTATCTTAATATTTTAAAATTCAACAAAACGTATTTTCTCTGTTTGATGAAATTTAAAGCTTATTTTAGATATTCCTTAGTATGTAATATAAATTTGTTTATTTATTTAATATCAATTGGAGATTTAAATTTAATCAAAAATTTAAATTAACACATCCTATAATTTATCTTCGCCTCTACAATATTAAATTTGATAAATTTAAAAATATTTCTTATTCTATCTATAAATTGCATTGAATCTAATTTTTAATAAAATTGGAATTTATGATTGATTATTAACTCAATTGAAAAAATTTCATAAATCTTTTTTAATAAATAATTTTTTATAAACAAATTTTTACTGTATTTTTCATACTAAAAAATATTATAATTAATTAAAATCTATTTTAAAGAAAGTATAAATTAAAAATCTAATACTTGAAACAAGTAGATAAAATAAAAAAATGTTCATTTTAGGCTATTAATTTATTAGGTGTTTTTATTAGTAATAACATATTTGTTAAACAATTAATTTTGGAATAAAGATAAAAAAAATTAATAAAAGTATCAAAAATAACATATAAAGTCACGAAATTTAATATTTTAAAAATATATTAAGTTCTATGTGATTAGATTTATTTGATAATAAGAGGTTAAGTAATTAAGTTACAATAAATAAAAATAAAATATTTTAATTTATACAAAATATTAATTTATTATTTTTAATTTAAAAGAAAATTTAAGAAATAATACATTCATTTTTAATTTATTAGTTATATTTTTTTATATATTTTTGCAAAATTAAATATTGAAATCAATTTTTATATTAATTTTGTTTAAGCATCTACTAATTTTGAACCATCTATCTTTGCATAGGAGCTTAGTAGATATCATTGCTTCTAATGGCATATGATTATTATTAATAATTATTGTTGCATGACTGTTAAGCTTGGAATCTACCTTAATTTTAATATTGTTGAGGTTAGACATTTTATTGGCATTGAACAAGATCATCTTTTATAACTTGTAGTTTTGCTTTATTATTAGGATGTGACTTTTCTATCTTTTTCAACATATCTATCAAGACTGCTTGTCCTTCATTATATTGATTTCTATCAGCAAATTTTATGGCTTCTTCCATTGCAGAAGCAGCCTTTACTCTTATGTAATTAAATTCAACATTGTCATTTATTTCTGAATCTTATGCAACGTTTTCATTTTAGGTAAAGAGTGTCAAAATTAAATTATTTTCTTTTATTACTTTAGTAGTGTATTCAGAGTCTATAGGAATAGCAGTCAATTCAACATTAATTATTTCCAAATTTCTTTCAAAATCTTGTAATGCTTTGATATCAGATTTTGGTAGAGTAATTTCAAAGATGAAATCCTTAGAGACACCTTGGAATATCTAATTGATTTTAATAGCGTATTCTTAGTTTTTATTGACAACTTTCCACATAGGACCATAAGTCTTTGAAACATAAGAGTTTGCGAAGAACTTTTAGAACATTTCATTTTATCTATTTATTTTAATTGAAATGTTAATATCTTATGCAACTACAGAAAACAATCCACCAAGAGCATCGATGAAGAATTCATCTACTTAGTCATTTCTTTCAACATAATAAAAGCTTCCATCTTTTATTTATGCTATTCTTTACATAAGAGGGCCATCGTGATCATTACCAAAACCGAATGAATGAATAGTAAAGCACTCTTCTTGGAGTTCCTAGTAAGTAGACTACAAGAGCTATCTTATTCTAGAATCAGAATTGTTGTCTTATCCATCAGAAAGCAAGAAAATTGAGCTCACAGAATTCTTTTATTTTCTATTTTATAATATTGAAAAAGCTGTTTATAAGCCACTTGTAATGTTGGTGCCACCGTTTGCACAAATTGACCTGGTAATTCTTTAAAGATTTTCTTTGTTTCCTTTGTCGACTTTTCTTAATCCGCATAATTATGTAGCATAACTATTGAATGTAATAAGGGATAATCTATCATTATCGTTGAGCATATCAATCAATTATAAGATAGTACTTTTGACATTTTCTATTTTTTGGCCACTCATTGATCCAGAATTATCAATGACGCAAATCAAATCAAGATTTGGTCTGCCTTCAAGTAAATTTGTTTCAATATCCATATCACTAGTTTATTCAAGGGTTTTTACAGAAACCATAATAGGTATGGTCTGATCTTTTGAATTGTTGAATTAGAAGTGCTTTTGTAAAGTTTTAACATCTAAGCTTAATCCTTTTTGTAAGTCATAAGAATTTTTTTTATTCTATTTTTATTTGACAACCTCTTAAATATCATCCTCTTTTTACATTTCTTAAGGTATTTAAGGATAAACAGGGTTATAATTAAAAGGCATTTTTATGTTATTTGAAAAAAGATTGTTTGCAGGAAAATTATTGTAAGCTGGTTATTGCATTTTATTGTTCATTTAATTTGGGTTAAAATTTGAATTAAATTGTTGATAAGCATTTACTTATGGAGGGGGTATTTGAAATTATTAAGGTAGCTATTATTATTGTTATTGAGGTGTTTATTGATAGCTCATTTGAGGTTTTGATTAATAGTTCAATTGAGGTTTTCTCTACTGATTATTGATTTATTAATTTTAAGATTGCTATTGCATTTAAGGTAAGTTATTTTGTTTTCTTGAATTATTTTAGTTATTATTTTAGTACATCTTTCAGTTTTTTAAGTTATGTAAATTATTATTTAAAAGTGTGTTAAGGAGTAATTTATTTTTAGTTTTACGAAGCAAGTGTTGAATCTTTTCTTGTTTAATTTTGTACTATTAGATATTTGTTGAGCAAAGCGAATTTTTGGGATACTTGATTTAAGCAAACAGAACTTCTTTTGATTAGATTTTTTTTAGAATTATATTTATCAGATTTTTTGATTGTTTTTTATTTAAATTATTATTATTTGTTTAATGACAAGTAAAAATCTTTGATTTAAATCTAAAAATTGTTGTCACCTTCAAGATTTTTAATTAAATATAATTTATTAATCAGAAAAATAAAAAATAAATTTTTATGCGTCACCTATAATTTGTGTCTCCTACTTAAATTATTAATTTATTAATTTCTTATCAAAAAATCATCCATAAAAGTGTTTTATTTAATTTTAAATATTCATCTAATATTTAATTGATATGTAAAACTACAATTTTTATTTTTTAAAACAGCCATAATCCATCCCTATTCTTATAGTCCACAAATAGTAATGGATAAAATGTTATAAGTAAATTATTTTATTGATTTAAAAGCTTAATTAAATAATTTTTTTTAACGTTTGTGAAATCATAAAGCAATAAACACATTAGATTTTTGTAGTTAAAATGAAATATTGTTTATGGTAAAACAATTAAATATAAAAAATGATAAATTAAAATAATATAAGGTTGATTAATTCTCAAATTTTCTATATTTCCTTATTTATAACAAAATAGACTTGAGTTATAAATGAATATTTATTTATTTAAAATGCTCATGTTTTTAAAAACAAATGAAATTTTGAAAAAATATTTTTGAAATAAAATAAACATACAATAAGATTTAATGCATTAAACATTTTTATGTTTATTATTAAACCATAATATGAAACCAGAGATTTGAAGCATCATTTTTTATATTGCATAAATTTAATAAATACAAAAAAATAGATATTAAGACACAAAAAATTAAATATTTGCAAATAATTTATATTAATTTAACAGAGAAACTTCTAAAATCTAAAATTTTAAATATAAAAAGGTAATTAAATACTCTATAAAAAGCTTAGCTCTATATCATTTTATGTATCTTTTTTAATTTTTATAATTATATTTAAATAATGAAATGCCTACTATTTATTTTTCAATCTTGTTATTACTATTCTTCATAATCACCTGTTTCTTTATTGTAATAATATACTGGGTATCTATCACGTTTTTATTCAGCAGGAGGTGTTTAATCAATAGGCTTTTTTTCTTAATTAGTTTTTGCTGTTTAATTTGTCTGTTGAGAGTTAGCTTTTTACTTTGAGCTTTCAGAATTCATTTATGAAGCTTTTTATCCCATAAATTTATTAGAAAAATATTAATTTTATAAACGAGAAATTAACTTAATTTTTATATTTATGATATTTGTTATTAATATTATTGAAAAAAATGCCTTCCTTTAAAGAGTTTAGATATTCATCAAAAATTTATATTTTTTGATCAAAAAGATAAAAAGAAGGCAATTAATTTTTTCTAATATCATTGAGAACAAATAATTGGATATTAATTTATTCTATTTGATTTGAGAATGCATAGATAAATTTGTGTATTTTTAAAACAAACAAAATTATGAAGATAAATAGATTAGACTAATATGTTAACTATATCATTTAATTTTTTCTTAGTTATTTATTAAATGGAGCTAGTTTTTGCCTAAATTGTGAATAAAATTTGAATAAAATCAATTTTAAATTGCAATACTAAATAGAAATAAGAATAAATAATATTATTATTCTATATTTTTATTCAAATAAATGTTTATCCTTTACTAACTGCTACATAAAATGAACTACATCTGATAAATTATATTTAAAATTAACATAAAACATATTTTAAATATAATTAAGTTTTGTAATATAAAATAATCATGTTATAAACTCTAAAGGTTTAATATAAATCCCATTTTTTATCAATCATATTAGCTTATTTAAAAAACAAGTGATTAGGTTTTGTACAAATAATAGCTATATTAAAAATTTACATAAAAAAGTAGATTTTCATATTTAATTGAACAAAATAATTAAATATATTTACTTTATTAGTAATAAATAGTAGAAAAATTTCAAAAAATTATTAATAGCCTGAACATTATTTACCATAAAATGTTTTTTTTATTGTAAACAGATATTAATCAACTTACTAAAATTAAATTTAAAAGAAGAAGAAAATAATTTATAAGTAACAAATATTAAGTAAAGTAAATAAAAAACAAAAGCTAAAAAATAAATATAGATATCACTTTATTAACAAAATATATAATAGAACTAAAATTAAAATACAGCTTACCACCTAGAAAGCTAGAAGAGATTTTGTCTTTTACTTTTTCTATTTTAATAAATACATATAATAAAATAAGTTAAAATATTCAAAAATATTACCTGATCTTCTGTGGTTTAGCTTATTTTTTAAAGTGATTTAGGAATATTTAATAATGACTTTAGAGTTAGGTCTTAATGAGATTCACTTTATTATTCTTGTTGTATTTTTCTATTATTTATTTCTTGGTAAGGTAGGTTTAAGCAGCTTGGTGTTAAAATATTATCAGCTTAGGTACTTTATAAGCTTTAGAAGACTTCGCTTTCTTTAAAATTATTATTTGCTTTTTTCCTACTTTAAATACCTTTATTTTTCAGATCAAACATTTCATTTGAGTCATAAATTATATTGTTTTCATTCTAGATATTTTCATCTTTATCCTTTTCAAAAGAATCAAACTCTTCTAAAGAATTCATTTATGCTTCTTGATAAATTCTATTTTATTCTTATATACTAATATCAAATCTGGTTTATTAGTCTATATTTGATATATTATTTATAGTATTTAGCTGCTGAATATTTTACAAAGTTTATGGATTGCTTTGTATGAAACCTTAATTTAATAAACTTTATGAGTGATTTTCGTTTCCTTTTTCAAATAGCACATAATTTTTATTATTTAATCCATTTTTTGGTGAGTTTACACTTTCTTATTTTGGCATAAAACTATTGTAATTTTAAATATTTTCTTATTGATAAAATTATGGATTGAAAGATTGTTTAGCATTAAATTCAAAATATTACTGTTATTAATATGGCTGTTCCCTTAAAACAGTCTGTTGTGTGTTTATTTTAGTCTAATTATTTATTTCATATTACTAATTTGTATTTCTATTTCCCTAATCTATTTAATTTTTTACATCTCCAACGCCAATGCTATTCCATTTTTAAAGAATCTTTTCAGTTTCAGGAGTTATATATTTAGAGTAAGAAGGGTTAAATGAAGGCTTATCTTAAAAAAGTTTGTACTATTGTGAGTCTGGCTAAGTTTAAACTGTTTGTATTTCAAAAGGCTGGCTATAAATAGAATGATTAGAATTGTTATTGCCTCTTGAATTTTATGTAAAAAGAGGAGACCATGTTTTATCTTATATTTAAGAGTTGTTTCTTGTATTTTAATTTTCATAATTACTCTTATAATTACTAGATAACTAATGCATAGATTATGTTTCTAATTTTTCACTACCTATTTTATCTTCCTTGCTTAGTGGCTTAAAATATTTGCTAACTATTTCGTTTACATTTCTATGTATTGAATCATACATTTCTTTGTTTTCAGATTAATATTACCTACTAGGTTATTATTATTATTATTATTATTATTATTAGCGCTTTCTTTAATCCTATATTGTTTATTCTTAATTTTATGTAGATGGTGAATAACCAAAAAGTACTCTGTTTGTTTTATCTAACTAAGAAGCAGGTGATGTGTATTTCAACTATTAAAAATCTTAATCATCAGTTTTTATAAAATTATGCTAAGCTTAATAAGTTTTATTTTAAAAATTTTAGCTTGATTGCCTGTTGCTATTATTTTTTTGAGGAGTTATAGCCTAGCTTTAAAATGGAGATAAATTAAGCTGTTAGAGCTAATTTTGTTAGGCACTCATCTGCTGCAATTAATATTTATAAAAGTCTCTATCTTATTACTTCTTTATAGTGCTTTCAAGAGAATCAGCTTCTACTAAAGTGTTCTATTTTAAGATAAAGAAAATTTTCAAATTACGAATTTAGTTTTCTACTTTTGATTTTGAATAATAAAAAAATTGATTTCCTACTTATTTAGTATTTGGAGAATAATCTTAATATCTATGATTATAGCTCATCACTGTTTGGTATGTAATAGGATACATATTTGAATAAGAAGAAGCACAATTATTAGGGTAAGGAGGAGCTTCATAAATCTGCCTAATAGGCGAATTAGATTTTTCTTGTCCAATATTCATGCTTTAACTTGATAATAATTCATTCTTCATCTATAATGATAAATTCAATTAAATTATGAAAGCTAAAGTATGAAGTTTTTCTATTTACATTTATATTATTTGAAAAAAGGGAATTTTATCTTCGTTCAGAAAAATTTTATTATGGATTCTAATACTAAAAAGAATATTCTCTTCCTCTTTGAAAACCTTACTAAAGATTTCTAGCAGATGTTGGTGATAGATAGTAATTTTGCTAATTATGTTATGAATTTCTTAATTCCTTTTGTTAAAAATTATTTTTGTTTCAAAAGCTTATGACTTTTAAATAGAATTACTCCAAAGCTGTGATATTATTGCATTTTTACTAAACTTTATTGTAAAATGTTTTTTTTTGAACAATTTGCTATGAACAGCTAATAACTTTTTGCTAATTAGTTTATAATAAATATATGAGTAAAACTTTAATCAAATCTTAAAATAAAAACTAATATAGCTATTATCAAAATAAATATTATTCATCAATAAATAATTAAATAAAATAAAAACAACTTTTAGATTAACTAACTATTTTTAAATTTATTTAGTTGAACATGTGATTTAAAATTAATTTTTATAATTTTTCAAAACCAGTAATAAACAAACAATGAATTAATATTAAGATATTTTAATTTCATAATTAATGGAAAAATGTTTTTAATTTTATGAATTTGTTGTAAAGATATATTGGAATAGTTAAGTAGATATATAATTTCGATGATATGTTAGTCTTTATATTAATATTATAGCATTGTTTGATAATTGAAATCAACCTAATATTACATTTTAGATATTATCTTTACCAAGTATTATTTATATTCATTTTTTCCCTATTATTAAAACTTAGATTATAAATTTAAAGCTCATAAAAATAAATTTCTTTTTCTTAGTAAAAATGAAAAGAGAAAATTAAATAATAATTTGTAATATACAGTATATTAAAAGAATTATAATCTCTTTCCTTAAATTAAATTAACTCATCTTTATTCTGTCCTTTTTTTGTTGAAAAAATAACAAAAACACTGTCTTTTTTATTTGCGACTTAACTGGTATTTTATAATATATAATTAACTGTAGAATATTAATTTATTAATAGAAATAATATTAAAAAGCTTTTACTTAAGTACATTTAAATAGTGCATTATATTAGACTTAATTATAAAATAAATTTTTTTAATTAATTAACAGTGTACATATATACATAGATAAATTATGCAAAATTATTTATTTAAACTAACTATTTAAACTGATGAATTAAAAATAAAATTATTATAATATTTGATAAAAATGCTGATTAATAAATGTATGAATTCCTCATAAAATATGTGTTTAAATTCATTCAACTTCTAAAGTATGAAGCAATCATTAATATAATTTTAGTTAAAACAATTAAAACTACTAATCCAACTACTCCTTAGAAAAATAATTTTCTCCTTTTTGCTAAAGTTTATTCTAATTCTTACTTTTTTTTAAACTCGCCATCTAATTATCTTTTCACTCTTTCTTCCTTTTTTAAGTAATTCAAAAAAAAAAATATTAAATTCAGTGAATAAATTTTAAAATATTTTTCTTTAATACTTACTTATAAATATTTAAGGGCTGAATTCTTTTCAGGTGATATTTGTTCCTTTGTTCTTTCATACTCAAAGTTCTAAAATCCATCATAACCTAAAAAATAACTATTTAACTTTAATCTAAATTTAATAATTTACTCATATTTTAATTATTAAAAGATTAGTAAGAAGATTATTCTCTATCGTTTGTTTGTGCTTCATAGAATTTCTCTGCTAAATCATCACTTTAATTGAAAGCATCGTTATCATTTTAATCAAAATCTTAAAATTTTGGGCTTGAGAAGTCCTCTTCTTGATAGTTATAGCGACTATAATAATTATTTTAAACCTTTTAAGTAGGCTAAATACCTGTTTAAATCGCATTTCCTTTATAAATTTCCTCTTCTTCTTCTATTTTATTATTTTCTTTGGTTAAAGGGGAAAGCTTAGAGTAGTCCATTACTGGACTAAATATTCTCTTTTTATCTGACTCAGAGGAATACATTCTATTTTAAATACTACTTGACATTACCGACTATCCACTGTTAAATTATTATGTCGAAAATCTATTTTAGTTTTAACTTTTGAATAAGCTCTCTTTTTCTACTTGCTATGAACTAGCCAGTCTATTGGTAATTCCGCCTGATCTATATTTCTAAAATGAAGTGATGCTATTTTTATTAAATTAATTTATAATCATCCAACTTTTATTAAATTATTTATATATTTATTACTCGCTTTCAATTGATCCTATTGTCTTATCACTTATGGGAGAAAATATTTTCTATATTAAAAGAAAACAAAAAGGAATATTAAAATATATTTCTTATTAAGTAGAATATTAGCTATTTATTTTATTTTAAAAGGAATATTTAAATTTGACAGGCTACCTTCCTTTATGATCTTACTGATTACTAGTCTGGTGACATGAATTGTCTTTATTTGTTTATCTAATACCCATACATACTTTTATCTTATTAATCAGTGTATCTTGAGTTATAAGCACTATTAATACTTTATACATCTGAATTTATATATCCATTGTTGTTTTATCTACTTTGCCTAACATAATTTTATTCTGTTAATTGGGTATTTAGCCTGTCCTAGCTGCCAATTGTATTTAATGTTGCAATTTGATAAACATTAGGTTGTCTGTTTTGTATTTAACTAATTGTTTAATAGGGTAATTGCTGCTACTAATACATATTATTCACTTTATTTTATTATAAGCTATTTCCATTAAAACGCTGATAAGGATCTTATCTTTCAAAAAGAACATAATCTTATTTTACTGGAGATTAGTAACTTGTATAAGCTAAAGGAGTATTATTAATAGACATTTATTGAAGTTAATTTTGTTGGCTTTAATGTATAGCTTATAAATTTTGGTTGTACTACATTTGCTGTTGATATTAAGTTAATTCTTTAAGAGATCTCTAAAAATTTTCTACTGGTGATTAGTATTAAACATTATTTTTGCTAACTTAGCTATTCATGGAGCTTGATGATAGTTTATATGGTGATTAAAGTATATAAGGAGATTTACCATAATTTATCTATCCCTATTAGTAGTTTATATCTACTTGCTAATTAACCTAAATATTTAAAAAATAGCATATTACATATTTGTGATTTCAATAAATTTTTTTACGAATTATGGTTGCATTTATTTCAAAGTGTTTGCCTAATTTAAACTTATAATACTAAAATCTTTTTATATTCCTATGAGAATTCCTTTGAATCTATTTTTCTTTTTAATATTTTTATAAGATGGCTTAGAGTTTAGTTATTTTTTTATTTATTTAGTTATACCTACTACTAATAATCTGATTTTTTTTTATTTCTTTAACTCTTTTGATATATATAACGAACAAACAAAATTTTTATTTCAATTTTTTTATTCTTATTTTTGATATTATTAAAAAATAAAAATCATCAAATAAATTATCTAATCAATAAATTTATATGAAAAAGGATTGATTAATAATATTTAACACTGGATAAATCAATCGCTACTGTGAGTCCAAAGATAGATAGATCCATAAAATTTAAATCTTTATATTTTAAAGAATAAATATAATTAACTTCATTATATAAAATTAATTTTCTATTTTTAGAATTAGAGAAAAAAATTTTTTTTGCAAATAAATTTATATTAGATTTATTAACACTCAAATTTGTTAGGTTGATTAATTTTTAACTTAACTCATCAAGTTTAGACACTTGTTTAGATATCTGGTCCAAAAAAAAGAAAGATATCTGAAACATAAATTACAACTAGTTTTGATAAGAATAAATATCAGTAAATAAAATTTTTTCTAAAAAAGTTAAGTAAACAATCAAAATATAAAAAGAAATGCCTCCAAAAAAGAATAAAAGTAAAATAAATTTAATTATATCAGCAATAAGCCGATTATAATTTTGATAAAATCAATTTATATTATTAATTTATAGAAAATTAAAATGATGATGACGAACTTGATAAGAAGTTCGAATAAAAATAGGCTTTGTTGAATCAAGCTTAGTAGAAATTAAATTAGGAAAATGATGAGCCTGAAGAAGATTTAACATAAAAAAAGAATATTTTTGAGTAGATAAAGCATGTCAATAGTGATGCTTAAAATCAAAAAAAAAAGAAGGAAAAATAACAAAAGGAATAATAACCTAGTGAACAAGAAAAGACTAAAGAATAGCCTAAAAAGAAATAATAGTAAGAAAAGCAAATTAAAAAAGAAGAAGAAAAAGATGAAAAAGAATAAGATTTAGATGATTCTGATTAAGAAGAAATTGAATAGGAGAACTTGAGTGAAAGCGATTCTGAAAATGAGCAAAAATAGGATAAAAAAAAGTAACCAGAAGCTACAAAAAAAGAAAAAGTAGATAAAAAAAAGTTAAAATAGGAGAAAGAAGCAGCTGAGAAAGAAAAGAAGGAAGCTAGAAAAGAAAAAAAGAAAGATGAACCCGATTAGGAATTATTTAAATCAAATCCTAAAGATGAAAGTTATTGTGATCCCTTAGTAGTTATTTTCTTTTTAGCTACCATCTCTTTAATGTTTGTATTTAAATACTACGGAGATAACTATAGAAGATATTCTTTCTCTGAAACTTCTGATGTAATCGAATTTTATTATATCAATAAATTCATAAATGAATTTTTTAATAATAGAATCTTTATGGAATTTTAGAAGTAGAGTCTAGTGCATCAGCATAAGAACTAAGAAATTCATATAAGAGATTAGCTAATTTATGGTAATTAAATATAAATAGAGTAAAATAAATTATTTTATTATTTATTCTATAAGGCATCCTGATAAAAACCCTAATTGTGGTGAATCTTGTAAAGAAAAATTCTATAAAATCACAGAAGCTTGGAAGGTATTAGGAAATGCACAGAAGAGAGAAAACTATGACTCTGTAATAAATAACTTTGATCTATATCTATTGATAAATTCGTTTTAGTTTGATGATAAAAATTGGATTTTTTATTAAATTCAAACAAATTTTTTGATGCTTAAAATATTTTTTTAATTTATTTACTCAAAAAGATACTTTTGATTTATTAAATAAAATCAAATTTTTTAATTAGACCCATGGCGTTTTGTAGTAAATTAAGAGTAAAGCTATTACTTTGAATGAATATAATTACGACTAATTGGTATTACAAAGTACTGATGTTTGGATTATATAAATATATATGAATGGTGATGATGCTTGCAAGAGAATGTCTCCATTCTGGGAAACTACTATCAATACATATGGACATATTGTTAAATTTGGTAGAATAAACGCTGAAATCGACTACAAGTTAGTACAAAGACTTCCAATTCCTTCCCGTATTTTCCCTACTATATTTTCGTTCTCCCACTACAATGCTCCTCAACTAGTTACTTTTAGTACTCACAATATTGAAGCAGGTAAAAATAAAATTTGATTGTTTTGTTTATACATAATATAACATTTATAATAAATAGAATTAGCTAAGTTTGTTCAGAAATCTGTTGTTAGCAAATTGATCTAAATAAAGCAAGAGTAGGCACAATAATTATATAAAGAAATGTCAAAATTTGAGCCAAACAAAAAGATTGATATTGTTTATCTATTTTAGCTTGACAGAATTCCTATTGAATTTAAATATGCTGCCTTGCAAGTAAATAAGTTAAAAAATTGATTATAATTATTAACTATTTTTATTAAATTAGAATTACAAGGAGTTTAACTTTTACACAAATGCATATGGCCAATCTAGCAGCGTAAATTTATTTACTTTAGTAAATATAAAAAGTAATGTAAAACAAAATTATATTCTAGATATAATAATCTTTCCAAACCAGTAAGAATTTCATAGTTTTTATCAACGATGAAGAAAAACAAGTGAGAAACAAATATGAATTTGAATTTGGAAGAAAGTTTAATGCTGAAAAATTCTATAAAATTTTGAATTATTTGAACTTCAGAGCTACTCCTGAAATTTCAAAGGAAAATTTCAAGTATTATTGCAAGAATCAATAAACTAATTTAAACGAAGAATCTGAATTGGAAAATGATTACCAAACATTATGCATCTTTTTATTTAAGCAATCTCCTCACTTTGACAAATTTTTAGAGTCAGCTAACAAATACAGAAAGTAATACAAATCTCAATCAATCGAAAAATTCTCAACAGGAGAAAGAATATTTGATAATTTCCACAATATTTAATTTGTAATTGTTGATCTCAACAAGCATTGGAAATTCAGAAATGCTTTAGAAGCTTATCTCCAAGACCCTAAATACAATCACCCTCTTAAGTCACTTCATGCAGCTGCATTCCTTGAAGAAAATAAAAAAATAGCACTTCTAAATAATATCAACGAATTTGATGATTGGATTCTTGATCTTCAAGATAATATAGTTGATTTCGAATATCTAAATGATTACTTACCCTCATAAGATGAATCCTCTCTATTTTAATTCTCTCAAGATACTCCCTTGAAAGTAAAAACATTTAATATTTTTTTTCATTTCATGCAATTAAATTAATATTATTCCACTTTATGCAACTAAATTAAATTCATTTAAAAAAAAAAAAACAATCAAACTTAATAAAATTATTTTAAAACAAAAAGATGCTTTTGAGAAGCATAAAGAATAACGCTATTGATTATAAGACTATCATGACAGTTATCCTTGGTTTTATCACTTTACTCTTCAAGTACAATGCCCACATTGCTGTCTACACAACTATCACTCTTCTGTTTGTTTCAGTTTCTGCCTTGAGCATATTTGAAACTTATGAAGAGTTTTTATACCAAAAATGAATAAAAAATATACAAAATAATTACCTGTTTTTTTATTTGTAAAATTAGTGAATTTCATTTAAATTAAAATATTTTGTAAATTTGAAGAATTTTTAATATTAATTTTTTGTGCTATTTTGATAATAACTTCATAAAAAGCAATAATTAATTAAGATTATTTGCGATAATATTTTTCAGAAATTAAAAATCAATCTTTTAAATTTCACACAAATTAATTTAAGATATGAATATCCCTGATAAATAGTAGAAATGGAAGCTCTATCAATCATATATTTATGATTATGTGTAAAGATAATTTAAAAATTTAAATCCGACATTAAAATAATCAGTTTTTAACATTTTTTTTATAATTAGGCTTGACAATAACTTGGATTGGCCTTGTACGACTTGCAGTTGGGGTTCAATCATATCAGAAAATTCAGAATTATTAAAGCAAAGAGTTTATTTTGCTTGCAGGACTGATGGCACATATAATGAAGCTGATACCACTTGGCAAAAACTTCCAAGTTTCCTAGTTGTTGCACAAGTAGGTAAATAGATGAATTTACTTGACATTAATTGATTAAATGACCTTAAAATGGCTTTTAAATTTTAGTATTTTAGAAAAAAGTATAGATTTTAAGAGTTTATATTTAGATAGAAGATATAAGCAAATATAACCCGCTACTATCTGAAATTATAAGCAATTAGAAATCAATGAAAATATCATTTTTAGAATACTGAAATAGTTTAATAATATGGAATTAATTATTTATTTATAAATGAAAAGATATTCCTTAAGTTGGTAAGCAGTTTAACTAAGAACTTAGAAATGTTTACTTGTAGGATAATTTGAAGAAACATAAAAATTTAAAGGTGAAACAAATTATTGTTCACCCGGGAGATGCTAACATGATGAAGAAGTGTTATTTAAATCCTAAATTATTAGCTACTAAGAATGATGCAAGCTAAGTGTTTTTATGGGATTTAGATAAGCATAGGTAGTAGAATTAATTTAGAGATGGCATACACGCTAATATGCCTGATCTTACGTAATTATTTTTATAATTTATGTTGTCTCATTTTCTTATAAACATTTATCAAAAGCAACCTATCTATAAGGATTTAAAAATTTTTAAATTTATTCTTGTTTAAATGAAAATGATAATTAATTTTAAATATTATTTTATATATTAGTTTGATAGGACACACAAGCAAGACTCCAAGTTTTGCTTTAGACTGGGCTAAAAATAATTATAGAATTGGTAGTGGAGGTAAAGATTAGAACGTTTTAATTTGGGATGTTGATGATTATCAAACTAGACTTACAAGTAATTATATGTAGTAATTCAACACACCTTAATTCACAAAAAGAGAATTGAACTCTATTGGTAATTAGAACGAGCCAGTTAAGCTAAAAAATAGCTACTGTCTCGCAGGACACACAGATATGATCGAAGATTTATCATTTTCTCCTGCGCATAAAGATGTTCTTGTTAGTGTAGGAGATGACAAAAGGCTGATAGGCTGGGATATCAGAGCTTCTTCAGAAAAGTAATTTGAAGTAAATTATGAACCTTCCTTCCTTATTCCCCCTAAATTTTTTTATCTTTTAACATATGAAATAAATATTACAAACATATTTTAGATGAATTTTAATGTAAATATTTAACCTCAAAAACATTAACTAGATTACAGATTTGCATGAAGATGATATTAATTGTGTTGAATGGAGCTTAAAGAATGAAAATTATGTTGCTACAGGCTCGAGTGATGGTAATGCTGCTCTTATTGATATCAGAAAAATGAAAAAAATAAGATCTATTTTGATTCCTTCAAATATAAACCTACCAAATGATCAATAAAAAAATGCTATTATGAGCATTCGCTTTCAACCTTCAAGCAATTATTTAGCTATTGGCTCAGACAATCTATACATATATAATTTAGTATAAATTTTTATTTAAAATTAATTTAATTTATATTTAAATTAAATAATTAAGGATGATCCATAATTTGACGAATAGGGTATTGAAAAACCTATATTTACTCATTTCGGTTAAAAGTAAAACATACTTGATTGAGGCAATATATATATTTTGATTTTTTTTTTTTTAAAAGGGGAGTGATAAATGATTTTGATTGGAATCCTGAAAATCCATGGAGTATATTAAGTACTTGCTAGGAACTAGAACATGAAACTATGGGAGGTGGTTCTCTTTAAATCTTTAGACCATTAGATTTAATATACATGCCAAAAGAAGAGGCCCTTTAAAAGCTGAAAGAAAATTTAATTGATTGTTATTAGAAGGGAGACAACCATAAAAATAGCTAGAAGCCTAGGACTATGTCAATAGTTCTACCCTAATAAAAACCTCAATAGAATGAATCTTAATAGTAACTAAATGTTATTTTTAAAGTTTTATTAATTTAGAATGGATTAATTAGGAGAATGGATGAAGAAGAAGATAATGAAGACATTCAAGACGAAGATAATGAAGATGAGGAAGAAGAAGATGAAGTCTAAGAAGCTAGCAGTTCAAATGGAAATAATTCAAAGCAAGTTGGTAGCGATAAAATGTAAGTAGAATGAAAGAAAATAAAATAAATTTAAAGACTAAATAAAAATCAACAAAAAATTTGTAAACAAAACTAACAAATTTGTAAAGTATTTTTTAAGAATTTATGTAAATAAAATGTAATTTTTATAAAATCTTCATATTTGTATTTATGAGATTTTTATCTTATTTGTTACTGCTGGTAACACCGCTCTCTTATTTTATTTAGTGTGAATATAAAATAAATAAATCAATTTGTATTTTAAAAATAAATTAATTAATGGTTATTATTCAAATATATCAATTTTAACTTTATGATTATTATTTATATTGCTTTATTTATATTTTGAAAATTATTCATTTAAGTATTCTTAAATCTTCTTTTTGTTTATGAATTTCTTAGTATTACACAACTTCTATCTTTTTATCCATCTATTTAGTTATTCATTCATTCATTCATTCATTCATTCATTTATCTATCTCAAAAACAGATAAACAAAAAAAATCAATCAATTAATTAAAATAATATAATTAATTCATTTCAATTTTTCATAATTCTTTATATGTTAAAGTCTAAATAGCTAAATTTTATACATAAAAAGTGAAGCAAAAAACTATCTAAATCTATTTATGAAAACCTCAAATGAAAAATAAGACGAAATTGAGAGCTCATAATAACCATAGAATTTAGCAGCAAAAACTAACATGAATCTTAATACACAAAATAGTGTCAAAAGCAGAGCATAAAAAAACATAAATGAGCCTATTTTCATGACATAAACTGAACCAGCTATATAAGATTCAATAAATATTCTAAAATAGCAAGAAAATCTAATCAAGAAATACAATTAAGTTAATATTGGATAACCTGTTTAACTTAAATCCTATTCCTAAGAGAGGACTGATAGATTTTTGAATAAAAAATAAAGGTATAGGTCTCATAATTAATAATCTCCTCAGAAAGATTTATAATCTCCTGAGTATTTAGATAATAATAGTATTGTAGAATATGCAGCACCTACATCGAAAAAAAATAAATAAGTTCACAGAAGTTCAGGATGCAGATTTACAGAAAAAAAAAAATTGAATTTAGATTTTAATGATGAGCATGTTTCTAGTTTTGAGTGGATAGTTTAACTGAAATCACAACAATTGCAAAAAAATATGAATGCCATGTTTTTAAAGAATGAACGCAAAAAGTTGATGTAATGCTAATCTAAAATGACATATTAATTAGCAGACTAAAACATAGAAAATCTTTGTATTTCTCCATCAAAATCCAACAACATAAAGATTCTTGATAATATCTAAATTAATAAGCCCAACAACGAGTTTGATTTTATTATTAACTAAGAAAAACAATTAAATTAAAGAATTTTTCAAGATGTGAAAGATAAGATAGATCAGAATGGTAATAACGTGAACACTTCCCCTACTATGAATGGAAATGATATAAATATAGAAGATAAAATGCTTGCTAAAATCAATTAGTAAGCTTAAAAAATCATTTAAAATAAATTACAACAAACAAGATTCAATAAGCACACTTAAGGCCTTTAATCTCCTTTATCGTCGATAAAGAAAGAATTGCAAGCATACAATGAAGATTTCTGTTTACCTTATCTTCAACCATTTAGGGGTTTTAGTAATAAGACAAAAGTGTACATGTTAAATAAATAGAAAGGAAAAAAGAGCCAAAGAGAGAGTAGTTTAAGCTATAACAATGGAAGCAAGATTTCCTAGTATACTTCTCCTGATGCATTAATATCTCCAAAAACTAACAATAAAAAAAATATTGACTCAAATTTAAACTTAATCACAGATTATCAGTATTGCCAATCTCCTTTTATGTAAGTTCCATTAAAATTACAAATTTACTAAATATTAATTTAAATTAATTCCATTTAAAAAATTATATATATTATCAATTTGTTCAAGAAAAAATGATAAAATTTTATAAATAAACCAAATCAATATCTTAAGTTAATTTTAAAAATATTGAATAGATTAAATTATGTTTAGAATTTATATACTTTTAAAATATTTATTTATCATAAAATAAATTTAATAGCAAAGAAGACAAACTTAAATATCATTTGGATAACTCCAGCATAAATAAAGATGATATAGAATCTGAGGAGCTATATACTGAGCATTTTAAGTCACCAATTAGTTTATAATTATACGATCCTCATAAATTGGAACAAGAAAGGTTTAAATTAACGTTTAGAAAAAAAGCTAACACAGCATAGATTGGATAAGTAATATCAGGACAATCTCCTTCTAAAAAAGATTTGTATAATTTAGATGTAACAAGTTAAGATGGATAAAACTAGAATAAAGTTATATCGTAATATTCTACCATTAATAATAAATAAAGCAACGCTTAAAAACCAATTCGAATAAAATTAAAATAATATCCCCTTATTACTGATTTAAATAATATTTAGCACTCACTAGATAAAGCGAACTAATCAGAGAGTTCTTATAATAATAAATAAATAATTTTACCTCATTTGAATATTAAAAGCTATCACAACAATAATAATACTTCAAACAGTAATTTAGAAAATATAGATATTCCAGAAACCTAACAAACATCACTTACTAATCATATGGAGGAGACTAGTGGAGATTTCTTCCATCTATAAAATTATTACAAAAATAAATATAACAATGATGATAAAGTGCCTAAGTAGATTTCACAAAATAGAGAAATTTTAAGCTGCTAAAATTCCATATCTAAGTATAGTAGATAGCTAAATAATGCTCATTCAATACTTACTGAGTATGATCTTTTAGAAGATTAATCATAATAGCAAAAAGAAAAAAGGAGATCAAGCTCCTTTTTTTCTTCTCCTCATAAACAAAAGAAGAATAGATAGATCTTATAGATATAAAACTCTATGCAAATAACTCCTTTTTCTTGCTCAAATTAAGCCAATTTAAAAAAGAAAAAAACAAGCATGATGAATGATCTACAGCCATGGGAAGACCAATAAAATTTCAATGAAACCAATTTTTTTCAAATAGTCAAAGTAATCTTTTTTTATATATAAATATTATTTATCTTCAAAATAAAATTAGGAAAGAACTGACAAAACAGCAAGAAATGAAAGAAAAATATCCTTTTCAGAGTAAAGCCAAGATGATAAATAAAGTGGATAGAGTCGTAAATCATCTGAATACTATTAAGACTGAATTTAATTTTCCAAAATAATTTTCACAAATGACAAATTTTCAAAAAAAATAAATTATATTAAAAAAATGTAAATAGCAATTATCTTATAAAAATTAATCAATAAATTAATTTCTAAAAAACTTTAAAAAATTATAAAAACAAAATAAATATCTAAGTTTCTCTTAAAAGTAAAAACTGTAAAATAATATCCTATGCATATTCATTTCTATATTTTAGTGCCTAATTTATATGCCTTTATCTTATGAGATCATTAAAATTGATTTTTCGTTTATATTTTTTTAATTTTTAAAATATTCAAAATTTTATAGATTCAATTATGGTCAATATTCATTTATATTGAAAATAAAATCCTTTCATAAATATTAACTATAAAAATCATGAAATAAACTTCTAAGTTCTTTTATTTTTGTCTAAAATTTTATAGTTAGATTAAAATAAAAAGGTAAACAAAATGTATTTATAAATTAAATAATAAAGAAGAATAAAATATCCTTTTTTAATATTCCTTTTGTAATAAACATCTAATTTATAATTTATTTTTGAATATTTCAAATTTATTTAAAACAAAACAACAAATTCATGCATAAAAAAATGGATTTTTAAAGATAATAAATTAATTAATTAAATATTTTAATTCATCTGTAAATGAACTCAAATAAATATATTAAAATAAATAATAAAATGATATTCACTGAATAAATTTAAAAAGATACTAGTTTCAGTATTAAGTTCCTTTAATTTTAATTGATTTTTGAATTTGTTAAAATTTTGTTATAAATATTAATCCAGCTTTTAATTGATTAATTTTAATATTTACAATTTTTTTTGAATTATAAAAATTGAAAGACTTGATATTTATACATTTTGCATTTATATAGAATTTAAGCTCAATTAATAATATGGAGAGAGAATAAAAGAGGTATAGAACTAACAGCGCTTATAGTTATAAGGATACTTAAGAAGCAGAATATAATAAAGAGAATTCTCATGATTATAATATATAAACTGAAGAAGTTTCTTATAGAAATAGGTTTTTTAATAATAAATCCAATTCTATTAATCAATAAATATAGCATCATCATTTGCTTAACAACAGCTATAAAAATCTCCCTAAACCTACCTAACCAGATATGCATTCAATAAAATTTACTGGAAATCAAATTTAGGATCTTTATGATAAATTAAAGGCTGATTACACTAAGCTGATGATTGATTTTTAAAGAGAGTAAATGGAATGCAATAATTTAAAGTCTCAAAATAGGCTTGATGCAAAAAAAGTATGATAATTTTAATTCATTTAATTCGAAATAAAAAATTTTTAAAAACAGTTAAATGAGCTTGATAAAGTAGTTGCAGAACAGTAGCAAGAAATTGTAACTTTGAATAATGAAATTCAATTACAAGTAAGTTAGAATAATGTTTTAAGGGATTATCTTAGAGAATAAGAGAATAGAGTAACTAAAATTACTGCTGAAAACACTACTCTTAATTAAGAATTATCATCTACGAGGCCTTTGAGCTTAAAGAATAAAAGCTACACAAGTATGTTGCAATAAAATGATTTAAAATATGAATAAATTTTAGAGAGCAAAGAATATTTAGAAAGATAAAATGATCAATTGTAATAAAATAATTCTAGGCTATAACAGGTATTTCAATTTATTATTATTTGATTATTTGTTTATTCATAAGTTTGCAATTTGTTGGTTTATAATAAATAATTTTTGAATTTGAATTGATAAAGTAAAATAAGGAGCTACAAGAACAGCTAAATCACGTTAAAATGCAATTTTGCACCTTAGAGAATCACTCATAATAAATGTAAAGAAACCTCAAATAATTAGAGTTAGAATCTAGTTAAAGCAAAATAAATGAGAGTCTATTACAAAAAAGCTATCAAAAGTTAGAAGAAGACTACAGAGTATTTTAACCATTTTATTTCTCTTTTAATTAACTCTTTTTTTTAATAAAATGAAAGGAAATGTAAAATATGAATTTAAATTTGCAAGAGCACAATAAGCAGCTAGGGATATTAATATAAAAATTGGAAGATAAAATAAAGATTATGGAAGAATAGTGCAATAGCACTATATTTTGGGAATAAACAGCTAAGGAGTTTGAATTAGTAAATTTATTAAAATCATAAATTTTATTTAGTTTAAATAAAAATAATAGAAATCTCTCTAGCAGCAAGAAGAACACTTAAAAAGCAACAACAATATCAAAGAAATGGAAAATTATATGTAAAAACTAAAAATTTAAATGAAAGAAGAAAGAGAAAGACACATTAATGAGATAAAATCCTACAAATAAGAAGTTTAACTACACAGAGAAAAAAATGACCTCTTAAATAAAAACCTTCAATAATTTTAGAAAGAATATTCAAACTTAAAGTCACAGTAAAAATAGTTTTAAAGTTAGATTGAGTTAATTAAAAACTTAAAAGACACACTAGTAAGTATAGAGAGTAGTCTTTCTAGAGAGACAAAGTAAAATGAAGAAAAATAAATACAAATAAAAGAATAAGAATAAAGTATTTAAGAATTAAAAAAGTTGAATAACGATAAATAAGAAAAAATAATCAAGTTAGAAGAACAAATTTTAGAACTGAATTCTAAACAGTAATAAATCTTGGATATCTCAAACATAAATAAAGAGTAAATACATATATTTCCATTCAATATTTTAGATTACAATTAATATAAAATTTTTATGAATTTATGCCTATTAGATTATTCCCAACAAAAAACATAGTTTTTTTTAAAAAATCATGTAAAATACGAGATAAGCTAATTTAAAGATAAATAAAATAAAAACAAGAGTTTTTAATTGTATTTTTAATTCTAATAAAAAATAGAAAAAATACACTAAATAAAAGCAAATAAAATTATAGATTTTAATTCAAAAAGAAACTTTAAAGAAAATAAAATAAATCAGTTTTACTAAAAATTCTAAAGATTTTAAATACATTAATAAAATAAAAATTAATTTTATGTCTTTTTAAACAATAAAATAAGTCAAATCTTAATAAAATAAAATGAAAATAAAGGTTATTAATTGAATTTGAAATAGAAAAATTTTTTGATAATTCAACATAATTTTTTGAATTTTAAAAATTTAATTAAAAAATTAAATTAATTTTAAGTGATTTATCAAATAATTTAATATGTAAACTAAATTTATTACATCTTAAAAAAAATCAAAAAAAAATAACCTAAATTTATTTTTATTAATTTGAAGCCAAAGCATTCTTTTATTATCGGCATTTTTGAAAGAGTAAAATCTTTTAAAATTTAAATAAATATAATTTTTAACTACTTTAAATTCAAATTTAATTTAAAAATGAATAAAATAGTTTTTTTGTAAAACTTAGATGCTAAATTAGTTTTAATTTTAAGTGATTTATCGAATAATTTAATATGTAAACTAAATTTTTTTCATCTCAAAAAAAATCAAAAACAAATAACCTAAATTCATTATTATTAATTTGAAGCCAAAGCATTCTTTTATTATCTACATTTTTTGAAAGAGTAAAATCTTTTAAAATTTAAATAAAATGTAATTTTTAATAACTTTAAATTCAAAGTTAATTTAAAAATGAATAAAATAGTTTTTTTATAAAACTTAAATGTTAAATTAGTTTTAATTTTTAAGTGATGAATCTTATAATTAAAATGTAACCTAAATTCTTTTCTTCTGAAAAAAACAGATAATAATTTAAGTACTTCAATTTATTTAAGAGAAATTGTTAGCTTGTATTTATATTTGAAATAGAAAAAGGATTTCTTATTTTATTTTTTATTGAATTTATTAATAAATTAAATACATTTATAAATTTGGTTTTAAAAAATGTTAAATTTTATTTTTAAAATAGATAAAATAATAGTATTGGAAGCACAAATTTAAATGAAACATAATTAAATTATATATCTTGTAACAGCAATAAAATTGTACAACCTAACAATAATATGTAAGTAGAAAGCTATTCAGATATGCAAGATAAAATACGCAAATTGGAGTAGGTCATATTGGATTTGAAAAATTAAGTTTGTAATTAATAAAATATGCATCAATAATAACCAAATTAATAAATTGATAATAGCTTTTATTAATAAACTTATGCTCCTCCATATATTAATGTGAAAAATGCATCAATATCTAATTCCCCACTTAATAAAAATTATTTGAGTTCATAATATACAAGCAACAATAATCATAACATTCACTCATATCATAATAGCTCTTTTAACATCTCTCGTCCTACAATTGAAATAGAGAGGAATCAGTCTCATAATAACAGTTTCCATTATAGAAAAAATTCAAATGATGGCTCTTCATTTTTAGGTAGAATATTTTTCATAAACAATAAAATTTATAAATTTATTTTCTTAGCATCTAACTAGCCATTTTTTTAAATAATTACCTATTTTTTCTTTTATAAATAATTTCAAGGAAGTATTGTCTCTGGTCTTTATACGAATAAAAATAAATCATCCTAAATGGAAAATCTATAAAGAAAGTATGAAGAAATAAAAAATAGAGCTATAAAAAATAATTGATTTGTACCAAAATTAATTATTTTTAGGAAAATATGTTTGTAAATAATTATCAAAATATTTCTATCAGTGGCTTTAATTAATATAAATAACTCAATTTCTCCTCCTCTTAATTAATTATCTCATTAAAATATTGTTTTCTATATTTAGTAAAATGTTTTAATCCAAATGCTTTTACTCTATGCTTTAATATAAAATAAATTCATTTAACTTATAAATATTCCTTAAGAAATGCGATTTTAATTTTTTTAAATTGTGTAAAGATTGTATATAAGTTTTTCTTTTTCGCTTAACTTTTGGAAAAATTTACAATATTAATAAATCTTAAATTTGATTCTCAATCTAATGAATAAATTTCATAGAGTAAGTTCAAAATATCTATTAAGAGTACCACCACAAATTAAATTAGTATTATTCAATCAAAGCTTTTGAAGTAATACTTAACAAGCTTTACTTTTTAATTAAATCAACCACAAAATAAATAAATTATAAAATCTTAAAGAGTAAATTAATTGATGATCTAATATTTTTATTCAAGTCATTAAAATACTCCAATTAATTCCATTAGCTCATATAATAGGTGATGCAAACGTTTTCATTGCTATAATTTTTAAATTAGCAAAAAAATTAAAAACAAAATTTACATTTTCAATTAAAATTCATTTGTTAAAAACCATCAAGTAACACATAAAATGAGGCTTTTTCACATAAGTGTAATTTTTTTACAAGTTTTGCAGTTTACATTTTAGGGTATTAATTTGGTTTTTTCTGCTTTTTATTTTTATTCACTGTATATTTTATAAATTAAGACGACTATCTTATATCTTATATGAATGGCAATGATACAAAAGAAAAATATTTCAAAACATAATGCAACATAGCTAAATCTCCTTAATTCAATAAGAATAACTACGGAACGTTTGATTATGATTCTCTCAGTACTCCTCCTCCTTCTGATCCTAACTAAGTTATAAACTTTGGATATTTCCCATTTAATATAACTGTTCCTCATTTTGAAAGAGAAATAATCATAGATACTCTCTACCTCAGATCTAATTTAACAAAAAATATTGTATATAATATTGACGGAAAGGATTATCTTGCAATTTAATTAACTGGTGATTCATCTGCTTTAAATTATCCTTGTTCCAACATTAATAGAAATCTAACTATCTAATAATTATTTAGAGGTAAATAATTTTTTCTTATTTTCGGAAATGCGTATTAATTTTTTCCCCCCTTTAAAGCTAGATTTTATTAGAACTTAACCTTTAATAACTCCTTAATTATCAGAATAAGTGAGTAGATGGAGAATAACACATATCCAACTTCTTTACTGCTTAGCTCTCTGTAAGTGAATATAAACACTTGCCATCCTTCATGCTTAACTTGTAATGGACCAAATTAAAGCTAATGTTAAACATGTTAAGGATAGAAGAACTCTAACAACGAATGTATTTGTCAAGAGCCTTTATTTTTTTAAAATGGATAATGTGTAAATCAGTGCGATAGTAAAAATGGTTATTTCTAAAAATTTTAATCTATTAAAGAATGCTATTATATAAGTAATCTATGCTAGAGTTGGAATAGTTCATTATAAAAATGCGATAAGTGCTTGAACCCACTTTTACCTCAAAATGAATAATGTGTTAGCTAATGTTCTACTGGGTACCAGAAGCGTTAAATAATCAACACCGTGAATTTTGAATGCGTGTTTATAGATTAAAAAAAAAAAGGTTTATAATTTTTTTTAATTTAATTTTTAAAATTATATATTAGTATTTGATGTTTTAACTTATAATTTTTTAATTTTAGGATAAATTTTATTAACTGGATTACACAATAACTTTTTCTCTTAGTTTGAAATTGAGAGGCTGGGATTTATTTAATCTAATTTTAAATAAATTAATAATTTTAGTGCAATCCATTCAAAATGTGGTGATTATTAATTATTAGGAGGATTTTTTATCAATAAAAAAGGAAGTACAATTTAATATAATTGGTCTGACAATACCACATAATATCAATAGGTTAAAGTATACTTTAAGTACTTTTTAATAGATTATTAATATGCTGAAGATTCTTAAATAAGTGTATAGCTTAATAGTAAAAATTAAAATATAACAGTTAACTAGACTTAATTTAGTACTTCATAAAATATTTGTGGCTTAGAATAAAATGATATTATAGGGGATTTACAAATTTTGACGAATGTAATAAATGGTCAAGTTAATCTAACTATATTCAATGGTAACTCAAATTCTGATGATACTCATTTGAATAATATCACCTACTTTGGGATAAGAGAAGTTACTGTTTTTCTTCTAAATGTAATTTATAAATACTCTTTCTAATTATTTTATTTTATAATTCCTATTAAAAAGAAAAAAACATACATAAATAATTATTGTTAAATTTTATTTTATTTGACATTTAATAATTTAAATTTAAAAGTGTGACATTGATTATTGTTAAGAATGTTAAGAAGTTTAATAATGCACAAAATGCTAAGATGGATACTTTTTAGACACTGGAAAAAAATGCTAATTGTGTGATCCAAGTTGCAAGACATGCTCATAAGCTTAAACATGTGATAGTTGTTTAGATTAAAATGCAAAAATAAACTCAAAATAGGAATGCTAATGCCTTAGTAATTAATATTTTGATAAAAAGAAGTTATCTTGTCAACCTTGTTCCAATTCTAATTGTGATTAATGTTCTAGAGATAATCCTTAAATTTGTACATCTTGTTCTGGGAATTAAGGTCTCTTAAATGGAAATTGCTCGGATAATTGTGGATAAAACTATTTTAATAATTTAAATATTTGCACACCTTGCATTGCTAATTGCATAAAATGTAATGATGGCAGTTCATGTTAAAGTTGTGCAATAGGATATTTTTTGTTCTAAAACAAAACCTGTGTGGATAATTGTCAAGATATGTATTTTCAAAATACGTAAACATAAACATGCGATTTATGTGGAGATAGTAACTGCTTAAATTGTAGCTAATCATCATCAAAATGCTCAAAATGTAAAGAAACCTATTTAATCTCTACTCAATTTTAATGTGTTAATGAGTGTCAAAAAGAAATTGAATATAATAGTAATGGAATATGTGCACCTTGCTCTAGTAAAATTAGTAATTGTTAAAAGTGCTAAGAAGAACTTTGTATAAAATGTAATGATCCATTTTATTTAAGTTCAGATAAAAAATAATGTCTTAGCAGTTGTCCATTATAGTATGTAGGTAACTCTGAAGGTTTATGCGTTAGTTGCGCTTAAGGTTGCGCTAAATGTGATAAAACTGATTAATCATAATGTTCTAGTTGTATAAAGGGTTATTTTCTACAGGGTAATAAATGTCAAATCTCTTGCGACGCTATTTATTTTTCCGATGAATAAACAAATGAGTGCAAACTCTGCAATCTTAAATTTAACGATTGTGAAGAGTGCGACAATAAAATATGTAAAAAATGTAATAAAAACAAATATTTAGATACTAATAGTACTCGTTGCATCGATAATTGTGAATAAGGCTAATATTTATTAACTCAAAAAAATTAATGTTATCCTTGTAGTAATGAAAAGTGCTACACATGCGATTAAAATAAACCAGATTTATGTATAAACTGCAAATATACATTTGCAGATAGATACTATATTTATAATTCAGATTGTTATTCATAATGCCCCGATTAATCATATTTTGAGGAGAGCCTAACATAAAATAATCAAAAATAATGTCGAGATTGTTATCTAAAATATGAAAATTGTAAATTATGTACAAGTTAGATGTGCACTCAATGTAAGGATGGTTATTGTATAAATTTTTAAACTAATAAATGTGAGCCAGCTACTAATTAAAATTGCCCAGATATGAAATGCTCGGTTTAAAATTGTCTTTAATGCGATACTAATATTTGCACAGCTTGCAAATAAGGCTTCTTTCTTTACAACAATTCATGTTAAACTGGATGCTTAGAAGGATATTATCAAGATAAGAGATTTAATTAATGTGCTGAATGCAAAAAATATTTAGGAAATAATTGTACAGCATGTGATATTGAAAAATGCTAAAAAACTAATTGCTAAAATTAATATTATGATAGAAGTTTAAAACTTAAAGAATCTTAATGTGTAGATAAATGCTAAGATAATTTTTTTCCCAACTCAAATGGAATTTGTATATGGTGTTATGATTATAAATGTAAAGAATGTGATCCATAAAATCCAAGCTAATGTACTTCTTGTTATCCAAAGGAATAAAGTATTAACTATTTACTTTAGGTAATTATTACTCTTACATTTATTTTATTCTTTATTTATTAAATTATTTTGTTTTCTATTAAAGGATAAATAATGTGTAAGTATTTGTTCATAAGGTTATTATTTATCAGGAACTAATTGCATAAAATGTTAAACAGGCTGTAAAAGATGCACAGAAATAGAGTGTTTAGAATGTGAACAAAGTACACAATTTATAGACCCTTAGAAAAAAAGCTGTGTGTAAACGTGTTAAAATAATTATTTTCCTAGCCCAAATTAATATAATAACTTATAATGCATGTAATGCAGCTAAATATTTGAGGGATGCAATGATTGTGATTCAACTGAGTGCCGCTCTTGCCTGAATAATTAAGAAGTTTTTGATCCTATTAGTAGAAAATGTACTAAAAGCTGCCCTGATTAATACTATTAAATTGAAAAAAAGTGTAAATAATGTGAAAATCCTAATTGCTAAAAGTGTGACTAGCAATAACCTTCAAGATGCACTTAATGCTTTTCATAAGGCACATTTGTTTTTTTTTAAGAAGAAGAAGGTAAATGTGTTGACAAATGCTCTGAAAACGAATACTCAGAAAAAAACAAATGCATAAAATGCTCTAATAAATTTGGAGAATAATGTTCCAAATGTAATAACATGAGATGTTTTTCATGTTCTGATTCATCTTTTTTCATCAGTAAATCTGATTAATATAAATGCGTTTCTCCTTGCCCTCCAGGATAATTTGGTGATTAAAATACCAGATTATGTTCTAACTGCAAAAATGAAAAATGCAATTAGTGTTACTAAAATAATTCATAATTGTGTATTAATTGCAATAAAAATTCAAAAAATAAATATTTATATTAAAATAATTGCATAGATAAGTGTTATTAAAAGTTTTATTTTGATGAAAATAATGAATGCTTATCTTGCAGTAAAAAGTATGGCACTAATTGTATTGAATGCGATTTAAATAATTGCACAAAATGCGATATATAATCTAACTAGACTTATCTTCAGAAAGATCAAAATAAATGTGTAGAAATATGCGCAGATAAGTATTATAGTTCAAATAGCGATTAAATACTCCAGTGCTTAAAGTGCCCTGACGATAATTGTCGTTAATGTAATCCAAATGAACCATAAAAGTGCAATAAATGTGATTCTGGTTTCTATTTCAATCAAATATAATAGTAATGTGTTAACATATGTGAAAAAAATTAATATGGTGACGATAATACAGGTTAATGTATAGATTGTAATTAACATTTTTTAAATTGTGATAAATGTACAATGTCTAATTGCTTAAAATGTTAAAAAGACTATTTCTAAGTTGAGGGAGATTAAAATTGCTATGCTTAGTGTCCCTTCAATCATATTGATAAAATATTAGTTGACCCAAAATATGACATGTCAATAAACAAGCAGTGTTAAAAATGTCGTAATGTAAATTGTGCTGTTTGCGATTCTAAAAACCTGGATATGTGCTTATCTTGCTCAGATAAGTAATAACATCCTTACTTGTACAAAAATGATTGCATATAGGAATGCTAAAAATACTAAAAGACAGATGTAAAATATTGTTATGATGAATGCCCTAAACAGTTTGCATAGGATGAGAGTACAAAATAGTGCATATAATGCCCAAAATTTGTTTAGAATAATAAGTGCGTAGATGAATGCGAAAAAAGTACTTTTATTAATCCAGAAACTCCAAATGTTTGTGTAGATTGTGAAATATATTATTCTAAAAATTGCAGTTTATGCAATATTAATTAATGTAAATAATGTTCCAACCAGAATTACTTGTATGAAAATAAGTGCTACGAATAATGCCCATAAAACACTTACATTTAAGAAAATTAAATGACATGCTCTATCAAATGTGATCCACCCTTATTTATATAAGATAGAACTTGCTAGTAGAAATGCCGTTCGGGATATTTCATTCTCAAACTAAATGGTCAACAGGTTTGCAAAAAATGCTCTGATTAGTGCAAAGAATGTGAAAGAACTTCTGACACTTGCACTGAATGTTTTGAAGGAGAAGGATAGGATTGCTTCGATCAAAAATCCATTAAATTGAGCACTGAAAAACAAATATGCAAATAGCTTAATAATTCAGATCTAGAAAATTGTGAAGAAATCATACATGAGCAATCATAATTAGTAACAATATTTTCATATGTGGTATAAATTTCATTATTATTTTCACTGCTTGTAGCTTTATTGTCTCACTCATTTAATTCTGTTTTTTCATTATTTTACCTGCAAAATTTCTAAATGATTGCTAATTACGCTCTTCTAACATCGAATAAGTTTTTGCTTATAAAAGAGATGGCTCTTAGGTTTTTACTGCATTATAATATCTTTTAGATGATCCCCAACCCATTATAAAATGACAAAAACAGTTAAAAACTTACTAATTTTAGTGTTTTTGATAGTTTACTGCCTTACTCTAATCTTTCAAAAAGCTCTTTTGAAAATGTTTTCTTTCAAGTGTGTATAATTTTGGTTATGGTAGTTTTAATTATCATCACATTTAAAAGTAAAAATAATTTAAAAATTATGCAATACTTCAGAAATAACTTTTTTATTAAAATATTTATGATATCTTCTAACCTCATTATGCTTTGTTGCTTGCATTAACTTTACTATCGCTAATTTTATGGTACATTTGATATGGTATTCGTAGTGATTTCTATATCACTTTATGTAATTCTATGGAGCTTAATGTTCACAAATATAATTAATTATTAAGTAAAAAGTTCGCTTCAAAGTAAACTCTATTAAAAGAACATTCTTGTTTAAAATTTAGTCTACATATCTGTTTTTAGAAGGATTTTTTGGGTATTTTATGAGCTCAAAAAAGTAGCATTAATCTGCTTTATCATTTTATATCCTCAAAATGATAACGCAATCTGGATAATACTCCCATTTAACCTGATATTTTTAATTTATATCTCTGTTTACAGACCATTTGAGTAAAAATATTAAACAGTTTGTATTTCAGCGATTGAAATTTTTTCAGTAATTCTATTAACGAATTTGCCCTTCGTATATACTATTGAATCAGCGACTAGTAAATAAATTATTTTTAATTAAAAATATTAAATTTATTTATAATTATAAAAAATAGTTTTTATATACTTGGCTATTGGCTTCTAATCTATTTGTGGATTAACTTTGTTAATTTTGACATTACAGAACTCTAATGCAAAATTAAAGAAATGCAAGTTTAGCTTTAAAAGAAATTAAAAAACTCCAAAATAATAAGATATAACTCTAGAAATTAACAATAGTCTTACATTCCCTAATAATACAACACAAGGTAATTTAAATATGATAAAAAGATCTTTTATGCCAAAAGCAAGTTCTAAACAGTGAAAAATTATTTAAATATATAAAAAGCATTTAAATGTAAACTTATATTTCAAAGAAAAGTAATCCAAAATTTAAATTAACATTTCAAATAAAAGTTAGTCATCATTTATATAAAAATTTCATTCAAGACTTTTTGCTAGACAATTATTTAATTTTTAGAGAAGAAATTGTTTTTGTTCTTCATACTTATTTTATGAACTTTTATATCTTCAAATTGCTATATTCTAAATATTTTATTTTCTATAAATTATAAAATTTATTATAAATTATTGATTAAAATTTATTTTATTTGAAAAATTCATCCTTTTTTAATGATATTTTGATTTATTGTAATATATATATATACAGCAATCAAGTTAGCATCAATAAATTAAAAAAATATTTTTATTAGTATATTTAAAATTAATTTTACAAAAATTTGTATAAATTTCAGAAACAATCAAAAATAATTTATGATATTCTCTTAAATACATTAAAATCTATTTTTGAATTTAAAACCTACAAAGTTTGACTAAATTTGTCAATATCATAAAATAATATATTTTATTTTTATTCTTACTTTATTCTTTTCAAGCAATTTATATTTTTATTCATGTTTTTAATTATTTTATTGGTTGTTTTATCTTTTAAAAGAATAAGCATTGCAAATATTTATTTTTTTAACTTTTTGAACAACAGGATTAATGCATTTAATATTTACAATTTCAATTAATTTTTAAAATAAATGTCAATAGTAGTGTTTATTAAGGAGAAATATTAATCAATGATAAAGAAAATCTATGTAAATATCTGATAATTCCCAATAATAAAATTCATGTTTAAAAAAGACACTTTTTTTATAATTAAGTATGTTCAGATTTTGTAATGATTTAAACATTTAGGATTTAATTGATTAAAAAAATACTAAAGGCTCAAACATATATGTATATAAAATAATTAGTAATTAAACAAATATTATATATATTCTAATTCACATGATCATCATGCTAATTAATTATATAAAATTGCTAATTTCAAGGAATATAAAGTTATAGCTTATTTTTAATTAAGGTATATTAGTTCTTTTAATAGTAAATAGCGCTTATGCGCATAGGACTGTGAGCAACAAAATTGTACTTATTATTGTTCCACTTTAAATAAATTAATATAAGTATGAAGGCAGCATTACTAAGAAACTAAAACTGTAAATTATAGAATAAAGTAAGTTAAACAAATGATATTAAAGAGTTTGTCTTTTATTTAATACCCTAAGAATATCCTTTAAATTCATAGGAACATTGCAATAGATTTGATATTTTAGAATATAAATAATTTCTGATCCACTCTTTTATTTATGTAAAGCAAAAGCAATAAGTAAGAGGATTAGACCATGATGAATTACTAACCACTAATTAAGCTATTTTTTAATGTGTTTGGCAAATAGATCGAAACTAAAGTAAGAGCATGCTAGAAAAAGAAAATACATCTATACTTCAGTTAATTTTTTGCCAAATATTTTAAGTTGAACATCTTGATCTAATTCCATAGAAGTAATAAAATTGAAGTAAATGAAAGAAAGCAGCCAATAAATCATTGATAAGATTGAAAATGATATTTCAGAGCATAAGTATTTGTTCATGAATTTAAAGGAGAATATCCAAAACACCAACATTAAAGCAAGTATTATGAAAGGCATTTTTTGTTATTTTAGTTATTTTATATTATTCTTTATGATAAAAATTTTATTTTTTAAATGTTTTTAATAAAATTATATATTTTTTGTCTGAATATCTACACTTAAAATGCTTAATACATTTAGTATTAAATAAATAAATTAAAATTGTTTTTTGTTTTTTCTAATAAAAAATACTTTTATTTGAATGGAGAAAGTTACCATATTAACAGTGTTAGTAATTAAAATATATTACTTTACCTATATTTTTTTTATAGCAAAGATATGTTTTAGAAAATTGAAAAAATTATTTTTTTTATTTTAAAAACTTAACATGATATTTTTTTAAAAACATATTTCTGTAAATAAAAAAAAAGTATTTTTTATTTTCTAATTTGCCTATTCTTCTGAAAAAGCAAATTAAATTAAAAAAATATGCAATATAATAAGTAATTATCAGTAAGTAACTTAATTAAGTAAAATATTAATAAAATTGTTTTTAAGATAAAAATACTATTTTATTATTTAAATTTTAGAAAGTAAATAAATTTTATTTAAATTTTTGATGTAATAAAATGCCCATTTAAGCTACAATATTATTAGAATTTTATTTGATAAAATATATTACTGTTACTATTGATTCTTTTAATATTTTGTTTAAAAATCTAGTATTTTTTAGTAATACAAATTTCTAAATGATTATATTCAAAATAATAAGTTGGGTTTCAAATTTTAAAATTAATTGTGTAGAATTTCGACTTATGTTTTTAATTTTAAACTTCAATATACCTAATAACTATTTTTATGAATTTTTTGATCTTATTTAGAATATTAAATTAAATTAACTAATTTATAAATGCACATTCAAAGTCAAATTGATTAAGCTAATATTTTTAAATTTATTTAAATGTCTATTTTTTTATTACAGTCTCCATTTTTCTTTAAAAATATTATTTTAATTTTAATGGAATTTCAGTTGATACAAATTTCTTTCTGATTTCTATTATGTTTACTCTATTTTAAATTCATTTCTTTATTTTGTTGATATTTTCTTCTTCTCTTTAAATAATGGTTAAATATACCATAATCTGATAATTGTGCTTAATAATCTTTTTTATCATATTTTAGTTTTTTCAATCATTTTTTATATTTTAAATTTTAGAATTTTGTTTTTTGTCATTTTTAGCTTTCTCAATTAATTATCAAAAATAGGTAGAAATATTATTAAAAATAATTAATATTTTAAAATGAATTTGCTATTAAAAAATATATGTTTATTTTAGTAAAAATCATAATTATTTCAATTTATAATATTTCAATTTATCTGAAAATAGATTTGATCTAATAAAAGATTAATCTAAACAAATTTCGATTTATAATAAATCTGATTTAAAATACAAGATTTAATGATAAGTTTGTGCTATATAAAAATTTGATAAAGTAAAAATTTATGTTAAGTGAAAAAGTGTATTTTTGAATTACAATGGATATAAAAAACATAAAAATTATCAATTTTCTGCACTCATTTCAAATGAATTAATAATACTATTATTATCTTTGTGAAAACTATTATTTAGTTTTATTTATTTAGTGCAATTTTTTAACTTTTTAATACTATTGTTTATCCTTATATAATTAGGTGTTTTTATATTTTAAATAATTAAGCATTTCAGGTATTTTTTTATACTCAATATTTGCTAATCTAAGAACGATATTATCATTAGCGCTATACAAATGAGAATAAAAATTAAATTCATAACCTAAATTATAATGTAAAATGTTGTTCTAAAGTTTTCTAAAGTTTAATTATCATTAAAGATATTTTGCAAATACATGTTAGACGATAGCAGCAAAAGAATAGAAATAGCTACAGATATTTTTTCTATTTTGTTTAAAAATAACGTGATCAAAGGGTTGAAGCTTTATAGAATAGCAAAATAGGAAAATAGTATAAGAGATATCATAATTAAACTGATTTAAGGAAATTGCTTGAGAGAAACATTTAACAAAACTAAAGAAAATCTAACTAAAAATCTTATGATTTCCCAATAGTAAAATTTAGGTTTATATTCGCAATACAAAAATCCTAAAGAGTACATAACTTTAATCTTTTATAACTTATTCCTAGATTAAACAAGCTTTGAAAAAATTACAAAAGGCAAAATTACCAAAAATATAATCAAAATTGCTAAGCTTAAATCTTAAATTTGGTAAAGTTCACTTGAGTTACCACACTCCAAGCTCAAATCAATCAGAGAGTAATTTTTATTTTTATCTAAATTCAAGCAAAAGAAGCTTGATAAGCACTTTTCTAATAGAATAGAATAAAAAACAGAGATAAATAAGTACATAATTGTAAAATAAGTTGCATAAAGACTCCTATTGAATAATTTTTGCATAACAAAGTATAATATCACAGTGGTGAGAATTACGAAAGATGAAATCAAAATAGGAATGAGGAAGGTAAATAGTAAATCTAAAAATTTAATCTAATTAGATTCTGACTTATACTCAGAAATCAAGCAAGTTAAAGAAAAGAAAGATGAGCTTAAAGGATTATAAAATAAGAATTAAAACTTAGAGAATGTAGAAAGGATGTCTAATTAAGTAAATTAATTAGAAACCATAAATACTTGCACATGAAAAAGCAAAATTTTTATGTAAGTTGAAACCAGAGATTTTTTTTATAAAGATTTTCCAATAAAAAAGATACCTAATTTAGATAAATAGTTTGCGTAGATTTAGTTTTGCAAAAATTTGAATGTTGAAATTAGAATAAAAAGCAAACTAACAATTAATAGAATCAGTAGAAACGCAATTTTTATTTCATTGCTTGAAATAGAGCTGCATTTTACACACTAGAAGAATCCTACAGCTGAAAACTTTTCTCCCCAATAAGTACCTTTTATGTCACAGTCAAGACATTATGGACCGACATGTCCTTGGTAACATAGTTGATTTCCTTTCTCATTTCCTTTTAAAACATCATAAAAGAATTAAACATGTTTACATTAAATTTGAAATTTATTTTAAATGAAAAAGTATTTAAGTAATTATACCTCCAATACAATTTTAAGGATTGTTAGAGCAGTAAAACACATCAACAGGATCAATTGAATAAGAAGATCTCCAATACGATTCTCTTAGGTTTGAAAAATTTGCATAACACTCTGAAAATAAGTCTACTTAACATGTTTAGCAAGTCCCATTATAGCTTGCCTTCATATAATCGCAGTATTTGCAAACAAAAGATTATTTATTATTTTTTTCTAAATAGACCTTTTCCATTCCTTGATCTTTACATCCATTAAATATTTTATATTATTTTGTATCTAGTGAATATTATTCAACTAGATTTATATTTTGCAACTTAAAATCAACTGTTTATTTTCCATTGAATTCAATATCTTGAGCATACCAAAGAATAAATGGATAATTTATTCCTTATAACTTAAGAGGAGTTTAGGATATATAATTATCTGAAGGATCTACTACGAGATCATATATATTTCCAAAAAAACTTTATTAGTTGTATTAGTAATACCATTCTCCATCTACTTAGATAGCTATTCTTATTAGGTACACTAGCCCAGGATATAAATACTCATCTGCTGTAATAAATTTTCCTACATCGTCATAATCAGTATTTATTTCTTAAATATATTAAATTTTTATTTTTAGAGGCTATTTATTAAAATTTTAAGATGCAAGATAACTCGTATTGTTAAAGAAGTTATCTACGTCTAATTAATTATGCTATTTTACTTAGTAAATACCTCCTGATATATTACTACTAGAATTTATTATTTTGCTTTCTTAGTCTTAAAATGATATTGAAATTCCAGAAATAGCTCCACCTAAATACTTACTGTAACATTGAGTAAGAATTGTTGAGGAAAGCGTTAGTTTAATATATGGATTAATTATATTTTATTAATCATCTAACTTAAAATTCAAGCATCCACCAAAGTTTGTTGATGAACCATTCGTAATTAATGACTAGCTCATTTCTATTTAAGAAAGAACTCCTTAAAAATTTAAAAACTGTAAATTCTTACTTGATTTTAAGTCTGCTGTTATGCTAGAAAACTAAATTAAATGTTAGTTTTCTTAATTTGACAGCTTTATTTAAAAGATAGCACTCTACTATTAAAAAGTATCAAAACCTTTAAGCTAAATTTTATCTAAGCTCAAATTATTTACTTCTTAAAAATAAAAAAGAGCTTACTGGCTAAAAAATATATTGTTTATATTAGAATTAACCAGTATAAAACTTTAGATATTTTTCAAGTAAAATAAGTAGTCATTTAATTTACTGCTTTCAATATTTAAATTATAAATTTAGATAAACTGAGAATTTTGTAACTCCAACACTGCTTAGGAAAAAACTACAAATTGCTCGACTTTTAGTTGATATATTTTCAATTCATCTAGACTACCATTAAAAAGAGTGCCTTCAATCTAGCTATTTTCTTCAAAAATAATAGATTAAATCTGCATTTACTTTACATATTTTAGTTGAAATAAAGTATTCTAATTATAACTTTATTTATAAAAAGAATTTCCAAAATCTTTTAATTTAATTTAATTAATAAAGCACTAAAATATTTATTATAACTAAATCTATAAGTAATATTCGCTATCCTTCTGCTATGATTCAATACTATTTATTTTTATTGAAGTTTTTCTTTATTAAGTATTGAATTAAATAATTCCGAAATTTTAAAACTAAGTTTAAGAAGAATTGTATGATATTTAATTGACAATTATTTCGGACTAATCATTGTTATCGTTTCTTTGAATTTCAATTTATGCAAATAGTTATTCACCTATTTTTTATTCTTATTACATGTTGTGTACTTCAATATTTAAAATATTAATATCTACTTTTAAGTTAGAAAAATACTGTAATTAAAACTTTGAAAAGTCTTTTTATTTCTCAAAATTGATGTTTTACAATATAAAAATTCTGTCAACACTTAATAAAGTTTATCCGTAGAGTTATGTGAAAATGTTAAAGATATTTTAGACATTAATTTCTTAAATAACTAAAAGATCAGCTTTAATCCTTATTTAGTATTCATTATAAATTCCTACTTAATTAGAAAGATGTAGTTAGTTAATTTAGCATGATTAAATGTTTTGACCATCTATCAAGAATAAATATTTCATTTAATACATATATTATACTTTGAAGTTGATAATTACTAATTTATTTATATTTATTAATGATATTAAAGAATCCGAAAACCTCAATTATGAATCTGATATAGCAAGCTAATTAATTGTAACATGATTAACGTTTTTTATAAAAAGAGGAGATTCAACTTAATGATCTTTAATTTGTAACTCCATTTCTAAGAAATCTAAATTTTGAATGAAAATTTGAGTATTTTAGCATTCATATTATATATTTTATTGTTTCAACTATTCAGTCAGTACAAAATCGCAATTTCCTTTAGGAGTCATATAATCTAGATCATTTTTTTTGCAATTAACAGGACAATATTGCTCAAATACAATCAAAAAAAGTACTAAAATTTTGATATACTTTATTGAATAAACCATTATTTAAAGTTATTTTTTACTCTTTTTACTTTTATTTTTACTAATTAATAATTTTTATATTTTTCAAATTATATATTTTTTCTTAATCAAAAATATAAGAATTTCCATGTTATAAACCTAAATTAATTAATTAATTAACTTATGGATAAGACTTTTTCAAAAATTTCCATAACAGAAAAAATAAAATTGTTTTTATTTTTTATTAAAATATTTAATAATATACATATTATTGAAGTTTTCTCTTAGAAAATAAATAAAATCTCTAATCTTCCCACTATCAAGGTTATGAAATTAACATTTTTTTTTTTTACAAACTTTTTGATGAAAGTGTAAGATTACATGCTGATCAGAAAAATTTTTGTAGATAGGAATTTCTATTAGAAATGATCAAAAATAAAAATAAATGGCTTATTTACATTTACCATATCTTATGAATCAAAACTGAATATTATATTAATTTTTTGATTAAAGTGTAAAATTATATGCTGATCAGAAAAATCTTTGTAGATAAGTATTTCTATCAGAAATGATAAAAAATAAAAAGGAATGATTTATTTACATTTATGATATCTTAAAGGTTCAAAATTGGATATTACTATTTTATTACACATATACTTAAACAGTTTTTAAGATAAAATAAAAAAATTAATCTTTACTATTGTTTAATAATTGATTTTTTAAATTTACAATTAATCAAATAATAAAAAATAACAAATATAAAATAAAATTCTCTCTCATTTAAATTTTAAGAGTTGTTTTTTCTAATGTTATTAATAAAATAATTTAGCATCCATCTATTCATCTTTCTAATTTAAATAATGTTTAGTGTTTAAATAATTTATAATATTTCAATCATTTTTAAAGTATTCTTAATATGATATATTTTCAAGTTGAAAAAATATCAAAGACTTATTCTCTTCATTTAAATTTTAATTTTATATAATTTTATGGACACATTTGATTAGCTTTTTTATGTTTTTGTTTATTCTTAAGCTCTGTACTGACTTGATTCTACTTTGAAGGCATCTTAATTTAATATATTTTTATAGTTTTTATAACTTATTTTCTATAAATGAAGAAGCAATTAGCCATACAACGTAAATACTAAATACTAAATTAATAATTTAGATGATTATGTAAAAGATTGATCTAAGATTTCCTATGTCTTGGCTTTCATTTTAATTTTATTAAATATACATGTTTGATGATTACAAAAGCAGTATTGAAATAATCATTGATATTTTTTCTAAACTATTCAAAAATACTGAAATGAATGGGTTGTAGGTTTTTAATGCTATGAAATATGAAAAAAGCATCAATGATATCATAATTACACTAATTTATGGATATTATTTTAATGAAAGGGATAGCAAAACTAATAGACACTTTATCAAAAATCTTATTATTTCCCAAAAAAAGAACCTAGGTTTATATTCATCATACAAAAATCCAAACATAAACATAACCTTTACTTTTTTTAATCTATTTCTTGATTATATCAGCTTCAAAAATATTAACAGAGGGAAAGCTATTAAGAATACAATTAAAATTACTAAGCTGAAATTTTATATTTTAGATAGCTCTGATGAATTACCACATTCTAAGCTCAGATCTATTAACGAGTATGATTTATTTCGTTCAAGATTAAGGCAAAAAAAACAAGATAGGGACTTTTCTAAAAGAACAGAGTAAAAAGATACCATAAATATATATAGATATGAAAGGATAATTGAATAAAATCCTTTCTTAAAGAGCCTCTTCTTAATTAAAAATGCTACTGTAGATGCAAAAGTTATAATAAGACAAATAATTGTGGGTATGATGAAAGTCAAAAATAAGTCTGAATAACCAACACTGTTAGATTCAGGTTTATATTAAGAAATAAGGCAGTTCAAAGAGAAAAAGGGTGAGCTTAATGGACTGTAAAACAAAAATTAAAGATTAGAAAAAGAGGAAATTATATCAATTTTTGTGAATTAGATTTATGTAATATAAATTTAAATATGAAAAAGAAAAATTTTGATGTAAGTAGAGGTGAGAGACTAGTTAAGTAGTGTTTTGCCAAAGAAAAAAATACCCATTTTAGAAAGATATATAGCATAAATTTGATTTTAGAGTCTTCTAAATGTGGATACTAAAATAATCAACAGACTTATAAAAAGTAGTACAAGTAACGCTGATATCTTGATTGTGTTAGATGATATTGTATTACATTAAGCGCATTAAAAAAATCCTATCCTAGAGTATTTATCGTTCCAATAATTTCCTTTTATATCACAGTCTAAACATTATGAACCAATATGCCCTTTATAGCAAAGCTCATTTCCAATACCACTCCCTAATATTTTATAAATCAATTTTTGTAAGCGCTTCAAATTATTAAATTAAATAAAATAATATATGAGCTTTTTTAAAAATTTTAATAAATCATAATAAGAGCAGAAACAATATTTAGTTTTTAAATTTATTTTCTTTAGAAATTTAATTTTGAAATCATTGAAAATTTTACAATTAAGGTTAGTTACCTCCTACCTTGTCATTTTAAATATTTTTTAATTTAAAAAAAGAATGTTTACCTCCTACACAGCTTTCAGGGTTGTTAGAACAATAGTAAATGTTATCACTATCTACATTGTAATCTGATCTCCAATATGAGGGTTTTATATTTGAGTAATTCCCATAACACTTAGTGAAATATTCCATTTAACATTGTTAACATATTCCTTTATAGCTAACAAACATATCTTCACAATATTTACATATAAATTATTATTATTTCATATCAGTTAGTTAAATTTTTTCCATACCTTATTCTGAGCATCCATTAAATATTTTGTAATTATCTGTTTTTAAGGGATAAAGGCTAATAAAATTGATTTAACCTAAATCCAAGTCAATAGTTTTCTTTCCATCAAAAGATATGTCTTAAGCATACCAAATTACAAAAGGAAAATTTTCTTAAATTAAATAAGAAGGTGAGATAGGAATAAAGCTATTAGAAGGGTTTACTAAAATCTCATATAGATTTCCAAAAAAATTTTACTATCTAAATGAGCTGTACAGCTCTCCATCTATCTCAAGCGATAATTTTATAATGTAAGTAATACCTGGATATAAATATTATTCTATTTTTTTATAGTAGCCTTAATTTGAATTTACTTCAAATACTTCTGAAATGTGTACCTCAATAGGTTAATTGTTAAAATTGGGAACAGCTAAATAACCTGTATTGTCTTTAAAAATGTTAGTACTTTCTAATTTCTCATCAGTATAGTGTGAGTTGTATATTGCACCACCTATCTAGCTGCTACAATTTATAAATTATGAAGATTTTATTATATCTTTTGGTTGGGTACCTGAAATAGCTCCACCTAAATATTAACTTTAACATTCACTAAAAGTTGAATTAAATATCTCAATATTCAAATTTTCTAAATAAGGCCAAAAAGTATTCATAAAGCTTAAGCAGCCTCCAAAATTTATTGATTTTCCTTTCTAAATATTTGAATTCTTCATATAAAAATTATAAGAATTTCCATTTAAAAGCATAAATTGAGTGTTGTTTTTTGAAGATAAATCTGCATCTATATATCCGAATTCTATTTAATATTAATGAATACTTTAATATCCCAGTTCAATATAAAAAATAGCTATTTATTTCTAATCTGATGATATTTATTAAAAAGTCATTTCATGTAACAAACAGTTTAAATTTTGTAGATAAAAGAGCTATCCTGAATTGATAAGAATTTTCTAAGCATTAACTTTTAAAATATTAAAGTAATTAATTTAATTAGCGTCAATTAAATAACCAAAAAATTATGCGTTTTAAGCTTATATTTCAAAGATGTTAACAGAATTTATAATGTTTAAAATCATAAAATTTTATTTGATATTTTAAAAGAACATTTTAAGCGAATTTATTGAGAAACCCTGAGAGAAATCCCCTAATATGATATTACCATTAATTTCATTACTGTTTGATGCAATTATATTTACTATCTTGAAATCATTTGCATTTGAGAATCTAATTAAGCTTTCCTATTTATAGCGTCCAAGACCACCATTAAATCCTTCAATAATTATGTTATTTATTTAAACAGTATCAATGTTTTCAAAATATAATTACATAAAGCAAAAGCTATAAATTTGCTAATATTAAAATGTATCTACTAAAATATCAGTTTCCTTAATATTTTTAAATTTTATCATACCAAATTTTTATGATTAACTGATATTTGATTTAAATATTATATTTCCTATTTGTATCTTTCTATTTTTATAATTTTCACCATTTATTTAAAAAGAAGCAAATTCTTCAATAAAACCTGAAGATGAAGCATAAAACTTTAATATTTCAATGTAAATATTTTAAATAGTTATTTAAGTGAATGATTAATAGAGAGGATTATTTAAGAATGGCATAATTGATTAATACATATAATTTGAAATCTACACATTTTTAATCGCTAATAAATCTTCTCCTAATATAGAAAATGTGCCTATCTAAGAGTCTTAGAATGTAATTTTATCAATTGAAAGAGTCTTAGAATTTAATTAAAACAAATATTTTGATTAACTATTATTTAATATTAATATTTCATCTAAAGAAAAAATTTTAATAGCATTTGTTTTAATAATATAATTATTAGATTCGATATTAGAAAAATTCAAGTTTTAAATGCTAAGGTTATCTATTTAATAAATATAAATGAATTCTTGATCGTTATTTAGCAATATATTTTCAAGAGTTAAATCATTAATTTCCAAAGCTTTTATATTTTAAATAAATAAATTTGAGTTTATCTACAAATTTCTTAAACACAAATTAAGCTATACTTAACTTTAATTTTCAATATGGATAGCATTCTTTTAACAAGAATAAGATATATTTTACTATTTTAGCTATTTAACAATATCTTAGTCGCATTTATTATCATTTTCTAATCTAGTCAAATAATCTAAATAATTTTAGCACTTTAATTAATTCATAATAATAATAAATATCAACATTTTTAATTTAAGTGCGCACATTTTACTTATTTTTGAGAATTAATTTTTTTTTTATTTATTTTTATAAAATAAATTAATTATACTCAAACTCTAAAAGAAGCATTTCTTAAAGATTCTATTTTCTTTTAGTGTATTATCAAAATCCTAATTTCTATCCTAATTTTTAAGGCAATAAAAGAATAAAAGAAGCTTTTATCTTTAGCATCATAAGAAACAATTAAATAATTGATTTTAATTTATTATTTATGAGAATAAAATAATTTTCAATAAGTATTTTTAAGAAAGTTTATTTTTATTTGAAAAAAAATCAAGCGACGTGAAAACAAACACCAATTTTTAGATTAACTGACTACTTACTTTTCTCTCAAGATCAAAAATAATTTGATTTACTAAATTACTTTTACTTTTATGTATCTTTTTTATACGATTAAAAACACATATTTTGTTTTTAGAACTAATTATTACTCTGCTTATAAAATTTTATGTAAATGCTGATTTTTACAATTTTTCAAAGTAGCAAAGTTTCTACTCAAACAATCTAAAGCTGATTTTCTTAAATAAACATAAAATTAATTACACTATAAAACATAAGGGTTTTGCATTTACAAAAAGTAACTTGATTTTTCACTATTAAAAAAGACATTGTTAAGGAGCTTATTAATATTTAAAGCAAACACAAATTTATATTTAGAAACATTTAGTAACCCAGTAAAAGTAATTTATACTATTTATAAATAAATAGCGGTAGTATTTACTACTAACAGTAAGACAGCCAATAAAAAAGTATTCCCTGATATAGGTAACAATAATTAAGAAGAAAATCTCAATTTATTTTCACCATAAAAATGTAGGATATAAATTAGATATATTTTTAATAATTACCAGTCTCATCAAAGAAGAAAAAGGAAAAGAATAAATAATTGAAAGAATATTTTATATTATCAAATTCTAAAAAAAAAAAGGTATATCATCAATAGTTTATTAATTGATTAAAAAATAAATATCATTTTTTACTTGATTAAAAAATAAATATCATTTTTTACTCTATTCATAATATTTTATATTCAAATATAAGAAGTAATATTTTTTTAAAACATTATGTCTTATTAAATAAAAATTATATTTTAGATTTTTTTTTTTTTTCTATAGTTTTTGATGAATTTGTAAGATTCTTTGCTGATCAGAGAAGTTTTTATTGATAAGTATTTCTATTCAAAATAGATTAATATTTAAGATAATAATTTATCTTAATTTACCATTCTAAATTAAATTTGGATATAATTATTCTATCACTCAAATATTTAAAAAATTTACTAAGATTAATGTACAAACTACATATTTTTATTGTTAAATATTACAATATTAAAATCTACTACAAATAAAAGAAATCAAAATATATTTTTTAAAAATGGAATCTTCTAATTTAAATTCTTAGTCTAAATATCATATAAAGTTACATATTTTATTTCATAATATATATTGGCATTGATAAACCCTTCTTGCTTAAGTGGTAATTAATTATAAATTTATCATATTTCAATTAATTTTAAAGTAATCTTAATATGATAAGTCTTCTAGTTGTAAAGACACCAAAGAACAATTATATTCATTTAAATATTGATTTTATTTAATTTTATGAGTACATTTTATAAGCTTTTGTATATTTTAGTTGATTCTCAATATTTTTTTTGATTTAATTCTACTTTGAAGGCATCTTAATTTAAGATATTTATAAATTGTTTGGATCTAATTTTCTAGAAACGAAGTAATAATTAGCCATAAAGTGTAAAAACTAAACATCAAATTAGTAATTTGTATGATTATGTAAAAGATTGATCTAAAATTTCCTATATCCTCTCTTTCATTTTCATTTTATTATATGTACATGTTTGAAGATTATAAAAGCAGTATAGAAGTAATCATTGATATTTTTTCTAAGCTATTCAAAAATACTGAAATGAATGGATTGTAGCTTTTTAATGCTATGAAATATGAAAAGAGCATCAATGATATCATAATTAAGCTAATTTATGGATATTATAAAAACGAAAGTGATAAGAAAACTAATAGACACTTTATAAAAAGTCTTACCATTTCCCAATAAAAGAACTAAGGTCTATATTCGTTGTATAAAAATCCAAACATAAACATAACTTTTACTTTTTATAATCTATTACGTGATTATATTAGCTTCATAAATATTATCAGAGGAAATGCTATTAAGAATACAATTAAAATTACTAAGCTGAAATTTTATATTTTAAATAACTCAGAAGAATTACCACATTCTAAACTAAGATCTATTAACGAATAAGATTTATTTCTTTCAAGATCAAGACAAAAAAAACTCGATAGCGTTTTTTCTAAAAGCACTGAGTAAAAAGATACAATAAATATATAAATAAATGAAAGTATAATTGTATAAAATCCTTTCTTTTACAACCTTTTCTTTATTAAAAATACTACTATAGATGTAACTGTAATGACTAGACAAATAATTATAGGTATGATGAATGTTAGAAGTAAGTCTGAAAAACCTAAACTATCAGATTCAGGTTTATATTAGGAAATCAAGCAATTCAAAGAGAAATAAGGGGAGCTTAAGGGATTGTAAAGTAAAAATTAAAGCTTAGAAAAAGTAGAAATTATATCTATTTTTGTATATTAGTTTTAAGTAATATAAACTTAAAAATGAAAAAGCAAAATTTTGATGTAAGTAGAGGTGAGAGACTAGTTAAGTAGTGTTTTACCAAAGAAAAAAATACCCATTTTAGAAAGATATATAGCATAAATATGGTTTTGAAGTCTTCTAAAAGTGGATACTAAGATAACCAAAAGACTTATTAAAAGCAGTATCAGTAAAATTGATATCTTGATTGAGTTAAATTATATTGTATTACATTAGACACATTAAAAAAAGCCTACTCTGGAGTATTTTTCTTCCCAATAAATTCCTTTTACATCACAATTTAAACATTATGGACCAATATGACCTTAAAAACAAAGTTCGTTTCCAATACCACTCCCTTATATTTTATAAAAAGTGTTTAAATTTCACTTTTATAAATTTTTTTATATTCAACCTATAATTTTACTCAATGATTTGAAAGAAAATTTTAGATAAACTTAATATGAGCAATAGTTGATATATAATTTTTAGATTCTCTAAAGTAATATAAATTTAAATTCTACACAATTTATACATAAAAACCTTTCCAAAATTCACTTGAAATAAGAAAAATAAAAAAATTTACCTCCAACACAACTCTTAGGACTTATAGCACAAAAATAGACACTTCCACTGCTTATTTCATAATCAGATCTCCAATAAGAGGGCTTTAGATTAGAGTAGCTTCTATAGCAATCAGTGAAGTATTCCATTTAGCATTACTAGCATACTCCATTATAGCTAACATAATTATTTTCACAGTATTTGCATGTGAATTATGAATTTTTTGAATTTGTTAATACAATTTTTTCCATTCCTTGCTGATTGCATCCATTATATATTTTGTAATTATCTGATTTTAAAACATAATTACGGATAAAGTTGATAGATCCTAAATCCAAGTCAATAGTATTCTATCCATCGAAAGATAAATCCTAAGCGTACAATAGTAAGTAAGGAAAGCTTTATGAAAATAAGTAAGGAGGTGAGATCGATATTAAATTATTTGATGGGTTCACTAAAAGTTCATAGAGATTACCAAATTAATGGTTTTCGTTAAATTAATTATACCATTATCCATCTATTTTAATTGAGAGTTTTATAATGTAAGTGATTCCTGGATATAAATATTATCCAATTTTTTAAAACGAGTCTTAACTTGAATTTACTTCAAATACTTCTGAAATATTTATCTATATATTTTATTTGTTAAAATTTGGAATAGCTAAATAACCTGTATTATCTTTAAAAATGTTAGTACTATCTAATTTCTATTCAGTTTAATACGAGTTGTAAATTGCACCACCTATCTAGCTGCTACAATTTATAAATTATGAAGATTTTATTATATCTTTTGGTTGGGTACCTGAAATAGCTCCACCTAAATATTAACTTTAACATTCGCTAAATGTTGAATTAAAAATCTCAATATTAAAATCTATAAAATAAAATGAAAATGTGTTGATAAAACTTAAGCAGCCACCAAAATCTTTTGATTTTCCTTTGGAAATATTTGCATTCTTCATATAAAAATTATAAGAATATCCATTTAAAAGCATAAATTGAGTGTTGTTTTTAGAAGATAAATCTGCATCTATATATCCGAATTCTATTTTATATTAATGAATACTTTAATATTCCAGCTCGATATAAAAAATTGCTATTTAACTTTAATCTGATGATATTTATTAAAAAAACATTTCATAAAATAAGCAGTTTGAATTTTTTAGATTAAAGAGTTATCCTGAGTTGATAAGAATTTCTTAAGATCTTAATGTTTTAAGATTAAATTAATTAATTTGATTAGCATCAATTAAATAACCAAAAAACTATGCCTTTTCAACTTATATTTTATAGATATTTACAACATTTATATAATTTAAAACCATGAAACTGAAATCGCTATTTTATGATTCTATTTTGAGAGAATTTATTTAACAGCTCTAAGATTTATCCCCCTACAAGATAATACCATCAAGATCATTGCTACTTGATGCAATTATATTCTATATCATGAAACTATTAGCATTAGAAAATCTAATTAAATTTTACTTATTTTAGCGTCCAAGATTACCAATAAATCCTTCAATAATTAAGTTATTTATTTAGACAAGATCAACATTTTCAAAATACAATTACATAAAGCAGTAGCTCTCATTTTAATAATATTAAAAGGTGTCTATTAAAATTTCTGTTTCTCTTATATCTATAAATTTGATCATCCCAAATTTTTAAGAATAGTCAGAAGAAGATTTAAATGTTATATTTCCTATTTATAATTTTCTCTTTATTTATTTTTTAAAAAGCATTTAAAAAGAAGCGAATTCTTCCATAAAACCTGTACTAGAAGCAGAAAACTCACATATTTCAATGTAGATATTTTAAATAGTTATTTAAGCAAATGATTAATAGAGTGGATTGTTTAAAAATCGCTTGATTGATTGATACTATTAATTTAAAATTAATAAATTATTTATTTCTAATAAATCTTCTCCTAATATTGAAAATGTACCTATCTAAGAGTCTTAGAATGTAATTTTATCAATTGAAATAGTTTTAGAATTTAATTAAAATAAATATTATTATTAGCTGTTTGTTATTATTATTTCTTTTAAAGAAAAATTTGTAATAGTATTTGTTTTTATTAAATAAAAGTTTGATTCAACATCAGATAAACTTAAATTTTGTACACTAAGATTATTTATTTGAGAAATTTAAATAAATTCACCATCCTAAATTATCTATATATTTTCAAGAATTAATTCATTAAGTTCTAAAACTTCTATATTTTAGATCACTAAATTCGAATTTATTTCCAAATCACTTAAATGCAAACCGAGCTACACTTTATCTTAATTTTCTACATATATAGTTTCTTTTTTGCAAGAATAAGATATATTTTACTATTCTAACTATTAAATTATATCTTAATTGCAATTACTTTCATCCTATAATATTACATAATAATCTAGTTCATTTTAGCATTTTAATTGATTTATTATTATCAGAAATAAGAATATATTAAATTTAAGTATCCGCATATTACTCATATTTATTTACTAATTTTTGGGAATTCTATTTTTCTTATTTTTTTTTGCAAACTAATTAATTATATACTAAGGCTAAATGCAAATCATTTAGTTGTTACTTAAATTACTCTAATTTCTTATTTTTACTTACTACACTAATAAGATCAAATAAATTTGTAAAAATAATAAAAAAAGATAGAGTAAAAAGCTAGAAAATTAAACAATTTCTGATAAACTAACTATAAATTATTTTAATAAAAGGAGAATTATTGATTATCAATTAGTTTTTTTAAGATTAAAAAATTTATTTTTATTCTAAAATATCAAATTTTATGAAAAAGAACACCAATTATTTGAATAACAAACCTTTTCTTGTACAGTTCAAGATTAATAATAAATTTCTAAAAGTAAAAAATTTTATATTTTTATTTAATAAAATAAGGTAGAGCTAATTTTATTAAAAAAAAGCATACTATTTATTACACATATTAACAAAGTGTTTAATATTCATATAAATATGTAACTTGATTATTTATAACAAAATACTAACTAATGTTATATATTGCTGCTTAACAAAATTTTTCCAAATATATTAATGTAAAATTATTTTATAAAGAAAAAAAAATTTAACCACTAACTTATTTTGAAAAAATAAGATTTATTTTCAAAATAAATTTAAAATAAATCATTTATATTTCAATAATTTATAGTAAGATCTAATTAACAAAAGAAAATAATAATAATAATTTAAAAATATATTAAAGATTTTCAAATTTTATTGGTTATTACTTTTAATCAAATGAGCAACCCTGTTTTTCTAAATAAAGAACAATATTAATTACATCCTAAAAGAAAGGGATTTGCTTTTATATTAATATGTAACTTGATTTTCAAAGCAAAAGACTCATATTTTATTTAGTTACAAAACAATACAATAATTTTACAAATAAAATATAGAAAAATACATTTAAACTATTTTTTTTTATTATTTTAATGATTAAATACTTATTTTCTTTTTTATCTCAATAAAATTAGATAAAGATTTTATTCAATAAACAAAAGTAAAATACTAAAATTTATTTAAAATATTTAATAATAGTAAAAAAAGATAAATGCAACTTAATTTTAAATGTAAATTCTATCATTATAAAAAATCTACTAATTTTAGGATACTTCTAATATATATTTTTTTATCCTAAAAATAAGTAGAATCTAGAAAGTATTATTTATAAATAGATAGAATAAAACTCTACAGATAAATTAATTGATAATAATCTTAATTTTAAGAAAGCTTAATTTATTTTCACCTTAAAAATAGCATAGCTATAATTTTTTCCAGAGTTAAAAAATCTTAAACTTTTTGTGCTAAAAATATCTTAAGTCATAATATTATAAACTCTTATAAATAAAGAAACCTGAAAGACTATCGAAAATCCATCTTTAAAAAAATATATTCATGCTGACTATTAAAAATGTAAAAGATGGAAATAAAAAATTTCTATTTTTAAAAATTAAGAGTTAAAGCAATTAATTTATTTAATATATTCAATTTCTTACTATTTTAATTGAGAGTAAAGATTTGATTCCTATCTCTAAGGGATATTATTTCATAATATTTACTCAATTTATTTCAAAAAAATTTTAAGATATTTACAAAATATGTTTAACTGGTAATTAAGTTTAATTGAGTTTTCCAATATATCTATATGCTAATACTATTAAATATTAAAGTTTTTAAAAGTTGTTGAGGTTATAAACAAATTAATATATTCTTATTTATATATATTACAAGTATATTATTTAATATGTAGTTAAGACCAATTTTATAAAAAAGAAGATAAATACTCTTCAAAAAAGAAAAAAAATAAAATAAATTATTGTATACATATTTTTTATAGCCATTGCCTAAAAATATAAAATTTTTAGCTAATAATTTATTATTTGATTAATTAAATGTAAATGTTATATCTACTTTATTATAATTCCTTTTTTAAATATAAAAGTGATATTTTTTTGTACTGTTATTATTGTTAATTAATAAAAGATATTATTTTAGGTTAAAAAAAATTTATCAGCAAGAATCTAATACTTTTTTTCAACAAAAATAAACTAACCTGAGTGAAATAAAATTTGTCTCCATTTACTGAATGTGTTACTTAAATATCTAAAAAAAATTTTTAAATTAAAAAGAACTAAATTTAAATATCAGTTTTATGAAGATTAATTATTTGATAATTATTTTGTAAAATAAATATTATTTTCAATAAAATTTTTAAAATCTTCATTCAATTGGCATGATAAAAAAATAATGTCTATTATTTCTGTTTAAAGTGTTTAAAGGAAGATAAAAAATTAACAATTCTCATTATTAAAATTCAACTCTATTTTCTTAAAACTTGTTAGAAATATTCACAATTTAAATTCAAATATTAAAAAAATAAATATTTCTTTTTAATCATTTAAAATTTTAAAGTATTTTATAAAATTATAAGCTTTGAATTAATAATATAGTTGGATGATATTTATTTTAAATAAATAATCCCTTTAATTAACATTAAATTGATGGAGGTTCAATTAATAAATTTATGTAAGCAAAAAATATTGTAAATAGTGTCTTAGTTATTTTTGGTGTAATTGAGTTTATGATTTAGAAAAATTAATTACCTTCTAGATGATTTATGAGTTGAGCTTTTTTAGTTCATTTTACATTATTCTTAATATAAGAATGGTTATAAAAGATTATTAAAATATTAAAGATTATATTGATAAACAGGTTATTACATCATTAATACTTAATTGACTTCACTATTAAATCATCACTCTGTATAAATAAATGTATATATGATATCACTTATTTAAAAGCTATGTTAAATACTGTAATCAATCTTCTAAGATATTAAATTTAATTAATATAAACTTCTTTCAATCATATAAAATATAAAGCATAAATGTCAATATCAATAGGTTAATAAAGAGATAACAGTAATTTAAGAGTACTTGTCACTGGTGCTTCTGGTTATCTTGCAGGCCATGTTCTTTACTACCTTCTTGAAAGAGGTTATAAAGTCAGAGGAACTGTCAGATCATTAAAGGATCCTAAAAAGATTAATCATTTATATGATATCTACCCTTCTAAAAAGGATAATTTAGAACTAGTTGAAGCTGATTTGTTGGATAAAAATTGTTGGGATTCTGCAATGAAAGACGTAGATTACGTGATTCATGTTGCTTCTCCTTTCCCAAATGCAAAGCCAAAAAATGAAGATGAAATTATAAAACCTGCAGTTGAAGGAACAACATCAGTTTACGAAGCAGCATTGCGTAATAATGTAAAAAAAATAGTCATTACCTCCTCAATAGTTGCAGTTTTTACAGGAATTAAAGAAAAAAACAACTTTACAGAGAGCGATTGGTCCAATATTGTAAATTATATTTAGAAAATGGAATTATTTTCCATTTTACTTGAATATCTGTTTATAATTTGTTTTTTTTAATTAGCCCTAATGCCCTCCTTATGACAAATCAAAAACTTTGGCTGAAAGAAAAGCTTGGGAAATTTATGATAAAAATAAAGATAAGATCTAAATGACAATCATCAACCCTGGCTTTATATAAGTAATTCAAAGATTTAATAATTCTATTCGAAAATTATAAAAAAGCATAAAAATAGATAAAAGTAAATTGCTTACATACAAGCATGTTAAATTTTTTAATTAAGGAAATGCTAATTTTTCAATAAGAGTTGATTTGATCTATATCTATATCTATTCATCTAGATATGTATTTTAATATTAATTTTTTTATATTTATATGCAATAGGGACCTTCATTCCATGCAAATTAATTTACTAGTGCAGATTTCGTTGTTAGAGTTATGAAAAATGATCTTCCTGGCATACCTAAAATCAGTCTCCAAACAGTTGATGTCAGAGATGTTGCCTTAGCTCATGTAGTCTGCCTTGATCAAGATAAACTTGAAATCACTAATGCCAAGAGATATCTTTTAGTTGAAGGTTCTTATTGGATGGCAGATATGATTTAAGTACTCAAAGAAGAATTCAAAAGATACGGATATAAATTCCCTAGCTTTAAAGTTGAAAGTAAACTATTATTTTCAATGGCAGGATGCATTGATGATCAAGTAGAATTAGTTAAACCATTCTTTGGTAGAATGATTACTTTTGATAATTCAGCTTCTAAAAATGATTTAGGAATAAAATATATTTATTACAGAAAAACTTTAATTGAATTCGCCTACGATTTGATTAAAAAAGGAGTTATTCCCAACAAACTTAATTTACAAAAATTGTGATTTACATTAATCATGTACATGTAAGAATTGTCAAATTTTAATTATTTTCTAAAATGAAATTTAATTTAATATCTATTTATATATTAATTCAAATTTATTGTTTTTTGATTTTCGTTTCTATTTTACAAAAGAATTATGCAAAAAAATAACAAATTTTAAATTAAACTTCTTATCAGTTAATAAAAGATTCAATTATTTTATTTATAGAAATTTCTTAAAATAAATTTATTTTAACTAATCATATTATTAATTTATTCTAATAAGATATTATTTATTCATATATTTATAAATTTATATTTTAATAATGAATGCTATTAAGCTTTACAAAAAAAAAACAAAATATATTTAGTTTTTTATATTTTCTTTATATTATCAGTTGAGATTTTAGCACTTAGAGAGTGCAGATATTTTAACATTACTCAACCATTCAGGTTTTCCTAAAATAATGCTACCTTCTCTACAGTATTAATAATAGTGATGTTTAGATGGAAGTGATTCTTGCTATGAATCTAACTCAATATCAAACATCACAGGAAAATCACAAGCTTTTTTAAAAAATTCCATCCAAGAATCTACTCCTGGTTATTGGGAATCATTATGATATTCTATTTTAATGCATTTATCTAAACCAAGGATCCTAGTTAGTTAAATTCATTTACAAAGTAGATTGATGAAAAGTCAAAAGTGATATTCCAATAAGTAAACCGAATATACTTTTAATTTTAATGATAATTTTTTTTAATTAAAACTAAAATGCAGACATAATTAAAAGATTATATAGTTTTTGATGATTGTATCAGAAATTAATGTCACTATAATACTTAAATTTATCTTAATGATGAGAAAGAATCATTTTTTTCCATGGATTTTCTAAAAGTAATTTTAAGATTTCATATTGATTGATTGAGTTTATTTATTTTTTTCTTTTTAATAAAAATTAGTTTTCTTAAAAAAATATTATAGATTTTAGATATGAATAATTGAAAAATATTTTTATTAAAATTATTGATTAAGTAATTTTTTAGATAGCTTTAAAAGTAAATATGTTTAGGAAATTAAGGAAAATAATATTATGTTGATTTTTTATTATTTAATTTGCATAAAAGATTCTTTAAGATTTTTTGTATTATTCATATCTTAATTTTATCAAGAAATAATTTTTAAGAATGACTAAAAAAAATTTTAGAAAGACCAAGATTTAAAATATTTATGAATATAAAGAGTCAATATTTATATCCTTTAAATATTTTCAGATTCAGAAAATTATGTTAACAATTATTTATTTACAAAAAATTAAAATAAATTTATTGTATTTTTAAAAAATATAGAATGAGAAAATGAAAAAAATTAAATATTTTTGAATTTGTTTAAAAGCATTTACTTTTAAAAGAATATTCTTGAAAATAAAAAAATATTACCTTTTGATGATTTTAATAATAAAACCATAGATAAGATAATAATATTCTTTTGCATATAATGAATTATAGACTAATTCCTAAATTCATGGTTGCTAAATAATTAGTTAAAAAGTATTCTAAGTTTATTAATTAAGCAAAAATGTTTACAATGCTAAATTATTTAAAACCAGATTTTGATCTATTTAGTTTACATTTTCACCAATTAATAATTTGATAGAAATAAAAACAAAAAAATACTATCTTTGATGATTACAAAACTATTAAAAAATTTGCATTAAATCCAATTTAATTCAAAAATTCTAAAATAATAAGATAAATTTAAACACAAATATAAATAGTAATAGCTTCAAATACCTTAAATTATTATTTTAGATTTAATATTAATATAGATAATAGAAAATATTAGCTGCTTATCTTTAAATTAATGATTAGCATTTAAAGGTGTATGTATCTCATGTAATTCATCAAAATGTTTAATAACTTCATAGGGATTGTATCTTTATAGGAATAAATGTTAAGCTAAAGCCTTTCAAATACATATTTTTATAAAATAAACGTTTGAATGCTCTGAAAATATTAGTTAAATAAAAATATTAAAATTAGATTAAATGATTAATTTTTTAAATACATTAAGAAAACCTTTTTATAAACAAAACTACTTTTTTTAAGAAAAATCAAATATTTACATTTTAATTATGATCAACAATACAAATTAAGAATTGCTCTTCTAAATACTAATAAAAAAAATTTAATCTATTAAATCAAATAATTTTTGTTTATGCGGATAATATTTGTCAAAAAATATTATTTTATCTCTATTTTTTAAAATGATGCAATAAAAAAATAAATAAATCAAGGGTTTAAAATTGTATTATTATATACATTATTTTATCAATAAGTACAGCGATTAATGTAATAATATGTGAAAATAACATCTAAAATTTTTAAACCTAAATATTAGAAAAATTATATTTAATTAAATTTAATTACATTTTCATTTATTCTAGTTATATTTAAAAATACTTAACCTTAAAATAATATTCTTGAAATTTAAAAAATGTTACTTTTTGACTTTTTCAATAATAAAAGAAAAGATAAGATAGAAAAATTCTTTTGTATGAAATGAATAATAATAGACTCATTCCTACATTCATGGTTTCTTAATATATAGCTAATTATAATTTCATGAATTAAGCAAGCAAGCATGTTTACAATTTTAAATTTTACAAAACCAGATTTAGCTCTATTCAGTTTACATTTTCACCTATTGATAATTTAATAGAAATAAAAATTAAAAAATATTATTTTTAATGGTTACAAAATTAAATGATCTATTAATTATTTAGAATAAAATATTATAATATTCTACATTTTATCCAATTTAATTCAAAATTTTGTAAACATGATAAATAATGAGATAAATTTAGACCAGCATAAAAATAGTGATATCTTCAAATATTAAATATATTTATATTGACGTAAGTAATAGAAAATATTAGCTGCTTATCTTAAAATTAAAGATAAACCTTTAAAAGTAGATAGAGAATCAACATTGTGGTCAATTATGCTTAGATAAAGATTGTTTACTACTCAATTAAATTAAAAGACTTCTACACTTTTAATTTACATCAAATATACAATAAGACTCATTTAATACAAAAAAATTAGTGAATTTAATAATCTTTAACAAAATTTTTTAATTATACTATTAGAACAAATTTTCAATTAATTTTCATAAAAAAGTTAAAATAAAGAGCTCAGTCAAAAAAAATATCTATTTAGTAAAAATTAAAGTAAATGAATCAATCAGCTTTTGCGATTTTATATTTTATTATTCACTTAGCACACATTTGTATTGGAGGTAATTTATTTAAGACTTTTTATTTTGTAAATAACTGTAATTTAAGAAGCTTAACAGATTAATGATAGAATCATAGCCTATAAAGATGGAAGTTAAGACATGAAAGTAAACACTTTTAGTTGTCCAGACGCAACCTCAGTTTAATTTAATAAAAAATATTATGGACCATTTAGTAGTAATACTTTAAATAAACTTCCATAATCAGATGTTGCTTACTTTAAATTTAATATAAATGTGCCTCACTTTAAAAGAGAATATATCATAGATATGATATTTATGAGAGGATTGTTATTAATTACAAATCTAGATTATTTGATTGATAATAAAATTACAGACAAAAATTCTGTAGATGTAGGATAATAAGTTAGAGAATAATGTGATCTTAAAGGGAGCACATAGAATAGATATTTTGAAGAGTTTTTCAGATGTAATGATTTATTAAATTTATATAAAATATATTTTAATAGATTTTCTTAAAATGATAAAAATAACAATCAATTATCTAATAAAATTAGTTAATACATAATTAATTCTTCATTCAGATTTATTCTAAAATTATTTTTTAATTTATTATTTTCTTAAACCTACTCGTTTTATAGATAAGTTTAATAAATATAAAATATTTTAATCCAAAGATAGGAAAAATTATAATTCACCATTTGATAAAGCAAATTATACTGAAATTAGTATAAGTGAATCTTATTTTTTTGGAATAGAACCAGCCTTAATGATAAGCTCAATTTAATTAAATGTTGGTGCATGTCATCCCTCCTGCTTAACATGTAAAGATTAAGATATAAAATCTTGCCAATCATGCTCTTAAAATGCTAACTTTCTATAAGGAACATGCACATGTAAAGTCTCAGGTTAGTACTTTTAGGATGGACAATGTGTTAAAAATTGTGACAATTTAAGTTATTATCATTTAAAAAAATCAACAGACTAAGTATGCTATTTTGTTTAAAATTGCATTTAATGGGATAATCAGAATTAAAAATGCTCAATATGCGATAAAAACATGCTTCCTCAATAAGATTAGTGTGTAAATAATTGTTCTTCTGGGTTTGAAAACATTTTTAACACTAAATCGAAATAGCATGAATGCCTTTTAATTGATAGATTCAAAAATGGTAAATTATTCTCCTTAAAAAATAAATCATTTTTTTATTTGAAATAGAAATACTGATAGTTTTAAATAAACTAAGTCAATTTTTACTCATTAAATTTAATTTATCTTAACACTATTAAATATTAATTTATGATTAAAAAATAGTAAATATGATACTTTCAGCACTTCACTCAAACACATTTTCAGGAATAGAAGTAGAAAGCATTAGTGGATTATCATATCAAAATTTTAATAATTTTAGCGATGCTTCTTTTGTTTCTAAATGCAATATTTATTAATTATTTGGTGGATTTTTTATTAATTAAATTAATAGTTAAATCAATTATCAATTTAATTTAATAGGATTTAATTTTGTAAAGGTTTATTTTAAATATATTCTTATAGATTTAATTAGTAATCCATAAGTTAAAGTGTCGCTTAATGATTAAAATTTAACTATCTCACCATCTTCTATCTAAAATACCTAGGATGATATTTGTGGATTTGATTAACCAGATTTTGTTGGAATATCTACTCTCTATGCACAGTTAAATAGTTAAAATAATGTCTTAAGTATTATTAACTAAGGGGATTCATATTTAGGTATCAGAGAAATTACAATATATGCTTTTAATGTAAATATTTTATTTTTAAATTAAAAATCAAGTATTTTAATTTTATCTATAAAAGTGTTTGCAAGATAATTGCTAGTAGTGTATATAAAATAAATTAAATACCACTTGCTCATCTTGTAATTAAGGATACTATTTATATAAAGGAAACTGTGTCTAATGCAATACTACTTGCTTCACTTGCTCTAACTCATCTTCATGTGATAAATGCCTTCCTAATTCCGGATTAATTCTTAATCAAAATAATTAATGCGTTTGCTCAGAATATTTTTATTTTGATTCCCTATAAACCTCTTGTTCTGCTTGCTTAAATAAAGATTGCTTAACATGTCAAGAAAGTGATTCTACTCAATGTCTTTCATGCAAAGCCCCTTTAGCTCTTCTTGGAACAGAATGTGTTAAAAGTTGTGGAATAGGAATGACAGCTAATTAAAATACAAATTAATGCTAAAAATGCATTTAGAACTGTTCAAATTGTGATAATAAACTTTCATCCTGTAATTTGTGCTTAAATGGTTACTTTTTTTTGAATGATAAATGCATATCAATATGTCCAGATGGTTATTTTGGAGATGTACAGAATGCTATTTGCACTCCCTGTTCTGAATCTTTATGTTCTAACTGTGTTTAATCAAAAGACATATGCACAAAATGTTTATAAAACAAATATGTTGATATAAATAATAACTAGTGTATCTCTGACTGTTCTAATACTTAGTACTAAGATTCTGGATATTGTAAGAATTGCTCTAATTTATACTCAAATTGTGTTTCTTGCGATTAAAATGTGTGTAAATAATGCAATAATAATCTATTAGTGAGTGTTGATTAGAAATAATGTATAAATAGTTGCCCATCAGGAACAGTCTAAAAAGATAATTAGTGCTATCAATGTAAAGCAAATTGTAGTATATGCGATATTAATTTCGTGTGTTTAACATGCAACTCAACATCATTTTTATATTAAGGAGAGTGTCTTGCAACCTGCCCTTCTGGTTACTATAATGATTAATATAATTAGTGCTAACTGTGCTCAAATTAATTTAACAATTGCTCGAATTGCTCAGCTAATCAATGCTTATCCTGCATTAATAATAGTAATGGTTACAAATATCTTGCTATCAAAAATACTTAATGCTTATAAAATTGTGGTATTGGGTAGTATTCAGATTCTCAAAACCAATGTTAATTATGCAGTAATATTAATTGTTTAACTTGCAACTAAATAAATTCAAGTACTTGTCTCAGCTGTGATCCAAATAATTCTAATGGATATATATTTTTAGATTAAAGCGGAAATTGTGTAAAATAATGTTCTCCTCAACAATTTTCAGATTCGACTAATGTATGCAAAGATTGTAAATAATATGATCCCAATTGTAATTAATGTAACTCTACATATTGTTTGCAATGCAATCCAGGTTATTGTTTAAATATAGATGTAAATTTAAAATAATCTACTTGTGTATAATCTACAACAACTTGTTAAAATAATTGCCAAGCCAAACCTAATTGCTTAGTATGCGATTCTGTAAATTGCTAAGTTTGCTAAAAAGACAACTTTTTATTAAATGGGAATTGTGTTAGTGGTGTTAATGTATGTGCAGTAAATTAATTTTATAATAGTTAATAACAAACTTGCCAAATGTGCAATACAAAATTTGGGTAATATTGTTCAGAATGTAATTAAAACTCATGCACAATGTGTGATAAATCATTCCCATATATCTTAAATAATATTTGTGCTTAAAGTTGTGGAGATGGATATTATGCAGATAATTAAAATACTTGTTAACCTTGTTTAAATAGCAATTGTCTAAGCTGTGATACATAGAATTCTTCTAATTGTTTAACTTGCTCTAATGCTGTGGTAGGTAAAAATTTGCTTTAAAATTATGATTGTGTAAATTAATGCAACGAAGGATACTATAAAAATAATAATGAATGCCTACCATGCTAAAATGATTGTTAGATATGCAATAATAATTAGTGTTTAAAGTGTAAAAATTTAATAGATATTAATTAAATTAATTGTATTTCTGAATGTCCTACTGGCTAATATTAAGGAATTAACTCATTAGGAAATGGAGCCTGCTTTGAATGTTCTTCACTATTTCATAATTGTAGTTAATGTTCTGCTTAAGCTTGTATCTCGTGCTTATAACCATTTTATCTTTACAATTCTAATAATACTTGTAATGATTCTTGTCCAGATAAGTATTATGCAGATAAAAATTAAGTATGTTAATAGTGTTAAAATTAAAATTGCAAAACATGTGATATCTCTGACACCTCTAAATGTTTATCTTGCATACAGAATGGATAGTACCCTTATTTGAATGAATCAAGTAATTGTGTTAGTTAGTGTTAAAGCAATGAATATTAATATATAGAAGATAGTAATTTAAAGTGTAAAGCCTGTTCCAATTAATTTGGCTCATCTTGTTAAGAATGTAACTCTTAAGCATGTCTTAAATGTGTATCTTCACAATACATTAGTAGTCTTGATAAAAATTCTTGTGTTACTGATTGCCCATCAGGTTAATATGGAAACACTCAATCAAATTTATGTTAAAATTGTGAAAATGCTAGATGTAATAAATGTGATTAGTAAAATCCAAGCTAATGCCTTTCATGTAAATCAGAATATCCTTATTTATAATCAGGTTAATGCTTATCTTAATGTCAAGAAGGATTTTTCCCAGACTTATAAAATAAATGCTAAAGTTGTAGTTCTACATATGACTCTAATTGCATCGAATGTAATAGTTAAGCTTGTACTTCTTGCTCAAATAGTACTAATCTTTTTTTGTATAAGAATACTTGTGTGTAATAATGCCCAGATTTCTATTACCCTTTTTCTTAAAATTATAAGGCATGCAAATCTTGTTTAGATCCAAAATGTAAATAATGCGATCCTTTTGAACCATCAAAATGTTTAAGCTGCTCATTAGGGTTATATTTATTTAATGGTAGCTGTGTTATTATTTGCCCTTATGGAACAATTACTAATAAAATAAATAATACATGTGTGTATTGCTATAGTTAATTTAATAGCTGTCAGGAATGTACTGAACAAAATTGCACTTCTTGCTTAAACGATTTATTTCTCTTAGAAGACACTTAGCAATGTGTTTCAAGTTGTCCCTTTAATTATGTTGATTCATCTTCAGTTTTGAATCCTTCTTAATCTAATCAAAACTTAAATAAAGGTAACAAAAAAGTTTGCAAGAAATGTACGAATAAAAATTGTAATACTTGTGACCTTATTGACACAAATAAATGTTTAAGTTGCACTTAGAATTTGGAAAATTCGCCAAATAAGTATTTATATAATTAGGATTGCATATAAAATTGTGATAAATATGTGAACTAAGCTACAAATGAATGTTTTGACTCTTGCCCTAATTATTTGTTGCAAGTAGTATAAACAAAGTAGTGCGAAGAATGTCCATAATTTATTTAAAGCAGAGAGTGTGTTAAATAATGCTCTTTAAATACTTATATAGACAATATTCATTAAAAGCTATGTGTGGTTTGCTAAGATTAATATGATGCTAATTGTACATCATGTAATTCATAAACTTGTTTAAAGTGCTCTTAAGATCTCTATCTATACAAAAATAAATGCTACAGCCAATGTCCTGCAAACACATTCTTTGATCAAGAAAATCACATATGTTTAGATAAATGCACTAGTCCTTAAGTTATAATCGATTCTAAATAATGTAGTAGCTTGAGCTGTCCTCTAGGATAGTACAAGCAACCTGTTAATACAATTAATCAAATAGTTTGTGGTTTATGTGATGAAAAATGCAAAGAATGTACAAATAAAAGCTCATTTTGCACTGTTTGTTCTTAAGGAAGTGGATGGGATTGTTTAGATAAAGAGGATTTTGATATATTTTTAAAGAACCAGTATTGTGAATATCTAATAGAAGAAAGTGATATCTAAAAATGTAGCTTAATTTTAACAGAGAGCAGTATATAAACTAAAATCATAGATATTGCTTCTGTTATTAACGTAATTATATGCTTAGCTTTAATTTTAGGAAACCACACCTTTATAGGAGTTTACAGTATCTATTACATACAAATATTTTAATTGATTGGCAATTATGTTTTAATAGAAACTTAAGGTTTCAAGTTAGTCAGTGAAGTTTTGACAAAATATTTTCTAGCTTTTAACATCTTAAATTTGATTCCTTAGCCTTTTGAAAGAGAAAACTATTCAGATTTAATGACAAACTTTAATTACAAGACTCTAATTTTTGACATTCATAACTTATCAAAATACTTTTATTTAAATAACTTTTACTAATTAGCTCTTCTTTTTATTGCTGTATTACTAGCTGTAATTCTTATAAATAAAAAGAATTTTTTAAAAATTGGAACTTATATCAAGAACAATATAATACCAAAATTGTTTTTAGTTTGTTCTAATATGATTTTATTATCATCAATTAATAATATAACTAATTCTATTTATCTTTCTACATTAGATAGAATTGTTGTTTACGGAAGTCTCATATTTTACTTTGGGGTATTATGCTATATTATAAATATAATTTACTTTTATAGAATATAAGCAACTTTGATATCTAATAATCTTTAGAAGTTTTTCTTAGTTGAAAGTCTTGATGCTCATTTTTCCAAAAGAATCTTTTGGATACTTTTTGAGTTAAGAAAAATATTATGTTGCTTTTTTATTGTTTTTTACAATAAATATGAAGTATCAATCTGGATATCTCTAGCTATTAGCTTTGTATTTATCATGATTTTAACTTTGTATTGCCCTTTCAGCTCAAAATTAGAGTCTGGACTTTTGGTTTTCTTAGAAAGTATTTACTTAATTACTTAGCTTCTTTTAGTGTTTATGAGCTAACTCGATAAGATTCAAAGTAAATTTTTATCTTTTATTCATTTCTAATTTAATTTTTTTAACTTATAGGCCTTATAACAATCATGGTAGTATTCCTATTTTCTTGTACTTCAATTAACATTTTCTTGATATCAAGAAAAATATATTAATTAGTCAAGTAAAAAAGGAATGAATATAGGAATTAGTTACTAACTAATTAGGAGCCTATAAAGCTAAATGAAATGTCTTTTATGAGCTCGTTTGCTAGATCTACCGATTTCAATAAAGAGAAAATAAATTATTTTAAACAAAAAGTAAATTTTAAAATAAATGATTGAAAAATAATCAATACATTTAACTATATTTATTAATAATAATTAATATTTTTTGTTGGTCTTAAATTATTCATAATATTAATAACTAAAATTAAGTGGTGTTTCTATTTATATGTAAAGTATTAGAAATATTAGAATCGTTTACTGAATTTAACAGGTAGCCCTAAATTTTCAATTATCTTTAATTAAATATATAATATGATTAGAGTTCTTCTTGAATTAGGTTTGTTTTGGTAACTAATTAAATTTTATCTGTTTTATTTTAACTAAAAAATAAATATTTTAATTGATTTTGTTTTAAAATAATTAAATCCGTTAAAATTTAAATTAAAATGAAACAAAAAATAAATTCTTTTATGTTAAAATTGTTATAAAAATAACTTTGAAAAATTAAAATTGATACTTAAATAGAGGTTTTGAAGTAGTATAATAAAGTAATAACTATTAAAATAAGTGATTAAATTTTTATATATAGTTTAAGTATATTAAAACCACATGTAGGAATTTATTAGTTTTGTTAATCATTTCATAAGTATGATGAAGATGATTGCATAATAAAGAAATGTAAATAGAATGACATATGTATTCATTTTGAAAAATTAACATCTGCCATAAAATTTTAGTTTACAGATTAAGCTTTTTAGAACAAATTTACATTTTTAATATGATAAAAAATTTATAAATTTAAAAAATAAAAAATAATATGAAGAAATATTTTAAGTTTTATCAGAAAATTTTTTATTAGGTTTAGTTTAAATTTTAATAGAATCGCATAGCACATATATGTAGATAAATATTTTAAGTTTTCAAAAAAACCAAGTCATAAAAGTAATTATAAAGATATAATTAATTAAACATATTTTATGGAAATTAATTAATTAATGGTATTTAGTTTGAGAAAAGAGATTATGCCTCTTTAAGATTACACTCTCTAAAATTGATATTTAGACAATAATTAAAATTTAATAAAGTAACTTTAATGGCTGTAAAAACAAGTTTAATTTTAATCAATTAAGATAAGGTTTTATCAAAATTGATTTAATAACATTTTAGTAAATTAAAATTTATAGTTACATAAAAGCTTAATCAATCAATAATTAGCTGGATTAAAAAATCATTTTTTAAAACTTTTGTTAAAAAATGACTTTGATTTTAAGATAATAATTGTCTAATATTAAGATATTTGTAAATTTATTACATTCATTTAAAAGTTAAGCTTTTTCTAAACAGCAATATAAAATAATTAAATTTTCCTTTATTAATAAATAAATCAAATTATTGATTAAAAACACTAAGATAAAATTAACTTACATCAATTATGATTGTAACTTATAATTATCTGTTTTTATTATTCAAATTCAATTAAAATTTATGGTTTTAAATGACTTCACATATTAATATATGAAGTAATTAAATAAGATATGTGAGTTTTTAATTTACAATCAAAATATAAAGATATTTGTATAAAGTTTTAAAAACATTTAGAAATTAAATTTTGAATAAATATAAACTTGAAAAGATCGACTGATACTCTTTTAAGGCAATTATATTCTTTGTTTACCTCTTTTGATTTTGATTAAAAATTTTAAAATAATCAATTAAATAAAAACCTAATTATCCAAAAATTAACATAGATGAAAAAATTCAATTTTTTGATTGCATACTTAACAGCTTATTTAGCTTATTTATGTGTAGGAGGTAACTTATTTCAAACATTTAGAATTTTAGAATTATTGTAGCAATATAACCTTAATCAATAGATGATAGAAATATGGCGTATCTGAATCCAAGTAATAACATTAATATGTAAACTTTTAGCTGCCCTGATGCAAACTCAGTTTAGTTTAAAACTGAATTTTTTGGACCATTTGATACTAATACTTTAAGTTAATCTCAAGGATTCAAAATTGCATATTTTTCATTTGATGTACAAGTTCCACATTGCAAAAGAGAAGTGATTATAGATATAATATTTATGAGATCTTAATCACCTACTACCTTAACATTTTAGATTGACGGTGATAAAAGAGGAAAATTGTATACCGATAGTCAAAAACAATTTAGTGAAATATGTAAAGAAAGTGAGCCTTTTACATATAAAGAATTCGAATAATTCTTCAGATGTAAAATATTTATTTAATAGATTTATACAATAAATGCTTATTAGTTATCATATTCATTTATACCTTTAATTTATCTTTTGGTAAAAATGTTTTAACATAATAAAAAACTGACAAAGTAAATATATAAGTAATTGAAAAAAAAAAATGAATTACAAATACCAAAATAAATTGATAAATGGTTAGTTGAAATAACTTTTAATAATAAAAAAGAAAGATATTCATACGAGTCATACTAATAAGAAATCAGTAAAGCAAACAAAATTGTTGTGCAAATTAGCGAATCAAAAATACTTTTCATAACTCCAGGTTTGATGATAAGCTCAATTTAAATAAATGTAAGCACTTGCCATCCTTCATGTTTGACGTGTAAAAAATCAGATAATAAATCTTGTCTATCATGCTCATAGGATGCTTAATTTTAGTAAGGAGTTTGCACATGCAAAAATTCAGGCTATCTTTTTTAGGATGGATTATGTATTCCAAAATGTAATAAAGACTACTACCACCAAAAAAAACCCAACGAATTAGTATGTAGCTTTATAAACAAATGTACATAATGGGATGCTTAAAATTAAAAGTGCTAAACTTGTATATAATAGATGTTACCTCAATAAGATATGTGCGTAACTGATTGCTCTTCTGGATTTGAAAAAGTATTTAATACTTAATCAAATAAATTTGAATGTCTTATGATTGATAGATACAAATAAGGTAAATTAAATTATAATACATTTTTTAAATTAGTTACAAAGATTGAGCTTATATTTTTATGATTTAATTTTAACAGTATCAATTATTCTATCAGCATTTCACTCAAATAGTTTTTCAGGTATTGAAGTAGAAAGCATAAGTGGATTATCTTATAATTAATTTTTGTAACAATCCGACAATGACTCTTAGGTTTCTAAATGCAACTAATATTAACTGTTTGGAGGATTTTTTATTAATTAATATGCTAGTAATATTATCTACAATTTTTAAGCGGCAGGTTTTAATTTTGTAAAAGTTTATTTCAAATATGTTGTGATAGATATTCCATCAAATGGAAACTTTCTTATAAAAGTTAAATTAAATGATTAACAAAAGACCATTCAAAACTCTAATTAAGACCTATCTAGTAAAAAAGATATTTGTGGATTTAAGGAACTTGATTTAGTAGGTACTTTTAGTATGATTGCATCTTTAAAATCATAAAATGTATTAAATATTTTAAACAATGGAGATTCTTATTTTGGCATTAGAGAAATATCAATTTACTCATTTGATGTAAATATTTTACTTAAAAATATTAATAAAGATATTAATTTTATTATTTAAAGTGTTTATAAGATAATTGCTAGTAATGCACTGCAAGTGGTACTTAGACTAGTTGTTTAGATTGCAATTCTGGATACTATTTATCATCAGGAGAATGCTTATAATGTAATCCTATGTGCTTAACTTGTTCTGATTCTAAAACTTGCATTAATTGCAAACCAGTTTAAGGATTGACTCTTAATAGCAGTAACTAATGTGTTTGTTAAGATTATTTTTACTTTGATTCTACTAATATTATTTGCAAACCTTGCTTGACTGCAACCTGCTTAACATGCAAAGCTAATTCTAATTAATGTCTTTCATGCTAAAAACCTTTAGCGCTTCTAGGTACTAAATGCGTTGATAGCTGTGGAATTGGTAAGGCTGTAGATTAAATTACTAATTAATGTTAAAAGTGCATTTCAAATTGTTAAAATTGTGATAACAACCTTTCTTCATGTAATTAGTGCTACAATGGTTTCTTTTTTTTGAATAATAAATGTATATCATAATGTCCTGATGGCTATTACGGCGATGAATAGAATGCTATTTGCACACCTTGTACACAATCTGAATGCATTAATTGCACTTAATCAAAAGACATTTGCACAAAATGCTAAGTTAATTTCTTTGTAGATATAAATAAATACTAATGCATACCTAAATGTTATGATAATTAATACATTGATTAAGGCTATTGCAAAAATTGCTCTGAATTATATGCATTTTGCAATTCTTGCATCTTAAATTAGTGTAATTAATGCAGTGATAATCTTGTTTTAAGCGTTAACTAGTAATAATGTTTAAATATTTGCCCACTTGGAACAGTTTAAGATGGTTAAAAATGTGTATAGTGTAAAAATAATTGCAGCTCATGTGATGTAAACTTAGTATGTCAGGTTTGTATCTCTAAATTTTATTTACATTAAGGAAATTGTTTATCAAGTTGCCCTTCTGGTTACTATCCTAATAAATATAATATTTGTTAACCATGCTCAAGCATATTTAATAACTGCTAAAAATGCTCAGATGTAGAATGCCTGTCTTGTGATAATAGAAGTGATTATAAATATCTTGACATAAATAAGACCTAGTGTTTATAATAGTGTAGTGTCGGTTAGTTTAATGATTCTCGAAATTAATGCTTAACATGTTAAAATTATTGTGCAACTTGTGATTAAAATAATCCCTAAATTTGCAAGAGTTGTGATCCAAATAACTCTGATGGAAACATATTTTTAACTGAAAATGGAAATTGTGTAAACAAATGTCCTTCTGAATTTTATGCAGATACAAATAACATATGCTAAAGATGTAATGTTAAATATGCTAATTGTAAAGAATGCAATACCTAATTTTGTCTATAATGCGATGCAAATTATTGTCTAAATTTTGATAATATTTTATTATCTTCAACTTGTGAAGCACCTAATCCTGTTTGTTCTTCAAATACTTGTTCGAACATTGATAATTGTATTTTTTGTTAAAATGATAAATGTTTAGCCTGCTCATAAAATTATTTTTTATTAGATGATAAATGTAGCTAATGCGTTTATCCAGGTTTTCCACCTAAATATTATATAAATTATTAGAAGTAAACTTGCGATTTATGTTCTACTAAATTTAACTCTGATTGTGTAGAGTGTAATTAAAATTCTTGTACTAAATGTTAATCACCAAATTTATATATTTATAAAAATAAGTGTGAAAATAAATGTGGTGATGGATATTATGCAAACCCTTAAGAATATAATTGTAAGCCTTGTTAGAATAGTAATTGTCTTACCTGTATTGAATAGCAGCCTAATATGTGTTAAAGCTGCCCTGCTTATGGCAAAACTTTACTCTAAAATGATGATTGTGTTATTTAATGTGCTGAAGGGTTCTTTTAAGATAAAAACAAATGCTTACAATGTCCAAAAAATTGTTCAAAATGTAATTCTCTTAAATAGTGTTTGAAATGCTAGGATAAGTTTTTAATAGATGTATCTTAGAGTAGTTGTATTCTAAATGAATGTCCTTCTGGTTTATATTAATCAATTAACTAATATGGAAGCAATGCCTGTTTTGAATGTTCCTAACTATTTTATAACTGTGTTAAATGCTCTCAAAATACTTGCTAATAATGCAAAGCTCCACTATTTCTTTACAATAATACCTGTAAGAGCTCTTGTCCAGATAATTATTTCCCAGATGATAATGGAATTTGTAAATAATGTAAAAATTTAAAGTGCAAAACATGTGATAGCTCTAATTGTTTATCATGCTTTCTAGATAGTTAATATCCATACTTGAATGAAATTGGAGATTGTGTAAGTAAATGTGAAAGCAATTAATACTTAAAGTAATTAATTAACAATAGCTCTATATGTAAAGCTTGTTCATCAGATTTTGGTACCTCTTGCTTAAAGTGTAACTCTTAAGCATGTCTTGAATGTGCATATCCATAATATATTAGTAAGCTAAATAATAACTCATGTGTAACAGATTGTCCATCAGGCTAATATGGAAACGATTAATCACATTTATGCTAAAATTGTGAAAATACAAAATGTGATAAATGCAATAAGTTAAATCCAAGCTAATGTCTTTCTTGTATATCGGAATTCCCTTATTTATATTAAGGCTAGTGCTTGTCTTAATGTTAAGAAGGTTATTTCCCAGATTCAGATAACAATTGTTAAAGTTGCAGTTCTAAATATGATTCTAATTGCATCTTATGTAATAGTTAAGATTGCACTTCTTGCTCACCTAGCTCTAATCTTTTTTTGTATAAAAACACATGTATCAGTACATGTCCAGATTTTTATTATCCTTCTTATCAAGATATTTAATAATGCAAAATGTGCTTAGATTCAAATTGCAAAAAGTGCAATCCTTTAGACCCATCAAAATGCTTAAGTTGCTCAGACTCATATTTATTTAATGATATTTGTACTTAAACTTGCCCTTAAGGAACATTCCATAATAAAAAGGAAAACAAATGTATGTATTGCTATAGTTAGTTTAGAAGCTGCTAGGAATGTACAGAAGAAAATTGCATTTCTTGTTAAGATGACTTATTTATTTTAAAAGACATCTAGCAATGTGTTTCAAGTTGTCCCTTTAACTATATTGATTCATCTACTATAGTGAATCCCTCTTAATAAATTTAAGCAAGCTAAAAAACTTGTCAAAATTGTATTAACTAAAATTGTAATACTTGTGACCCAACAGATACAAATAAATGCTTGAGCTGCTCTTAATATTTAGAATATTCACCAAACAAATATTTGTATAAATAGGATTGCATAAAAAATTGTGATTTTTATGTGAACTCTGTTACAAATGAGTGCTTTGACTCTTGTCCAAATTATTTATTGTAAGTAGAATAAACAAAATAATGCGAGGAATGTCCTTAATTTATTTAAAGCAGAGTATGCGTTGAGGAATGTACTTCAAATACTTATATTGATTAAATCCATTAAAAGTTATGCGTATTGTGCTAAGATTAATATGATAGTAATTGTATATTATGTAATGCATAATAATGCTCAAAGTGTTCTTAAGATTTCTATCTATACAAAAATAAATGCTACAGATAATGTCCTTTAAATACATTTTTTGATCAAGAAAATTATGTTTGCTTAGATAAATGCTTAAGTCCTTAAGTGATAGTAGATTCAAACATTTGTACAAAGACCTGTCCTCAAGGATAGTTTAAATTACCTATCAATTCACAAAATCAAATAATTTGTGGTTTGTGTGACAATAAATGCAAAGAATGTACAAATAAAAGCTCATTTTGCACTGTTTGTTCTGAGGGAAGTGGATGGGATTGCTTAGACTAAGAGGACTTCAAAACATTTTAAAAAATTTAGTATTGTGAATATCTTAAGGAAGAGAGCGAAATAGAAAAATGTAACTAAATAATAACAGAAAGTACCACTACGAATTAAATCGTAGCCCTTACTTCATACTTTAGCTCAGCAATATCGATAGCTTTAATTTTTGGAGATCACACTTTCATAGGTGTTTATAGCATTTATTATATTTAATTATTTTAGTTGATTGGTAATTATGTCTTGATCTAAACTTAAGAATTCAAAATCGCTAATGAAGTCTTAACAAAATATTTTCTAGCTTTCAATACCTTTAATCTAATACCTTAACCTTTTGAAAGAGAGTAATATTCAAATTTGTTGACATTCTTTAATTACAAGACTTTAATAATAGATATTCATAATATATCAAAATATTTTTACTAAAATAACCTTTACCAATTTGGAATTCTCTTTATCGTAGTTTGTACAACAATCATCCTTTCATATAGAAAATCTTTATAATAAATTGGAGCTTACTTCAGGAACAACGTAATACCAAAAGTGTTTTTAGTTTGTTCTAATATGATTTTGTTATCATCATTAAACAATTTAATAAATTCTACTTACCTTTCTATTTTAGATAGAATCATGCTTTATGGAGGTGTGGTAATTTATTTTGGAGTTTTATTCAATATGATATATGCAGTTTACAAATACAGGATAGAGGTTACTTTTATTTAGAATAATCTATAGAAATTTTTTTTAATCGAAAGTCTTGAAGTTCATTTTTCCAAAAGAATTTATTGGATTCTATTTGAAATAAGAAAAATAATATGCTGTCTTATTATTATTTTATATAATAAATAAATGATATCAATTTGGGTTTCAGTAGTTATCAGTTTAGTTTTTATTTTATTTTTAGCTTTTTATCAACCTTTCAGCTCAAAATTATAGTCAGGATTTTTAGTTTTCTTAGAAATTATTTTCTTAAGTTCTCAGATATTATTAATGTTTATGAACTAACTTAAAAGCATTGAAAGTAATTTTTTATTTTTAATCAATTTTTTACTTACATTTTTTTAAATAAAAAGAATTAGTTATGATATTCACTGTTTTTCTGTTATCTTGTAACACAATTAATATTTTCTTAATAGGAAGAAAAGTCTTTTAATTTGTGTAACAAAAAAGAAGTGAATTTAAGAATTAATTACTGACAAATCTGGAGCTCATCAAACTAAATGAAGTGTCTTTTATGAGCTCACTTTAGAATTCTTCTGATCTCAAAAAAGAAATGGTAGTTTATTTCAAGAAAAAAGTAAACACTCAAAAAATCAGCTGAAAAATAAATAGTGGATAAAAAATTTTAAATAAGATTTTTAATAGCATATTTTTTAATATTTGAAAACACAAACTAAAATATTATTCAACTTATCCATCAATTCGTTTAAAAACTTACTTTTATATTCAAACATTTTGAAAGTTATACTTTATGAATTTATTTTTTCAATTTATTAAATTTTATAATTTTAAAATACTCATGTCAACTTCAACTTAAATTTCTAGAAAAATTAACATTTATAAGGAAAAATAAGAAAGAGATATTAACTAAATTCATTTATCTTTTCTTACCTTCACCTCAATAAGTAATTGATTATAAGATAAATAGATCATTTTGTATAATATTTAAAATTTTAATTTTTAAAACTAAAATGTATTTTTTTTATTTATTTGCTGTTTTTGTATCACAAATTAATAAACGCCTTAGATTTTTTAAAATATTTCTGAATCAATTTTTTAAAAATTTTAAATTATAAAAACAATAATAATTTAATTATAAATTAAAGTAAACTAAAAATTATTATAATTTCTTGAGGAGACTATATTATAATTATTTTCATTCAAAATTTAGAAATAGTATATGCTGATTTTATGAGATACATAATTTTTTGCAACACCTGTCAAATAGTAATACAAGGTTTTGTAGAGTAATTAGGGCAATTTAATAAACTATATTATTTAAATTAGTATAGATATATAGAAAAGATTTAAAATAAATATGTTGAAAATAGATAAAAGAATATCATTAAAATGTAGTAATTCTTGTTAATATTATATTTTAAATTTTTATTATAAAAAAATTAGAAACACTTACTTATTAATTAGAGAGTATAAATCGTTCAATCTTACAAGACAATAGAAATTATATGGCTAAGTTTTTATCGGACAAACAAATAATTAAAACCACTAATTTTTTAGTAAATAATGAACAAAAAATCAATTTTGTTTTATTTAGAATGGAAATTTTTGAATTAAAAGCATTTATTTTATTATATTTGATTTTTATACATACTTAAAAAAATAAATATCTATTAAAACTTCATAAAAAAAGATTGAAGTTGTTTTAATTTTGCTAGAAACAAACCATACATAATTTTAGTAATACTATTTGAAATTATAATTATCACATTTTGGTAATTGTAATAACTATTACAATGGGAAGAGTCTATTTCAAAATTAATAAAAATGACATTAAAATCATACATTTAATTGATGTATGGGTATTATAAAATTAAGATTGAGGATATTTCTTTAATTAAAGATAAATGACATCATAGCACTCACTTATAAATAAATTTTAATAATTTTATTATTAAATGAGGACATGAAGCATAAATATATTTATTAAGTAATTTACAGTATCACTACCCCACCTAAAATACGATTATTGACAATAAACATTTTTAGGTGGATTTAATTTTAAGAATTTAAATAAATAATTCACATTTGATTATTATTTTTATATTTTAACCAAAAACTATTATAGGAAATAATTAAAATAATCTTTTATAGATTTTAAGAATCTGAATTTCTTATTCTAATATTTTAATTAAAAGTACATTTTTTATTATAAGATTACATAATCTATAGATAGGTATATTTGATTTTAGAGACGTCAGACTTAACTCTTTTTATCTTACACATTTTTACATTCACCTAAGGTAATAAATTAAGATTAAAAACTACTTCCATAATTTTAAAAAGTACTTTTTCGAAGATAAAGTATAAATGTAAATAACTCTAAAAAAGAAAACAATAAAAATGTTTGTAGATTAATATTCTGAACTACTAAAATAATTTTTATTTAATAATAATAAAACATAATTGAAATCGCAGTTTTGGTTAAAATGTAAAATATAGCTGTTATCAATTTAAAAAATGTTTATCTAAAAAATTGTGGTAATAAACACTTAATCAAGTTATGGTGAAAGAATTTTAATCTAAAAGATAGTAAAAATTGGATATAAAGATATTGCGTATTAATGTAAAGTAAAAAAGTGTAGTGCAACTTTTACGCTTGCCCACTAAAGATAAGATTAATTGTTAAGCTAAAAATACTAACCTAAGTTATATTAAATTTTATTTCATTTCTTTTTGCAAAGGAAATAACTGATATATTCCTCTCTACTTTTTATCCTTCATTTATGTTAATTGATCAAATATATTTATTAGTCTATAACTAAAATTTTTAAAGTATATATACTAAAGTTTCTGTTTAGGAAAATTAAGATTTTTGTTACTATATTTCTAAGTACTCGAATTAATTCAATTATCAAATCAGCTTAGATTAAATAATCTTTTTTAATAAATAAAAATTAGGCTAATCAATTTTTATTAAAATGAAGAAAATAAATATCATACTATACTATTCAATTTCTTTCTTAGCTTTTCTATGCTTAGGAGGTAGTTTTTTACTAAACAAAATTAGAAATAAAAATTTTTTTTTCATTTTTATGTTTATAGATGATAGATTTATGAGTTATATAGATGGCAGCTAAAATATGGGTGTAAATACTTTTAAGTGTCCAGATGCAGCTTCAGTTTAATTTAAAAAATAATATTATGGAATATTTGATTAAGATACTTTATCTAGTTCTCCATCTACGAATGTTGGATATTTTAAATTTCCTACACTAATTCCTCACTTTGAAAGAGAAGTGAATATAGATTTTGTTTATTTGAGAGGTAATGGGTAGAATCAAATTACAATTTTGTTTGATGAAGTCACTAAGATTTAGTTTGGTTTAGATGAAAACTCTTTTTAATCTGTAAAATTATGTGATACTCAATATAACTTATTCAACATGTTGGCGTATAGAGAATTTGAATAGTTTTTAAAATGTAAATTAAATTAATTTTATAATTTAAATTCTAATAAACAAATAAAAATAATTAAATTTTTAACCCAAACTAAGCTTTGAAAAATATTAAAATATTTTAATTTTTTATTTTTAATTAATAAGTTTATACTTCATTTTAATAAGTTCAAAAAGAAACTTATTTAAGAAAGATTATCTTAATAAATTTTATTTTTTCTAATCAATTTCTTACTTAATCTTAATAATAAAAGTTAGATAAAAGTACAAAATGAGTGGAAATTAAATAATAATACGCATCAGTGAACATGATAAATGGCCTAATTTTAAAGCACTTTTAACAAGTTCAATTTAAGTAAATATTAATACTTGCCATCCTTCTTGTTTAACATGTACTAATTCAACCAAAGATTCATGTTTGACATGCTCTTCATTAGCTAATTTATAAAATGGTATTTGCAGCTGTAAAAATTCAGCTTAATTGTTTTAAAATGGGTAATGCGTTCCTGCTTGTGATAACATAAATTATTATCACTAAAAATAATCAATAAATTAAATATGTACATTTATTTAAAATTGTGTTTAGTGGGATATTACAAATCAAAAATGCTTAAAATGCTAAAATCTTATGTCTGTGTAATTAGATAAATGTGTTTAAAGTTGTTCAGCAGGATTTAAATCTGTATATAATCCAAAAACCAAGATGAAAGAGTGCCTTCTTATTGATATATATCTAAATGGTAAATAATTTTTATATCGATTAAATTATTTTACTTAGCAAAAAAAATAAATTAGTTCATTTTTTTCTTAAATTGAAATTATAAAATATTAATTTATAATTAAATTTCTAAGATATTAAATTTTATTTAAAAAAATAGTTTCCTATTTATTATTTGCATTTCATACAAACGATTTTTCAGGCATAGAAGTTGACAGTATAAATGGGTTATCTTCTTCGCAATTTATTTCTCAATACCAATTACCAGGTCCTGTAGTTTCTAAATGTGGATAATTATAGTTATATGGTGGATTTTTTATAAATAATTACAAAAGTCTAATTACCTACACATTTTCAGCAGCTGGATTTAATTTTGTTAAAATTTATTTTAAATATATACTAATAGATTTTCCTAACAATATAAATACTTAAATTTAAGTAACTCTCAATAATTAAAAACAAAATATAACATTGACTTAATCATAACTTTCTTAAGCAAGTGATATTTGTGGATTTGAAGGTACAGAAGTTATTGGCACATTTACTCTCTATTCAATTTCTGATACTCAAAATATCTTAACCATTTTAAATTTAAATACTCAAGCTTATTTAGGAATTAGAGAAGTTTCTGTATATGCTTTCAATGTAAATCTTTTATTTTCTTATATCAATACAATAGTCAATTGATTTATATTTATAATTAAGTGCTTATAAGACAACTGCTTGAGCTGCACATTAAATAATTCTTAGACCACTTGTTAAACTTGTGCTACAGGATACTACTTATAAACAGGAGTCTGTAATTAATGTAATATTACATGCTATACTTGCTAAGATTCATCATCTTGTACTTAATGCCTTCCCATATAAGGATTAGCTTTAAATTAAAGTAATTAATGTGTTTGTTAAGAATATTATTATTTTGATTCTGTTAATATCGCTTGTTCTGCATGTCAAAATAACAAATGTTTAACATGCTAAGAAAATGATTCTACTTAGTGTCTTTCATGTAAGCCTCCTTTAGCTCTTCTCAATACAGATTGTGTTGAGAGCTGTGGAACTGGAATGGCAGTTAACTAAACTTCAAATAAGTGCTAAAAATGTATTCCAAATTGTATGAACTGTGATAATAATCTTTAATCCTGTAATAAGTGTTAGAATGGATTCTTTTTTTTGAATGATTAGTGTATAACAAATTGTCCTGATGGTTATTTTGGAGATGTTTAGAATGCTATTTGCATCCCCTGTTCATAACCTGAGTGTGTAAGTTGTGTTTACTCTATAGATATTTGTACTAAATGTAAATAGAGCTACTTAGTTGATATAAATTCTAATAAATGCATTCCTACTTGCTCAAGTAATTAATATGCTGATTAGGGATATTGCAAAAATTGTTCTTAATTATTTGAAAACTGCTCTTCTTGTGACTTAAATAAATGTACTTAGTGCATGAATAATCTTCTCCTTAGTGTTGACTAATAAGTGTGTTTGAATTAATGCCCAGTAGGAACTGTCCAAGTAAGTTAACAGTGTGTTTAATGCAAAGCAAATTGCATTTTATGTGATCTCAATTTAACTTGTCAATAGTGCAGCTTAGGATTTTATTTATACCAAGGATAGTGTAATTCAAGTTGTCTCTAAGGATATTATCCAGATTAGTATAATTAGTGTTAACCATGTTTAAATTTATTTACAAACTGCTAAACTTGTTCATCTTAATAGTGTCTATCTTGTGATATGAACAGTAATTACAAATATATTAATGTTAATAAAAATTAATGCGTACAAGCTTGTGGAATAGGATAGTTTTTAGATTAGAATAATTAATGCCAATTATGTTAAAATAATTAATGTGCAACATGCAATTAATCTAATAATGGATTTTGTTTGAGCTGTGACCCAAATAATTCGAATGGATATATATTTTTAGATAAAAGTGGAAATTGTGTAAGCTAATGTCCTTCAGGATACTTCGCAGACACAAATAATGTATGCTAAGATTGTAAATAATATGATACGAATTGCATATTATGCAATTCTAAAGTATGTCTTTAATGCAATACAAGTTATTGTCTTCAGATAGACTCTAATTTATAATCATCTTGTTAAATACAACCAAATTGCAGTTAAAACAGTTGCAGTACTAACTGTTTAATGTGCTAATAAGGTATCTGCTAAGTGTGCTAATAAAATTATTTTTTGGAAAATGGATAATGTGTAAGTGATTGTACAGTACCTAATTATTATAAAAACTTTTAATAATAAACTTGTGATTAATGTTCTACAAATATTAGATTTGGCTCAGACTGTCTTGAGTGCAATTAAAATTCTTGTACTAAATGCATTACAAACTAATTTATATAACAAGGTAAATGTGTAAATGCATGTGGTGATGGATATTATGTAACACTTTAATCAAATATTTGTTACCCTTGTAATAATATTAATTGTCTTAGTTGCAATCCATCCTAACCTAATTAATGCTTAACATGTCCTAGTTAAGGTAAATCTTTACTTTAAAACGGTGATTGTGTAAGTTAATGTAGTTCAGGATTCTACCTAGATACGAATTAATGCAAAGCTTGCACAAATTATTCAAGTAATTGTTCAATTTGTAACTCCACAATATGCTTATAGTGTAATAACAATTAAGCATTAGATGTGTCTTCAAAAATTTGTATTAATACACCTTGTCCCTCGACTTAATATTTAGGAAAGAATTATTTTGGAAGTGATGCATGCTTTGAGTGCTCCTAATTATTTTTAAATTGTGTTTAATGCACTAAAGATAAATGCTCATAATGCGATTCTTAAAAACAATACTTAATTACTTCCAATAATACTTGCAACGATTCTTGCCCAGATAACTATTACCCAGATAATAACAAAGTTTGTTAATAGTGCCCAAGCTCATAATGTAAAACATGTGATACTTCAAATCCCTCTGCTTGTTAATCATGCTTTTTAAATGGGTCATATCCTTATTTAAATGAATTAGGAAAATGTGTAAGTTAGTGTGAAGCTAATGAATATTTAGATGCAGTTAATTTGAAGTGCTTGACCTGTTCATCGAAATTTAGTTCATCTTGCTTATCTTGTAATTCTTAAGCATGCATTAAATGTGCAGCTAGTTAATTCATAAGTTAACAAGATTAAAATTCATGTGTATCTAATTGCCCATCTGGTTAATATGGAAATACTCAAACACATTTATGCTAGAATTGTGACAACCCAAGATGCAGTACTTGTGATTAGGCAAATACTAGCTAATGTCTTTCATGCAAATCAGAATATCCTTATTTTTTTTAAGGTCAGTGCTTATCATAATGCCAAGAAGGATATTTCCCTGATTAGAGTAATATTTGTTAAACCTGTAAAAGTTATAATAGTGATTGTGTTTAATGTGATAAACAATCTTGCATTGCTTGCTCAGTGTCCTCTAACCTATTTTTATACAATAATTAGTGTGTGGGTACTTGTCCAGACTTTTATTATCCTTCGTAACATGATATAAAGATTTGCAATAAATGTAATGATGATACTAAATGCAAACAGTGCAATCTTTAAGATCCATCAAAGTGTTTAAGTTGCTTAAACTCATATTTGTTAAACGAAACATGTGTTACTTCTTGCCCTTATGGAACTTTTCCTAATATATAAGACAATACTTGTACATATTGCTATAGTTAATTTAGTAGTTGCAAAGAATGTACTGAAAAAAATTGTATTTCTTGCTAAGATAATTTATTTATTTTGGAAGATACCTAGCAATGTGTTTCAAGTTGTCCCTTTAATTACATCGATTCATCTTTAATAATAAATTCTTCACCAGCTAATTAAAACCCTAATTAAGAAAACAAAAAAGCTTGTTAGAAATGTATTAACAAAAATTGTAATACTTGTGACCCTAAAGATACAAGCAAATGCCTAAGTTGTTCTTAGAGCTTAGAAAACTCTCCATTGATTTATTTATATAACTAGGATTGCTTACAAAAGTGTGATTTTTATGTGAATCTAGCAACAAATGAGTGTTATGATTCTTGTCCAAATTTTTTGTTGTAAATAGAATAACCAAAGTAATGCTAGGAATGTCCAAACTTTATTTAAAGTAAATAATGTGTTAGTTAATGTACTTCAAATACTTATATAGACCAAACTCACTAGAAGTTATGTGTTGTGTGCTAAGATTAATATGATAGTAACTGTATCTTATGCAATTCATCAAAGTGTTTAAAGTGTTCTATAGGTTTTTATCTATATTAGAATAAATGCTACAGCTAGTGTCCTTCAAATACATTTTTTGATAAAGATAATTATATTTGTTTAGATAAATGCACTGATCCTTTAGTTATAATCAACAACAAATAATGTAGTAAGAATTGCCCTTCTGGCTAGTATAAAGAACCAATTAATTCATAAAATCAAATAATTTGTGGTTTGTGTGACGAAAAATGTAAAGAATGTGAAAATAAAAGCTCGTTTTGCACAATTTGTTAGTAAGGAAGTGGATGGGATTGCTTAGATAATGAAGATTTCGATACGTTTTTAAAGAATCAGTATTGTGAATATCTAAAGGAAGAAAGCGAAATTGAAAAATGTGGTAAAATAATAACAGAAAGTAGCACTTAAACTTAAATCATAGATATTACTTCTTATTTAAGTGTAGGAATATGCTTAGCTTTAATATTAGGTAATCACACATATATAGGTGTTTACAGTATTTATTACATCTAAATATTTTAATTGCTAGGTAATTATGCTTTGATTGAAGCTTAAGAATTTAAAATTATCAACGAAGTATTATTAAAATACTTTCTAGCTTTTAACATCTTTAATTTAATTCCTTAACCATTTGAAAGAGAAAACTATTCAAATTTAATGACATTCTTTAATTATAAGACTTCAATCTTGGATATTCATAACTTATCAAAATATTTTTACTAAAATAATCTTTACTAATTAACTCTGCTTTTTTTATCTGTATTAATAACAATTATCCTTATTAATACAAACCATTTAAAGCGAATTGGTACTTATTTTAAAAATAACATAATACCAAAGTTATTCTTAGTCTGTTCTAATATGATTATTTTATCTTCTTTAAATAACATTATAAATTGTAGTAGCTCTCCTATCGAAGATAAAATAGTTGTTTATGCAAGTTTAGTATTTTATTTTGGAGTTTTTAGCTACATAATATTTACAGTTTATAAATACAGGATTGAGGTTACTTTAATTGAAAATAATTTATAAAAGTTTTTCTTAGTTGAAAGCCTTGAAGCTCATTTATCTAGAAGAATATATTGGATTATTTTTGAGTTGAGAAAAATATTTTGCTGTCTGTTTATAGTTATATACAATAAATAAATGATATCAATTTGGGTATCCATAGCAATTAGCTTTTTATTTATCTTATTTTTAACTTTATATCGCCCTTTCATCTCAAATCTAGAGTCTGGATTTTTAGTTTTCTTAGAAAGTGTTTTGCTATGTTCTTAGCTAGTATTAGTATTTATGAGTTAACTAGATAGCATATAAAGTAAATTTTTAATTTTTATTCATTTTTAAATTTATTTTTTAAAAACAAAGAATTAATAAACATCATGATAGTGTTTCTTTTATCATGTAATGCAATAAACATATTCTTGATAGGAAGAAAAGTTTTCTAAATTGTAATACAAAAAAGGAACGAATATAAAAATTAGCTGCTTACAAATGTGTAAAACCTAAAACTAAATGAAATGTCTGTTATTGAATAATTATCAAATTCGCTTGATCTTAAAAAAAATATGGTTGTTTATTTTAAGTAAAATCAAAAAATATAAAAAGAAAATTGAAAATCAAGAAAAAATAAATCTGTTATTTAGCTAAATTTTTAATATTAAAATATTTATATATGAATGTCTAATAAATAAATTTTGTATACATTTAACAAAAATAATATTAGATTAATTTGAAGATTTTTTTTTAAATTATAAAATTATAAATATTTTTTAAGATAAATATCCTTTATAAATATTTTTATACAATTTAGAGAGTAAATTGTAGAAATTTCGTTTAATGACTAAAATAGAAGGATATTTTATTAAAAAATACTACTATATTAAATCATATTTTTGTTTATTAAAAAATTAAATAAAATAGTTTTTTATATTAATCTTTTTCTCACATTTTTAAATAATAGTGAGAAAAAATGGAAAAGATAAAATTTAATTTAATATGTCCACTTACCTCTCAGTAAACATTTATGATTAAGAATTACAAAATAAAAACTAGTATTGATGATAAATATAAACTAGACTTTGAGGTTGTATTATTTTGATATTTTATAATAGCATTTTATTTAAAAGAATTTATTTCTAGATATTATTTTATTTATTTCAAATATAAGGAATAGAATTGCCTAAACTAAATTACCATTGAATATAATTATTACCAAAAAAATAATTTGCGGAGCATTTAACTTTTTTGAGATAAAATAGTGATTTACTAATTTTAACCATTCTTTTCTTTCTTTGATAAAAAGATATTCAAGATATTTTTTATTTACCTATTAAATCAGGTTACTATTTATTTACTATTCAAAGATATTAACAAAGATTAATATTTTTCAAAAGTAATAAGCAACTCAATAGAATTGGTTACTAATATCAAAAAATAAATTGAGTAAATTATTTCAGGATAAGATTTTTTTCTACTTTAAAGATATTTTTAGTTTATCATTCTATATTTTTTATTATAGTTTATAGGCTTGACATATCCTTTTTTAAAAATATAAACCTTTATTTTAAGATTCTAAATATTTCGCATATTCGACCACACAAACTTAAACTTAAGCAGCGCTTAATTCAAGTATACATTTAAATAAAAAGAATGGAATAGTTAGTACTGATGCTATTAATTTCTTTTTAATTATTTGAAACTTTACTTAGACAAATAAAAAATATTTATAAATTTAGAATAATATGAGTTGTTCCTACTCTACCTTAGATCTTTAATCTTAATTAGTCTTCCCATAGAATTTTTATATTTTTACTAAAGTTTTGTAAGCTGATAATGTTATAATTTAAAGATATTTGGATGTTTGGTGGTAATTAAAAAATTTTAAGGTATGTTAATTTTATTTATTTAAAAACAATTTATAATTAATGGTAAATTAGATTCTTATATTATTTTACACTATTTTTTTATTTATTAATATTAGTTAAAAAAAGTAGTGGTAAATATAATCTGATTATTTCTAAGGAAAAAAATGGAAAAAAAAGATTACGCATTTTTAATTGTTTTTTGCTCACTATTTTTAATCTAATTTTTTGTTTTTCAGAAATAATCCACACTTTTTAATAAAATATAACAAAATTAAACCGAAATTCAAGCAATTTGTAAAAAATCTACTCAAGGCAATAAGAGATATTTGTGTCTTTTAAGAGTATTTGAAGTAAAAGCACTTAAAATCAGATTTTTTAAATTAATGAACAAAACTTAGAATCATAAAAAATTAAAAATTAATAAGATTGATGCAAATTAAAAATTAAAGTAAATGATAAAAATTAATATCTTTGTGTATTATTGCATTTTTTTATCATATTTTATGTGCTTTGGAGGTAAATTTTTCAAAGATAAATGACTCTTGTTTTTTATTTTTATCTTTAGAAGATAGATTGATCAAATTTATTAATGGGAATGAAGATATGGGTGTCAATCAGTTTAGTTGCCCTGACTCTCAATCAGTTTAATTTAGGAATAAATTCTATGGATCTCCATAAGACTCAAATTATTCATATGATTTTAAATTCAAAACTGATATTCCTCATTTTTAAAGAGAAGTTAATATTGATCTTGTTTTTTTCAGAGGCGATGGCGAAAATAAAATAACTGTTTAGTTAGATAAAGGAACATAAAATTAATTTGAAATGTATTATCCTTTTACTCTAAACGAAAGATGTGACTATAGTTAAATATATTACTTAAAGGAATTTGAATAAATACTTAAATGTAAATTAATCTATTTTTTTTTTTAAATTATAAATAATTCAATTATTACTTTATAAATTTGAAAATAAATATACATAGTATGAACAAATAATTTTAAAACTAAGTAAAAATATCTATTTAATTATAAAAGATAGACAAAATTATATTTAAAATGGAAATTAAATATTAGTACATATAAATGAAATTGATATTTAGGTAAAATTAAAAGCTCTAGTTATCGGATCTATTTAGATAAATATTAATACATGTCATTAATCTTGTTTAACATGTAAAAATTCCAGTTTTGACTCCTGCACTTCATGCTCTTAATAAGCTAATATTTAAAATAATAAATGCTCTTGTAAGAATTAAGAATATTTTTTCTAAGATGGGTAGTGTGTACCAAGTTGTAATAATACTTAAGGTTATCACTAAAAAATATCCTCTGAAAAAATATGTACTTATATTTAAAATTGTCTTTCATGGGATATCAATAACTAAAAATGTTTAAAATGCTAAATTTTAATGCTACCATAATTAGATAAATGCGTAAAAAGCTGTTCTTCTGGATTTGAATAAATATTTAATCATGACACATAATCCTATGAATGTCTTTTAGTAGACAGATTTAAAAATGGTATTTGTTTTTGAAAAATTATTTTTAAATATTTTAGATTATTTGTTCCCTCATCTGAATTAAAAATGATTTTAAATATAAATTAATTTATTAAATTAATTATCTATTATCATAATTTCTCATTTTTAATGATTTAAATGCTATTTTTAACAAAAAACATATATTTTTTTATCTCTTTTTAAAAAATTTTATGTAGAAAAAGAAGGTTTAATTAACAAAAGAAAATATATGTTATGCTCTAATTTACCTTATTGACTAAAATTTTGAATTTTAATATAAAAAAAATAGTAACATTGATATTATCAAAATTTCATTCAAATGAGTTTTCAGGTATAGAAGTTGATAGTATAAATGGATTATAAATTTAAGGATTTATGAGCCAATAAAATACAGACTCCATAGTATCTAGATGTGGAGACTATTAGCTATTAGGCGGATTTATTGTTAATAAATAGAATAGCAAAATAAGCTACTAATTCACAGCAACTGGTTTCAATTTTGTAAAAGTAATTTTTAAATACATTTTAATTGATATTCAAAAAAAAACATAAAAGGCAGATTCTTTAATTTAAGTTTCTCTTAACAACTAAAAAATAAATATTAAATTAACTCAATCCTCGATTTCTAAAGCAATTGATATATGTGGTTTTTCAGGCTCTGAAATAATTGATTCGTTTTCTCTCTATGATAACTCTTAGGCTTAAAACACATTAACAATATTAAATTTAAATAATTTTAATCTTAAGTTTCAATAAGATAGCAATAAGAATATTTATTTAGGAGTGAGAGAAATTTCAATATATGCGTTTAATGTAAATATTTTATTAAAAATATTGATACAATTAATTAATTTATAATAATAATTTTACTAAAAATATATTTAAAGTGCTTGTAAGATAATTGCTAAAAATGTGATATAAATGGTACTTCGACTTCTTGTTAAATTTGCAACTTTGGATACTACTTAAATAATGATGGAAACTGTATCAAATGTAGTCCTATTTGTTTAAATTGTTCTAACTCAACATCTTGCACCGAGTGCATTCCAATAGAAGGTTTAAGTTTGAATAAAAATAATTATTAATGTGTCTGTAAAGATTCATTTTATTTTGACTCTTCAAAAATTATTTGCTCTCCATGCAAGAATTAATAATGTTTAACATGTTTAGAAAGTGATTCTACTTAATGTCTTTCATGCATTCCTCCTTTAGCTCTTCTTGGCACAGGGTGTGTTTCTAATTGTGGAACAGGAATGGCAATTAATCAAAATAATAATTAATGCTAAAAATGTGTTTTAAACTGTTCTGATTGCGATAAAAATCTTGATTCATGTAATTAGTGCCAAAATGGTTACTTTTTTTTGAATAATCAGTGTATTCCTAAGTGTCCTGATGGTTTTTATAGTGATATTTAAAATTAAATTTGCACACCATGCACATAATCTGAATGTAAAATTTGTAATAACTCAAAAGATGTTTGTGCTTAATGCAAAGATACATTTTATATTGATATAAATACATATAAATGTGTAGTTAGTTGCACTAATACATAATACATAGATTAAGGATATTGCAAAAATTGCTCTTAGTAATATTAAAACTGCCTTTCTTGTGACTAATATAAATGCATATAATGCAGTAGTAGTCTTGTACTTAGTGTTGACTAAAAATAATGTCTAACTATATGTCCTATTGGAACAGTACAAATTAATTAGTAGTGTAATAAATGTAAAGATAATAATTGCAATTATTGTGACTCAATCTTAGTTTGTTAAGTATGTAGTTCTGGATTTTATTTATACTAAGGACAATGCTAAGCAGCTTGTCCTTCAAATTTTTATTCTGATTAATAAAATAAGTGTTAAATATGCTCAAGTTTATTTAGTAATTGCTTAAATTGCTCATTTACATAATGCAAATAGTGTGATAATAGTAGTATTTATAAATATCTTGACTTAAATAAATCCTAGTGCTTGTAATAATGTAGTATCGGTTAGTTTTCAGACTCTCAAAATTAATGTTAGTTATGTTAAAATAAAGATTGTGCAACTTGCAGCTAATCCAATTCTAATATTTGTTTGAAATGTGATCCTAATAATTCTAATAAAAAAATATTTTTAGATAATCAAGGAAATTGTGTAAC
>JH720110.1:0-24658 GCA_000231845.2 Tetrahymena malaccensis 436 | reverse complement strand
AAGTGTGCAAATAATCAGTACATAAGTGAAATAGATAATAATTCGTGTGTAACTAAATGCCCATCAGGCTAATATGGAAATACTTAAACCTTTTTATGTCAAAATTGTGAAAACATAAGATGCAATACTTGTGAATAGACAAACTCAAACTTATGCATGTCATGCAAATAAGAATATCCTTATCTATATAATGGAAACTGCTTATCATAATGTCAAGAAAGCTATTTCCCCGATAAGGATAATGCTTGTTAAAGTTGTAGTAAGTATCATGCAAATTGCAATAAATGTGATTAAAATAATTGTATTTCTTGCTCAGTGCTGTCTAACCAATATTTATTTGACAATAAATGTGTAGATAATTGCCCAGATTCTTATTATCCTTCTTAACAAAATATAAAAATTTGCAAAGAGTGCAGTGATTCTAATTGCAAATAGTGCAATCCTTTAGACCCATCTATGTGTTTAAGTTGTAAAAACACCTTTTTACTTGATTAAACATGTGTTTTCACTTGTCCTATTGGAACTTTTCATAATCAGAAAGACAATACTTGTACATTTTGCTATAGTAAGTTTAGTAGTTGTTAGGAGTGCGATGAAACTAAATGCTTTTCTTGTTAAAATAATTTGTTTATCTTAGAAGACACTTAATAATGTGTTTCTAGTTGTCCAGTTAATTACATTGATGCATCCATAGTAGTGAATTCTTCTTAACCTAATAAAAACTCCAATTAAAGAAAATAAAAAGTTTGCTAAAAATGTGCTAATAAAAACTGTAATACTTGTGATCCAAAAGATACTAGTAAATGTTTAAGTTGCCCTTAGAATATGGAAGATTTTAAAAATATTTATTTATATAAAAAAGATTGCATCTAAAAATGTGATTTTTACTTAAACCAAAAAACAAATGAGTGTTTTGATTCTTGCCAAGATTTATATGATAGTAATTGTATATAATGCAATTCTTAAAAATGCTTAAAATGTTCAAAGGGTTTATACCTATATAGGAACAAATGTTATAGCTAGTGCCCTTCTAATACATATTTTTTTAAAATAATAGCATGAAAACTCTTAAAATATAAATAGAGTTTAAATTGAAATTAGATAATCAGTTTGAGTCTCATAGCTTAAAAAACCTTCTTAGATAAAGATAACTATTTTTTTATATCACAGTAAATACAAAATTAACTCTAACATAAATTCAAACAGAAAAATGAAAATAATATCAAAAAAGTTTATTTTAGTTTATTTGCCCATAAAAGTACTAAAAATATTCTTATATATAGTACAAGCAAATATTTATTTGTGTGGTAGTGCTACAGCAAGTATAGATGTTCTCTAATTGGTATTTTGTTTTATATTTTTAAAAATAAATTTTACTCTTAAAATATAATTAAATTTTATTATTTATATGCTGTTTAAATTTGAAATTACTTTAAAGAAGTATTCTTATAATTATTATTATTATTATTATAAAAATATAAATATAATTTTTTAAAAATAAAATATTTTATTAACTCTTAATGTTTATATTTATTTAAATAATTTAAAAATAAAAAAATTATTAAATAAAAGTTGATAATAAGTTTTGAATTTTTTTTCTTCATTAATTAAAAAAATAATTATGAAAATCCTTTTAAACATATTAATTTAGTCACAAATTTCTCAGTTTATAAATTAAAATATTTAATATTTTAAACAGACTTAAGAATAAATTATTTTAATCTTTAATTTAAAGTAAAAATTTAAGATAAATAAAATTTATTGTTATTTTTTATTAAGCTTGTTAATGAAGGATCATTTCTTATAAGTGTTAAAAATATTTATTTTTTAATGTATATATTTAAATAGTTTTCTTGCTTGCATATCTAATTATTTAAAATAATAGATTTACTTATAATTACATTTTTTTTTTTTTAAATAAACTAATTAATTTTTTCTCAAATTTATAACTTTATTGTATCTATTTAAAGAAAAGAAAATATGTTTATATATGCTAATTTTTAAAATTAAATATTCACACCAATTAAAATAGATAAATTTCATTTCATGACTTTAACTACGAAAATAGAATGATATTTTTTATAAAAATAATACTATTCTTTATTGATTAAAAAAATTTCAATAAAATTTGTTTTTGTTATTTTAATATTTATCTCACATTTTTAAACAATGATGAGAAAAAATAGAAGAGATTATAGGTAATTTAATATGTTTACTTATTTCTGAATTAAAATTTATGATTAAGGATTACAAAATAAAAATTAATATTGATGATAAGTATAAATTAGCATTGAGGTTATATTATTTTGATTTTATATTATAGCCTTTTATTTTAAATAATTAAAAAAGTAAAAAAAATTTTATCTAGAAATAAAATATTTATTTTTAAGAATTGTTAAAATAAAAAATCATTTTTTTATGATTAATAAATTTTTTAAAGATTTTAAATGAAGGAATAGAATTACCTAATTTCATTAACATTTTGAAATTAATTATTATCATGTAAATAATTTCCAGATTATTTAATTTTTTTTGTGATAAAATAGCGATTTACTAATTTTATTCATTCTTTACTTTCTTTTATAAAAAGATATTAAAGATATTTATTAATTTCCTACTAAGTCAGGTTACTAGTTATTTACTATTCAAAGATATTAATAAAGACTAATATATTTGAAAAGTATTAAGCGACTTAAAAATAATTTGCTAATAGTATCAAAAAACAAATTGAATAAATATTTAAGGATAAGATTTATACTACTTTAAAGATATTTTAAGGTCAATTAGTATTACTTATTGAAAATATATAGTTTATAGGCTTGACATTTTCTTTTTTTAAAATATAAATCTTTATTTTACAATTATAAATCTACCACCTTTCTCCACCACAAAAACTTAATCTTAAGCAGCGCTTGATTCAAGTTTACATTTAACTAAATTGAATGGAATTGTTAGTTTTGATAATTTAAATTTCTTTTATAAATGCTTGAAACAAATCTTCCAGCAAATAAAAAATATATATATAAATTTAAAATTATTTGAGTTGTCCTTACTTGACCTTAGATCTTTGATGTTAACTAGTCTTCCCATTACACTAAACTTTGTGACTAGTAAAGCAAAATTTCTATTTAAGAATTACAAGGTACTAGGTATTATGGTCAAAAATTGCAATATTAAAAAGAATTTCATGGAATTTTTAAAAATGTACTCAAGATAATAAAAGTGATATTTGAGCCAATTAGGAGTATTTGAAATTAAAGCACTTAGAATTGGATTTTTAGATTAGTTAATAAAGATATGAGTCATAAGAATTTTATTATTAATAAAATTCATTTAAAGCAAAAAATAAAGTTAATGATAAAAATCCATTTCTTTGTGTATTATTGCATTTTTTAATCTTATTTTATGTCCTTTGGAGGTAAATTTTATTTAGATAAATAACTCTTGTGTATTATTTTTGCATATAGAAGATAGGCTTATTAGCTTTATTAATGGAAATGAGGATATAGATGTCAATAAGTTTAGCTGCCCATACTCTCAATCAGCTTAATTTAAAAATAAATTCTTTGGATTTCCATTAAAAAATGATTCATATAATTTTAAGTTCAAAACTGATATTCCTCATTTTTAGAGAGAAGTTAACATAGATTTTATTTTTTTCAGAGGTGATGGATGCAATTAAATAACTGTTCAGTTAGATGAAGGAACAAAAAATTAATTTTATATGAACTATCCTTTTAAGCTAAGTGAAAAATGTGATGATAATAATAGTTAAGATTCGATTTAAAATATTGTCTATAAGGAATTTGAATAACTACTTAAATGTAAATTAATTTTATTTTAAATAAAAATAATTAAAAAAATTAATAATTTCTTTACAAATTTAAAATGAATTTCAATTTAATAAATTAAATTTCAATTAATATTTTATTAAATAAAATAAATGTGAATAAATCATTTTAAAACATAAAAAAAAAATTATTTTTGTTATTAAAAAATATAAGATAGACAAAAATATTTTTAAAATGGTGATTAGATATTAGTAAATGTAAATGAAAAATTTACCTGTATGATAAATATTAAAGCTTTAGCTATCTTTTCTATATAGATAAATGTTAATACATGTCATTAATCATGTTTAACATGTAAAAATTCAAGTTTTGATTCCTGTACTTCATGCTCTTAATCAGCTAACTTTTAGAATGGTTAATGCTCCTGTTAAAATTAAGATTATTTTTTGTAAGATGGATAGTGCGTACCAAGTTGTAATAATACTTAAGGTTATCACTAAAAAATATCCTCATAAAAAATATGTACTTACATATAAAATTGTCTTTCATGGGATATAAATAACTAAAAGTGTTTGAAATGTCAATCTTAAATGCTACCATAATTAGATAAATGTGTAAATAGTTGTTCTTCTGGATTTTAAGCTGTAAAAAATAATGAAACATAATCTAACGAATGTCTTTTAATAGATAGTTTTAAAAACGGTAATATTTTTCCTATCAACATAAAAATATATTTTAGATTTTATTTTTTCACTTATCTAAACTAAAAGTGATTTTTTACTTTTACATTTTTTACTTTTTATATTTAATTTTAATAATATTAATTATTTTTTTAAAATGTTAATTTGTTTCAAAAAATAATTTCCTTTGTTTGAAATTCTATTTATCAAAATTTAATTTACTAAATAGAAAGATATTTCAAATTCTGAATTTAATTTATTTAAAATTCAATCAATTAATTTCATTTAATATTAAATTGATATTTTGTTTTTAAGTTAAATTATAAATATTTTTAATGGTTTTCAATAATCCTTAAAAGAAAAATGTTAGTTTATTGTTAATTATTTTAAATATTATTAAAATTTTGATAGTTCAAATTGATTTATTTAATAAATTTCTTTTAAAAAATTAATTTATTTAAAAATGAAAAAGTAAAAGAAAATATTTAAAATAATATAATTTATCTTATTAAATTAAATTTTTAATTTTAATATTAAAAAAATAGTATCAGTAATGTTATCAATATTTCATTCAAACGACTTTTCAGGTATTGAGGTTGAAAGTATAAATGGATTATAAATTTAAGGATTTATGAACCAATAAAATTCAGACTCTATAGTATCTAGATGTGGTAACTACTAGTTATTAGGTGGATTTATTGTTAATAAATAAAATAGTGAAATAAGCTACTAATTCATAGCTAGTGGATTTAACTTTGTTAAAGTTGTTTTTAAATACATTTTAATTGATATTCAAAAAGATACATAAAAGGCAGATTCTTTAATTTAAGTTTCTCTCAACAACCAAAAAACAAATATTTAAATAACTAAAGAATAGATATCTTAAGCAATAGACATTTGTGGTTTTTCAGGCTCAGAAGTTATTGGAACATTTTCTCTATATGATAAATCTTAGACTTAAAATATCTTAACCATATTAAATTTAAATAATTTTAATCTTAAAAATGAAGATGGCAGTAATAAGAATATTTATTTAGGGGTGAGAGAAGTTTCAATATACTCTTTTAATGTAAATATTTTATTATTTAAATAATAAACTCATTTATTCAAATAATTTTACTAAAAATATATCTAAAGTGCTTGTAAGATAACTGTTAAAAATGTATTGTAAATGGTACTTCAACTTCTTGCTAAATTTGCAACTCTCGATACTACTTGAATGATGATGGCAATTGTATCAAATGCAATCTTACTTGTTTAAGTTGTTCTAACTCATCATCTTGTTTGGAGTGTCTTCCAATAGAAGGTTTAAGTCTAAATAAAAATAATAATTAGTGTGTCTGTAAAGATTCTTTTTATTTTGACTCCTCAAAAACCATTTGTTCTCCATGTTTGAATGAAAAGTGTTTAACATGCTTAGAAAGTGATTCTAGATAGTGTCTTTCCTGTATTCTTCCTTTATCTCTTCTTGGCACAGGCTGTGTTTTAGATTGTGGAACAGGTATGGGATTTAATCAAAATACAAATTAATGTTAAAAATGCATTTAAAACTGTTTGAATTGTGATAAAAATCTATTATCCTGTAATTTATGCCAAGATGGCTACTTCTTTTAGGGTACTTGTATAATGTGCTAAGGTTATTATGATGGTAAATGTATCTCATGTAATTCATCGAAATGTTTAAAATGTTCTTAGGGCTTTTATCTATATAGGAATAAATGTTATAGCTAATGCCCTCCAAAAACATATTTTTATAAAATAAAATCTTGAAAGCTCTGAAAATATTAAAACTAGATTAAATGATTTTATGTTTCAAAACATTAAGAAAAGATTTTTTTATGAAGAAAATTATTATTTTGAAGAAAATTAAAATATATACAATTTAATTATTAATTATGATAAAAAATAAAAATAAATTATGAATCGATCTTCTAAATACTAATAAAAACAATTTAATTTTTAGATCAAATAGTTTTTGTTAAATCTAATAATACCAAAATAAAATCAAAAAATATTATTTTGCTCTATTTTTCGAAATTTAAAAAAACACTCTAGCAAAAACGAGTAGATTAATTACATAGAAAACTATTATTTTAAAAATAATTAAATATATGAAAATATTTTATTGAATTATTTTTATTTGTTTTTTATAATTATGTTTTATTTTTAAAGATCTTATATAATTATCTAATTTATATATTTGAGTATTTTTTGGTCTAAAAAAGAATAAAAATAACATACTATCTAAGCTTTTAAGTTATGGAAAGATAAATAAATTTTCAATTAATAAATCAGAGGTATAAAGATGTACTATTCAATATACAGTATTTTATAAGTAAAGATATTAAAATAGTATCTGAAATCTTTAATCCTATGATTCTTTTCAGAACATCCTTATTTACCATTTTGCAATATTAGAAATTCAAAATAGAAATTTTATTTTTAAGAACAATTAAATTAATATATGAAACAAGTAAGAAGCAAATAAATAAGGTAAATTTAGTGAATAAAACAAATATTAATAAATTAATTCTTAGAACATTTTTAGTTATTTTATATTAAAACGATCTGTAGATTTACTTAAAAAATGATAATTTTCTTGATATATTTATACGATTTCTTAGGCTTTAAATTATAATCTCATATTTTTAATTTAAATTGTAAGTTCTATTAAATTTCTCATAGTTTTCATTATTTTATTTTATAAAAATAAGTTTTTGGTGGGCATTAGATAGAGCATTTGCTATTATATAGATAATAACCTTGAGAGCATTTTAAACATTTTTATGAATTACATAAGACACAATTAGGACTGTATTAATTACAGTTTTAACAAATAGCATTCTAAACATCTCCGAAATAACCATCAGGACAATTTGTTATACACTAATCATTCAAAAAAAAGAATCCATTCTAACATTTATTACACGATTAAAGATTATTATCGCAGTTCATACAATTTGGAATACATTTTTAACACTTATTTGAAGTTTAGTTAACTGCCATTCCAGTTCCACAGCTCTCAACACAATCTGTATTGAGTAGTGCTAAAGGAGGCTTACATGAAAGACACTAAGTAGAATCACTTTCTTAACATGTTAAACATTTGTTATTTTGGCATGCAGAACAGGCCATATTAACAAAATCAAAATAATAATATTCTTAACAAACACATTAATTACTTTAATTTAAAGCTAATCCTTATATGGGAAGGCATTAAGTACAAGATGATGAATCTTAGCAAGAGTAGCATATAAGATTACATTTATTACAGACTCCCATTTATAGGTAGTATCCTGTATCACATGTTTAACAAGTGGTCTAAGAATTATTTAATGTACAGCTCAAACAGTTGTCTTATAAGCACTTTATTATAAATATAAATCAATTGATTATTGTATTTATATAAGAAAATAAAAAATGTACATTAAAAGCATAAACAGATACTTCTCTAATCCCCAAATAAGCTTGAGTATTTAAATTTAAAATAGTTAAGTTATTTTAAGTATTAGAAGTTGCATTGAGAGTAAATGTGCCAATAACTTCTGTACCTTCAAATCCACAAATATCAAGTGCTTAAGAAAGTTATGATTAAGTCAAAAGTATATTTTATTTTTAATCATTGAGAGTAACTTAAATTTAAGTATCTATATTGTTTGGAAAATCTATTAGGATGTATTTAAAATAAATTTTAACAAAATTAAATCCATTTGCTTAGAATTTATAGGTGATGAGGCTATTGTAATTATTTACAAAAAATCCACCATAAAATTATTATTCTCCACACTTAGAGACGATAGAATTTTGTTGTTGATATTGAGTTACAAATGACTAAGAAGATAATCCTTTTATATTGTCTACTTCTATACCTGAAAAATTATTTGAATGAAAGGCCATCAAAAAAAAGTTAACTATTTATTTTAATTTAATTTAATAATATAAGTGATAATCAATTTTTTTAGAAAAGAGATTGTTAAGAAGCTAAATTTTTTAGATTTAAGAAAAAGCTAAATAATTTAATTAATATACCATTAAGAAATCTATCTATAAAAAGGCACTCTGGCAATTAGGTTTTAGGATTTAATACAGATTGAAATCCTGCAGAACAACTTTTAACACACTAATCTAATTACACAAACATAAGATTTTAAAATTTTAAGCATTTTTGATTTATAATATCCCACTAAATACAATTTTAAATATATACACAAATTTAGTCTATTGATTATTTTTAGTGGTATTAATTTATATTATCACAAACAGGAACGCATAACCCATTTTAAAATAATTAAGCTGAATCTTTGCAGATACATCTACCATTTTATAAATTAGCTTACGGAGAGCATGTCAAACATGAATCTTTGGTTGAATCAGTACATGTTAAACAGGAAGGATGGCAAGTATTAATATTTACTTAAATTGAGCTAGTTAAAAGTGCTTTTATATTAGGCCAATAATCATGTTCACTTACACGTATTATTATTTAATTTCCATTCATTTTTTACTTTTATCTATCTTTTATTATTAAGAATATATAAAAAATGACTTGAATATATTTAATTTATCAAAAGTTATCATTTTTAAAATTTTATATTTTTATAAATTTGATAAAATTTGAATAAAAAAAATTGGATAAATATTTTTAAATCTAAAAATATTAATATTTACTAATTTATTTTATCTTGTAAGTAGTTAAATATTGTTTTTATTTTTTTATCATAATCTAAAGAATAAAATGAATTTAAATTACATTTAAAATACTATTCAAATTCTCTATATGAATTATTCAATTGATTATATTATTTATCGCATAATTATTGAACTTAAAAAGAGTTATGATCTAAACAAAACTAACTTATAGTAGCTCCATCCAACTAAATTGTTATTTGGTTCCCCCCCATTACCTCTCAAATAAACAAAATCTATATTCACTTCTCTTTCAAAGTGAGGAATCCGTGTATCAAACTTAAAATATCCAACATTCGTAGATGGAGAACTAGATAAAGTATTTTCATCAAATATTCCATAATATTATTTTTTAAATTAAACTGGATCTGCGTCTGGACACTTAAAAGTATTTACACCCATATTTTAGCTCCCATCTATATAACTCATAAATCTATCATCTTCAAACATTATATAAAAATTATAAAAAAATTATTTTAACTTCATAAAAATTACCACCTAAACATGCTAAATTTAAGAAAGAAATGAAATAAAAAAGTAAAGCATTTACTTTTTTCATTGTAATTAAAATTTGACTTTACTAATTTTTATTTATAAAAATGATTATTTAATCTAAGCGTAATTGATAATTAAATTAAATAGATTACTTAGAAATTTAGTTTTAAAAGTTTTTACCTTCACAGCTTGAAAATTTAAGAAAAGCACGTTCTAAATTATATTTAGATAAATATACTTATTTAGATGAAAAGTATTTATTTGAAAGAAATAAGTCACATATTTCTTTATCAAAAAAAAAAAAGAAATAAATAAGTAATAAATCTTATTAATTAATTTTAACTTTTAGCTGGCGTAAATTATTAATCTTATTTTATTTTACAAATATAAACAATATCTAATTTTTGATATCTTTTTTACTAAAATTGTTTACCACAATTTCTTAAGTTACTACTGTAATTTATTTGATTAATAATTTTTAAATAAATAAATAAATGGAACTGCAATATTTTAATTACTTTTGAGAACGACTAAGAATAAGAATAGTTTTATCTTATGCTATTTATTATTTAAACCCAAAAAATTCAATAATCTTTCTTTCTAAAATAATTTTTTTCATGGGCCAAGCTAAATCTTTTTTAATCAATAGATTGATTTTTTTATTATATAAGTGACTTTATTTACTTGAATGCAAATTGTGTAATCTAATAATATTTAAATCTAATACTACTTAAATCAATCAATTAAACCAATCTTAACAAATAGTAAAAAAATAAGTATTTTCTACAAAAAACAAAAAACCACACAAATTTAAAGCCATTAAAAAACACCACATAATTCATTTATAATATTCAAATATAATAAATTTTTAATCAATTTTGTTAGAAGAAATAACAAGTTCTTAGTATAATTTACAAAATCCTTAGCAATAATGAAATAATTCAATTCTTTTCAGTTTGGAAAATAATTTTATATTAATTTAAATAATTTTCATTATCTAATAAACAATGTTAGATATCAAAAAGTTTAATTGAAATTAGTTATTAATGATATTAAAGAAATAAAATTAATATTATTAAAATTCATTTTCAATTTTTGATCGAAATACTTAAGAAAAATATTAGAGAAAAATATCTAAATTTACTAATTAGGCTTAAGAATTATAGGAGATTAGATGGAGAAGATTTAAAGGAATTCTTATGCTAAAAAATAGCAATAATCACTCAGAAAAAAAAACCTTTAACTATACTGCAATATCTTATGAGGGTCTAAGTCTCTATTCATTTTAAATTATAATATATATATTATAGCTATTCAGCAATATAAAATATGGTAATATGGTATATAATAAATTTTAATAATTTTAATTATTTAAAGATATTTTAATTATTTTTTAGTATAACTAAGAATATGAATCGTTTTATTATATGATATAATTAATTTAAACCAAAATAATTCAAATATGTTTCTTTTTATAATTATTTATTTTATGAGTCAAGTAAAATCTTTTATTATCTATAAATTATTTTTTATTTTTATTACTGTCTTTATTTTTTTGAATGCTAATTCTGTAATTTAACTAAATTTAAATCTGATGCTAGTCAAACCAATGAATTAAATAATCTCTAGATTTTGTAAAATTTTATGAAAATTTACAAATAATAAAATAATAAGTATTCTCACTTAAAAAAAATCAAAAAATTTTTAGCTATCAAAAAACACCAAAGAATTTATTTATCAGATTTATAAAATTGCTTCATGCTCTTAGAAAAAACCTAACCATTTATTCTTTCTTTTTTAATATTTCATAATTATTTTACTTTTTTCTTGCATATAATTTAAAGATGTTTGTTAATTTTATTCAGCATTTATTAGATAATAGCTTGAAGATCTAATTTAACTTATAAAAAAATATTTAAATACAGCAAATGTTTAATCAATTTAGTTCTTAGGAAAATTTATAATATCCTTAGTCATAGATTTTTATTAATTTTGATAATATTATAAAATTAAAAAATATTTATATCTTACTTTTGGAAAAAATATTCCAATAAAGCAGAAAATTTATGATAGAAAAATAAATAATTGAGAATGATTTTTTTAAATTAAATTTGATCAATTTTCTTGAATAATATGATTGTTCAGTCTAATCTATTTGGATAGTTAAATAAATTTTGTACTTAAATAATAGTTATAAAAATTTTTATCTACTCAAATATAGCTTTAGTAGATAGATATTCTAAATTTTAGTTATAGATTATTAAATTTAGTTGATTATTAAAATAGTTGAAGGTTAAAAAGAAGAAAGTAGTAAATCATATATTTCTTTGTCAAAGCAGAATTGAGACTAAGGTATGCATGCAATGCATAACTACTATAGCTTAGTAATTAATCTTATTTTTAGTGGATGTAGAGTATTAATCAAATTTTACATTTTTGCTTAACATCAATACACCCTATCTTTATATCCAATTATTAAAATCGTTTTGATTAGACTTTATTTATTTATAAATTAATTAAATTACTACTAAAATATATTTAGTTTGTTAATTTTTAGATAAAAAAATAACAAATAAGCTATTTTAGTGCATATTTAGTATTGATGACTTTAAGAATATTTATTGATAGAATAATGAGTATATTTAATATAATAAAAATTCTATTGCCACTCTTTTTAGTATTATTTATTTTATGTAACAAATTTAAAAACATTTTTAATAATGTATTAATTAAATCATTAGCTCATGTATATTTAAAAATGTGTAAGATAATAATAGTTATGTAAAAAACTATTTAATTCAACAGAACTATCTTTAGATTTTGTATCTTTTTAGAAAGATTTAGTAAATTAAAAAATTTCCTATCAAAATTTTTGAGGAATTAATTGATTTTTTTATAAACAGTAAACTAGAAATCTAATCTGGGTAATTTAATATAAAAAATAGTAAATAAATTTAATTTATGAAATTATTCTACCTTAATACCTATTATATTTATCTAAAATAGTCAATATTTTTTTAATCAGTCTAATAATAAGAAACACAAAATATTTTAATAAAATTTGAAAATCCTTAGTTATAATTTGTGATTAATGTCAAATAAAATTTTTATTTCTTAAAAAACTTCCATTCATCTAATTTTCTGCACTAAATATTAGATACTGAAGGATTTAATATAAATTATCTATCAATTATATTAAAGTATAAAAGTAGATATAACTAAAAGTGGTTTTAAATCAATTATGTTTAAGAAGTATAAGAAAAAGTAGAAAAATAGTATCAATAAAGTTTATTGATCAATATCTGTTGAAAAGAAAATATATTTCAAAGAAATTTGAGTAAAATTATTCATTTAAAATCTATTATTTGCTAACCATAAATTTGAAGACAGATTATAATTAATTAAAACTTAAATATGCATTTCTCGTGTACTAAAATAATTTTCCACTTTAATTAATAAAAACATTACAAGAAATTTTAGTAATCTTTTATAAAATTCTCTTTCTTAGTAGTATTTATTTTAAAAATATTTTAAAACAATACTCAACTTAAAAACAGTTTGTTAGCTGTGCAAGAAATATAATTTTTGTCAGAAAATTTCTTCTATTTTAAAAGAAAATATAATTGCAATTATATATAATTGAAAATAAATAAAATGACTGAAATATACATTTTCATTTCATAATAATAAACCTCTTGTTTATTAATACCTCTTTAGCCTATGCTAGATAGCAAAAAATTATTAAAAGATAGGTTGAATTGAATAATAAAAAATTGATAAATTAAAGATTTATCACAAACTTTATTTTCTTTTTTTATATGCTTGAATCAAAAAATTATTAAATATTTGCATCACTTATTTCAAATTAACATCATTTTTAAACTTCAAATTTTCTATAAAAATTTTAGATTCATCTATTCTATATTCCTCTCTTCTTTTATGAAATAAAATAAGAGGTAAAATATAAATTTTATTAACATATAAAAATAACTTTGGCTTTAATATGCTGTACATATTTATAAATTATAGCTCAATTAAGGTTTTATCATTCTAATGAATTTATAAAATTCATAACAAGTTATATAATAAATTTTAGAAGAAATTTAGTGATTATTGAGGAAGATTTAAGATATATTAGTTTTGTTTATTTCAAATAAATTTTATAATTTAAGGTAAATAAAATTCACGTTAAAGCAGTTAGTAATCTATACTGCTTACAATTATTAGCTTTCATATGAGCATATTAACAAAAAATAAAAATACTTTTTTTATTAATAAAAAGATAATTAAAAGATAAAGCAAGATAACCTTTGCAAACTACTAAATAAAATAATTATTAATTTTGAAGTATTAAAAGAATAGCTTTTAAGCTGGCATTTATATTTCTTAATTATCAAAGTTGGTAATAGTAAAAAATTGTGGTGAATTATATTTGATTATTTTAGTCGAGAATCTCTTAAAAGAAATTAATAAAAGATTATTAATTTATCAAATAAATGGATTAAAGTATTTCATGATCTGTTTATTATTCAAATAAGTAAAATTTAAATTGAAGTTTTTGGGTAAATTTGTAATTTGTATATTTATATTTTATCAATTTGATGAGGCAATTATTAAGTGACTCTCTTCTTTTTATTTAAGAAAAAAACAAATTTGTGCAATTTTTACAATTAATATCTGGAACAAAAAAAGAAATATTTGAGTAAAGTAAGCTCATTTTAAAATAAATCACTCAAAATTTGATTTATTAGATTAATGAAAAAGATTTGAGTCAATAAAAATATTTAATTAAAAAAATTAAAGTATATCAAAAATTAAAGTAAATGATAAAAATTCTTATTTTAGTGTATTATTATAGCATTTCTTTATTGTTTTTTGTGTGCTATGGAGGTAAATTTTTTAAAATTAGAAAATTCTTTTGATCTGTAATTTTTGCCTATAGAAGACAGATTGATCAAATTTATTAATGGGAATGAAGATATGAATGTCAATCAGTTTAATTGCCCAGACTCTCAATCAGTTTAATTTAGAAAATAATTCTATGGATCTCCATTCGACTCAAATTATTCATATGATTTTAAATTTAAAACTGATATTCCTCATTTTTAAAGAGAAGTTAATATAGATCTTGTTTTTTTCAGAGGCGATGGCGATAATTAAATAACTGTTTAATTAGATGGAGGAACATAAAATTAATTTGAAATGTCTTATCCTTTTACTCTAAAAGAACCATGTGATGAAAGTTACGGGGGATTTAAATTAGCCTATAAGGAATTCGAATAATTACTTAAATGTAAATTAATTCAATTTTAGATAATAATTTTTATCAAAAGTTTAGATTTTATTTCACAAATTAAAATAATTTTAATTTACTGAATAGTAATTTGATAAATGTCTTAAATGAAAAGATATATTACAAAGCTTTAACCTATAAAATAAAGAAATATACTTTTTAAAATATTATTTTTTTTATAAAAAAATAAACAAAAGATAGGCAAAAATATATTTAAAGTGGTAGTTAAGTATTAGTGAATGTAAATGAAGAAGATACGGCCTTCTTATTAAAAATTAAAGCTCTAGTTATATCTTCTATATAGATAAATGTTAATACATGCCATTAATCTTGTTTGACATGTAAAAATTCAAGTTTTGATTCCTGTACTTCATGCTCTTAATCAGCTAAATTTTAAAATGGTTAATGCTCCTGTTAAAATTAAGACTATTTTTTCTAAGATGGGTAGTGTGTACCAAGTTGTAATAATACTTAAGGTTATCACTAAAAAATATCCACATAAAAAATATGTACTTATATTTAAAATTGTCTTTTATGGGATATCAATAACTAAAAGTGTTTAAAATGCTAACCTTAAATGCTACCATAATTAGATAAATGTGTAAACAGTTGTTCTTCGGGGTTTGAATAAATATTAAATCATCAAACATAATCCTATGAATGTCTTTTAATAGACAGATTTAAAAATGGTAATAGTTTTTGAGAATTTATTTTTAAAACATTTTAGACTTTTTTTCTTTTGAGTCTCCTTCTAAAATAAAAATAATTAAATATAAATTTTCTCGTAAGCTTAATTTTAAATAATTTAAGGTCTTTAAATAATATTATTTTAAATAAATTCTTTTCATGATAAATTTACTTTTTTTTTTGGTTTAATTTCTAATCTAAAAAGTACTTTAAAAAAATTTTTGTTTTTTAAAATCTATTTATAATTCCAATCTTAAAATTTTTTAAACAAAGTTCTACTATATAAAAACGATTTGAAAATAAATACTAATTTGATCAATTTTTAAAATAAAAATAGTAAAAGAAGTATTATCAAAATTACATTCAAATGACTTTTCAGGTATTGAAGTTGATGGTATAAAAGGATTGTAAATTTAACAATTTATGAGCCAATAAAATTCTGACTCTATAGTATCTAGATGTGATAACTACTAGTTATTAGGTGGATTTATTGTTAATAAATAGAATAGTAAAATAAGCTATTCATTCACAGCACCTGGTTTCAATTTTGTAAAAGTATTTTTTAAATACATTTTAATTGATATTCAAAAAGATACATAAAAGGCAGATTCTTTAATTTAAGTTTCTCTAAATAACAAAAAAACAAATATTAAACTAACTCAATCCTCGATTTCTAAAGCAATTGATATTTGTGGTTTTTCAGACTCTGAAATTATAGATTCGTTTTCTCTCTATGATAGCTCTTAGCCTTTAAATATATTAACAATATTAAATTTAAATAATTTTAATCTTAATTAAGAAGATGACAGCATAAAGAATATTTATTTAGGAGTGAGAGAAATTTCAATATACGCTTTTAATGTAAATATTTTATTAAAATTATTTAAATAGTAATTTCATTTATAACAATAATTTTCCTAAAAATACATTTAAAGTGCTTGTAAGATAATTGTTAATAATGTGCTGTAAATGTTACTTCAACTTCTTGCTAAATTTGTAACACTGGTTACTACTTAAATAATGATGGAAACTGTATCTAATGTAATCCTTCTTGTTAAAATTGTTCTAACTCAACATCTTGCACTGAATGCCTTCCCATAGTAGGTTTAAGTTTGAATAAAAATAATAATTAATGTGTCTGTAAAGATTCATTTTATTTTGACTCTTCAAAAATTATTTGCTCTCCTTGCAAGAATTAATAGTGTTTAACATGTTTAGAAAGTGATTCTACTTAATGTCTTTCATGCATTCCTCCTTTAGCTCTTCTTGGAATAGGATGTGTTTCTAATTGTGGAGCAGGAATGGCAATTAATCAAAATACAAATTAATGCTAAAAATGTATTTTGAACTGTTCTAATTGTGATTAAAATCTTGATTCATGTAATTAGTGCCAAAATGGTTATTTTTTTTTGAATAATCAATGTATCTCTAAGTGTCCTGATGGTTTTTATAGTGATATTTAAAATTAAGTTTGCATACCATGCACATAATCTGAATGTAAAATTTGTAATAACTCAAAAGACATTTGTGCTTAATGCAAAGATACATTTTATGTTGATGTAAATACATATAAATGTGTAGACAATTGCTCTAATACATAATACACAGATTAAGGATATTGCAAAAATTGCTCTTAGTAATATTAAAACTGCCTTTCTTGTGATTAAAATAAATGCATTTAATGCAGTAGCAGTCTTGTACTTAGTGTTGACTAAAAATAATGTCTAACTAAATGTCCAATCGGAACTGTACAAATTAATTAGTAGTGTAGTAAATGTATAGATGCTAATTGTAGCTATTGTGACTCAAACTTAGTTTGTTAAGTATGTAGTTCAGGATTTTATTTATACTAAGGACAATGCTAAGCAGCTTGTCCATCAAATTTTTATCCTGATTAATAAAACAAGTGTTAAAAATGCTCAAGTTTATTTAGTAATTGCTTAAATTGCTCATCTACATAATGTAACTAGTGTGATAGTAGTAGTATTTATAAATATCTTGACTTAAATAAATCCTAGTGCTTGTAATAGTGTAGTATCGGTTAGTTTTAAGATTCTCAAAATTAATGCTAATAATGCTACAATACAGATTGTGCGATTTGCAACTAATCAGATTCTAAACTTTGCATGAAATGTGATCCTAATAATTCTAATAAAAAAATATTTTTAGATAATCAAGGAAATTGTGTAACTTAATGTCCTTCTGGATACTATCCTGATAATAACAGAATATGCTAAAGCTGTTAGAAATATGGTAATTAATGCATTGAATGCAATTCCTAATTTTGCTAATTATGTAATACAAATTATTATGTAAATATTGATTCTACTACAAATTTATCAACTTGTATATCAGGTAATAATCCATATACATGTAATTTAATTAATTGCTTAGTTTGTAATAATAATAATATATGCTAAGTTTGCTAAAAAGGTTATTTTTTGTAAAAAGAAGATAATAAATGTGATTGGAATTGTAACCTTGGCTATTTTTAAAATTATGAATAGTCAACTTGTGACTAGTGTTCATAAATATTTGGAAATGATTGTTCTGAGTGTGACCAAAATTCTTGTACTAAATGTAGTACGAGTACTACAAAATAATATATTTAAGGAAATATATGCCAAGATAAATGTAATGATGGGTATTATGCAAAGCCTTCAGAATATATATGTAAGCTTTGTAATAATAGTAATTGCAAAACTTGTGATTCTTCTTCACCTGATAAATGCCAAAGCTGCTCAGATATAAAAAATTTGCTTTAAAATGCTGATTGTGTAATTTAATGCTCAGAAGGATTCTTCTAAACGGGTTAAGAATGTAAACCTTGTTTAGAATAATGCTCTTTATGTAATTCATCTATCTAATGCTTAAAGTGTAAAAGCAATTATTTAATAGATATAACTTAAAATAAATGTGTTGAATCTTCTTGTCCTTCTGGTTAGTATAAAGATAAAAATCTTTTAGGAAGTGACGCTTGTTTTGAATGCTCCAAATTATTTGATAACTGTATTTAGTGCACTGCTGACAGTTGCTAAAAATGTAACTCTTCAAAATATTTAAATACTTCTAATAACACTTGCACTGATTCTTGTCCTGATAACTATTACCCAAGCATTGATAAAACTTGTATCAAGTGTTCAAATCCATTTTGCAAAACATGTGATGCTTCAATTTGTAAATCATGCTTTGAAAATGGTTTACAGCCATATCTGAATGAAAAAGGTAATTGTGTTAGTAACTGTGAAAATAATGAATATTTAGATGAAAAAAATATTAAATGCTCCTCCTGCTTAACATAATATGGGTCTTCTTGCTCATCATGCAACTCTAAGGCATGCTTATAATGTGCAAACAATCAATACATAAGTGAAAAAGATAATAATTCGTGTGTAACTTAATGCCCATTAGGCTAATATGGAAATACTTAAACCCTTTTATGTCAAAATTGTGAAAACATAAGATGCAATACTTGCGAATAGACAAACCCTAACTTATGCTTGTCGTGTAAATAAGAATATCCTTATCTATATAATGGAAACTGCTTATCATAATGTCAAGAAAGCTATTTTCCCGATAAGGATAATGCTTGTTAAAGTTGTAATAAATATCATAATAATTGTAATAAATGTGATTAAAATAATTGCATTTCTTGCTCAGTGTTGTCTAACCAATATTTATTTGACAATAAATGTGTAGATACTTGCCCAGAATCTTCTTATCCTTCTTAACAAGATATCAAAATTTGCAATAAGTGTAGTGATTTAAATTGTAAATAGTGCAATCCTTTAGACCCGTCTAAGTGTTTAAGTTGTAAAAACACCTTTTTACTTGATTAAACATGTGTTTCCACTTGTCCTATTGGAACTTTTCATAATCAAAAAGATAATACTTGTACATTTTGCTACAGTAGGTTTAGTAGTTGTTAGGAATGTGATGAAACTAAATGCATTTCTTGTTAAGATAATTTATTTATCTTAGAAGACACTTAATAATGTGTTTCAAGTTGTCCAGTTAATTACATCGATTCATCCATAGTAGTGAATTCTTCTTAACCTAATAAAAACTCTAATAAAACAAAAAAAAAAGTTTGCTAGAAATGTGCTAATCCAAACTGTAATACTTGTGATCCAAAAGATACTACTAAATGTTTAAGTTGCGTTTAGAATATGGAAGATTTTAAAAATATTTACTTATATAATCAAGATTGTGTATAAAAGTGTGATTCTTACTTAAATCTAGCAACAAATGAGTGTTATGATTCTTGTCCAAATTATTTGTTCTAAATAGAAATAGAATAATAACCAAAAAAGTAATGCAAAGAGTGTGAACAATTTATTTAAAATAAATAATGTGTTATGGAATGTACTTCAAATACTTATATAGACAAAACTCACTAGAAGTTATGTGTTTTGTGTTAAGATTAATATGATACTAACTGTATCTTATGCAGCTCATAAAAATGCTTAAAATGCTCTTCAGGATTTTATCTGTATTAGAACAAATGCTACAGATAATGTCCTTCAAATACATTTTTTGATAATTAAAACTTTACTTGTTTAGATTAGTGCATTGATCCTTAAGTCATAATCAACAATAAAGAATGCAGTAAGAATTGCCCTTCTGGATAGTATAAACAACAAATTAATTCACAAAATCAGATAATATGTGGTTTATGTGACAAAAAATGCAAAGAATGTGAAAAAGAAAGCTCATATTGCACTTTTTGTTAATATGGGAGTGGATGGGATTGCTTAGATAAAGAGGATTTTGATGCATTTTAAAAAATTTAATATTGTGAATATCTAAAGGAAGAAAGCGAAATAGAAAAATGTAGCTAAATAATAACAGAGAGTAACATCAAAACTTACATTATAGATATTACTTCTTATTTAAGTATAGCAGTTTGCTTAACTTTAATTTTAGCAAATCACACATTTATAGGTGTTTACAGTATCTACTACATCTAAATATTTTAATTGATAGGTAATTATGTTATGATACAAACGGTAGATTTCAAAATAGTCAATGAAGTATTGACAAAATATTTTTTAGCTTTTAATATCTTCAATTTGATTCCATAGCCGTTTGAAAGAGAAAACTATTCAGATTTATTGACATTCTTTAATTATAAGACTTTGATTTTGGACATTCATAATTTATCCAAAAATTTTTACATAAATAATTTATACTAACTGACTCTAATTTTTATGACTGTGATAGCAACTTTAGTCCTAACAAATGTAAAGCGCCTAAAGCGAATCGGTGTTTACTTCTAGAACAATGTTATACCAAAGTTATTCTTAATTTGTTCTAACATGATTATATTATCATCATTGAATAATATAGTATATTCTACTTATCTTTCTACATTTGATAGAATCTTAATTTATGGAGGTTTCATATTATACTGTGGAGTTTTTTGCTATATAATATATATAGTTTATAAATATAGAATAGAGGTAACTTTAATTTAGAATAATTTATAAAAGTTTTTCTTAGTTTAGAGTCTTGAAGCTCACTTATCCAGAAGAATATTTTGGATTCTTTTTGAGTTGAGAAAAATATTTTGTTGTTTTTTTGTAGTTTTTTATAATAGATAAGTGATCTCAATATGGGTGTCAATAGCAATAAGCTTTGTTTTTATTTTGCTTTTAACACTATACCGCCCTTTTAGCTCAAAGCTAGAATCAGGATTTTTGGTTTTCTTAGAAACAATATTTTTAAGCTCTTAGATAGTATTAGTATTTATGAGCTCGCTTGATAATATTTAAAGTAATATTTTAACTTTTAACAATTTTAATTTACAATTTTTTTTAAAAAAAGACCTAATTTCAGTTCTAGTAGTATTTCTTTTATCTTGTAATGCAATAGGCGTTTTCTTAATAGGAAGAAAAATTTACTAATTAGTCTAATAAAAAAATAATGAATTTCATAATTTTACAAATTTAGAAGGAATAAAAATAAATGAAATGGCTATTTTGAATTCTTTTGCAAGTTCTTTTGACATTAAAAAAGATGCAATTGTTAGTTTTAAATAAAATAGATTAACATAAAAAAGTAAATTTAATTAATGAATAAAATATGAATTGTTTATTATTAATGTTACTTATTCTATAAATTATGAAACAAAATAATTGAGTACAAAATGTTAATATAAATAATACTTTAACATTTTTAAATGATTAAATTTAAAACCTCACTTTAATTAAATGCTAATAAATTATCATTTAAAGATTTAAAAAATTTTTAGCTATTTTGAAAAAATACTTTGTATAAAAAATTTAACATAGAAAAATAAATAATATAGAGTAGCTTTTGTATTTAAATGATTATAACAAAAATTTTAATCTTATCAAAAAAAGCTTTAGAAGACATAAATTCTAAATTATTGTTATAGATTAATAAATTTACTTGTTTATTTAAATAGATGAAAAATAAAAAGACTAAAAAATAAATTATGTTTTCAAAAGTAAATTTCAATTATAGCTTAACAAAAATAAATCTTATTTTTAGTGGATATATCTTATTATTCGATATTACTTCTTGCTTAACATTTATCTTACCTTTAAATTCAATTTTTACTATCTATTTGATTTGAATTCTTGTACCATAAGTTGATTAAATTACTACTACTACAAGATATTTAGTTTGTTAATTTTTAGGCAAATACACAAGAAATACACTACTTTAATACAAATTTAGTATTTATAAATTTCATAGTATTTTTTTTAGAATAATCAGTGTGCTAAATCTAAAAAAAATTCTATTTTAATTCATTTTGGTATTATATATTTATTTAATGTAACCCTTTTAAAATCTTTTATAACCATGGAATTAGTTTTTAATTTAATTATTAGCTTTACGAATATTTTAAAAGGTGTAAGGTAATAGTAATTATACATAAAACCACTTTAATCAAATAGTCATATCTTTAGATATTGAATGTTTTTTAATAAATCAAAATCGACATCTTGATCCAAAAACTAAAACCTTGAGTTTGGATAACAATATTTTTATTTTAAAATATAATTAAAAATTTAAATAAAAATTATATATACATATAATTAATCTAGCTACTACTTAATATAATAATCAAGAATCAATATTAAAATAAATAAATTCTTGATAATTATATTAATAAGAAACAAAGGATATCTTAATCAATAAATAATTAAAAAAATTAGAGCAATACAAATATCTGTTTCTATTATTAGGTGCTGAAGGATATACTTTAAAATATTTACTAATGATAGAAAAGTAATAAAATTAATATAACTAAAAGTCATTTTAAATTTTTTGTAATTATGCTTTAGAAGAATTTAAAAGGTGGGGAAAAACAATATCAATAAAATTTATTATTCATTACTGCTTACAAAAGCCAATATAATTCAAAGATATTTGAGTAATATTGTCTATGAAAAGTTTATTATTCAATAACCACACATTTTAAGAAGAAAAATTATAATTTTTTAGACTTTAGAAATGTATTTTTTAAGTATTAAAATAGTTTTTCATTTTCTTTAACAAAAAACTACTTAATGAAATTTTAATTATCACTAAGAAGATATACTATTTTAAATATGTTAATTACAGCAAAAATATTTTTAAAAAGATCACTCAATTTAAAATAAAGTTGTTTCTAATGGTAGAAGTAATATTATTTTTTTCAATTAAACTTTATTCTACTATATAAGATGATATAATTTATGCTTAGATTCAATTATTTACAATTGAAAATTAATAATATGATTACCTTTTTCTTTAAATATACATTTTCAATTCAAAATACTAAACTTATCATTTACTACTACCTCTTCAATCTCTACTAATCTATGCTAAAAATTATTAAAAGATAAGCTGAATTCAATATTAAAATTTTGTGAAATCAATTGATAAATTAAATATTAATCACCAAATATTTTTCTTTTTTTATACGCTTGAATCTACAAATCATTAAATATTTTCATCGCTTTTTCCAAATCCACATCATTTTTAAACTTCAAATTTTAAAGAAATTTAGATAAAAAACTTTGGATTCATCCTTTCTAGATTACTCTCTTCAATTTTTCAAATAAAATGAGAAGAAAAATATAAATTTTATCAACACATAAAAATAAAGTTGGTTTTAATATCCTGTAAATCTTTACTAATTATCACCAAATTAAGTTCTTTTCATTTTAATAAATTTAGAAAGCACATGAAAATATTATATTAAATATTTGAGGAGATTTAGAAATAGTTGAGAAAGATTTAAGATTTTATAATCTTATTTATTTTAAAAGTACTTTATCAATTAAGCTAAATAAGATTCACTTTGCAGCAGACAATAATCTATTCGCTTTAAAATTAGCATTGATTTGAGAATAGTAAAAAATTGCGGTAAATAATATTTGATCATCTCAGTAGAGATAGTCTTAAAAAAGTAATAAAAAATTTTTTGTTTCTTAATTATTTTATATTTTGGATGGATTAAAGTATTTCATGATCAGTCGATTATCCAAAAAAGCAAATAATTAGATTGAAGTTTTTAGGTAAATTTATAAAATATTTTCATTCTTGCTTTTTTGTCTATTTTTATCAATTTGTTAAGGATATTATATAGCAACTCCCTTTTTTTTATTTAAAAGCTAACCAAATTAAAAGAAATTTGTGGGATTTGTACAATTAATACATAGAGCAATAAAATTAAAATTTGAACAGTAAGATTATTTTAAGTAAATCACCCAAATTTTGATTTATTAGATTAATAAAAAAGATAAGAATTAATAAAAATTTTTAATTAATAAAATTATAGTATATCAAAAAATTAAAGTAAATGATAAAAATTCTTATATTAGTATACTATTATATATCTTTTTTTTGTTTTGTGTGCTTTGGAGGTAAATTTTTAAAAAACAAAATACTCTTTTGAACTGTATTTTTTGCCTATAGAAGATAGATTGATCAAATTTATTAATGGGAATGAAGATATGGGTGTCAATCAGTTTAGTTGCCCTGACTCTCAATCAGCTTAATTTAGAAAT
>JH720109.1:147302-167361 GCA_000231845.2 Tetrahymena malaccensis 436 | reverse complement strand
ATTGGTGTTGAAGGATCTAAGAGTATTGCTAACACTATCAAAAATTACTAAAATCTAACTTAATTAGTTCTTGCATTGAAGTAATTTTCTTAATATATATTTAATTGGTTTTTTATTGAGAAGCAATTAATTAATTGATTTGAATATTTTAGAAATGTCCTTATTTTTTGTTTAAATTGAATAATATTCATTTGACTATTTTTATTTTCTTTTAAATTGAAATCTATCATTTATTTTAATTTAATAATATAAAAAAATATATAGCATTAATTCCGTTGGGGATGAAGGAGTTAAGAGTATTTCTAATTCTATAACAAGTCTTAAAAAGATAACTAAATTGGAACTCTATTTATGGTAATCTCTTAAAAAAATGTTGATCTATTCTATAATAAAAACAAAATATTTAATATTATTTTAGCTATTTTTAAATAGAAATTGTATTCAATTTTTATTTTAAATTAAAATTAAATACAGGAATAATAATATTGATAAAGATTTCAAAGCAAACATGTAAAAGGAATTAAAAGGAGTCAATTTAAAAAGTAAAATTAAATATTTTTAATATTAAATTTTGTGAAAAATGTTATTTTAATATTTTTTTTAATAAAATCAAGTATTTTTTTGATTAAATAGCTGATAAAAAATAATAAAAATAAATTAAAGCAAAAAATGTTTAAAACATTTTTTAATAAATAAAATAAAAATACAATTGCTTTTTACTTGCTATATTCAATAATAGCTCAGCAAAAAATCAACATAAAAGTTTATAACAATATTTGAAGCAAAAAATAATTATAAATAAAGAAATAATATAAATGAAAGAAAAACGAATAAACTTTATTGCCTTATATTGAAAAATAAAGTCTCTATATAATATCCTATTAAAATTATAAATAAAAGATAACTTATTGATAGTTAATTAGCTACCATATTTTCTTAATCAGCATATTACATCAATAGAATTATGACAAACAATTAATAATAAACAGATTAGCTAATTACTATTAAATATCTATCAATAAATCTTATATTCCTCAAATAAATAAATATATCAGTATTTGTCTACCAATTAAAATTGATGAATTCTAATGAAGTAAAATAAATATCTATAAGGAAAAACAATAAATAAATAAATATCTCCCTATATACCTAAATAAATATATTCCAATTTCTAAATGATATTATTTCATGATATACCTTCAAAAAAAAATTAGATACATCAAAAGCAAGAGCCTTAAAAAGGACTTTTATTATTATATATAAATTAATTCAAGAAATTAGGCACACAAAAAATTGAATTAATAAATAATTATAATTATATTATAGCTTATATAAATATAGATATATATATATGTTTCGTATTTAGAATTTATATAAATTACATTTTCATTCATTAATTTCCTCAAATCAAGATAGAGTTTTATCTTCTACTTTGTTAACAAAAGTTAAAATAGTTAACATTATCATTAAAGTTCTAAAAATAAACTAAACTTTAGTATTAAAATTTTTAAAAATTTAAAATATTCTATTGAATTCCTTTATTTGTTAATATCTAGTTAATTTTTTTATAAATTAATATCAGAATTGAATCTTTAATTTGCAACAAATTTTGCAAAATTAACAAAATATAAAATCACCAAGTTAATTAAATAAAAGAAACATTATTTTTTAAAATTAAAAAGCTAATATTTATCTCAAATAAAATAATATAATCTAAATTTTTATTCTCAAAACAAAAGAGCTATTTATTAAATTGTTAACTTTTCAATAAATTTTAGTTTATTTCATCCAATTATTTATCCATTTTTTTTCATTAAGTTTATTAATATTTAGTATGTTAATTATTATTATTTAAAATTTGTTTTTACAGAAATTTATAAATAAATTATTAGAATATCATAGAGTACCAGGTATTTGTTTCTTTTTTTTATATTAGTGATATGCCTTTTATAATAAATTGATAAGATGTAAATTTATGTAATGAAAACAAAAAAATATGGGAAATTAAATAATTATTATTTTCCTAATTTATTAAAAATAATCAAGAAAATAATTCAAATTATCAAAGCAAGTATTTACTGCTTATAATTAATTAAAGAAGCAAAAAAATTAATTAAGCAAATATCTAGTAGGTAAAATTAAGTAGATTTTAAAGCATAGGAAGATGGGAAATTGTCCAAGAAGATAGACTAAAGACCAGAAATACCATTCTGAAGAATACTTATAATCAATGAATCTATTCTAAAATAGTGGATTTTTGTAAGGTTAGCAATTGCTACCAAAATAAGGATCTAAGGAATCAGAAATAATTAAGAGATTAGCTTCGCATATTGAAAATAGATAGAATATCAAAAAAATATATTAAGAAAAAGGCATTTAGGTCTTAAATAAGTAAGAAAGCTTAAGTAATTAGCATTTTTGTTTGAAATACTTAATTTACTTTGAAATCCTTCAATATTATTATGAGTTTACAGCTATCTAGATGTAAATTGATATAAATGTTGCTAAAAGTTTTATTTATCTTCATTAATCATTATTTCAATTCATAATAAAAAGTTTCGGATTTCTAAGAGAAGGAGCTAGATCCAAATTAGAGTTCTGTTTATGATATAATTAAGAGCGAGTTATCTTCAAGGTTCACAGAGTTTAAGTTTTTAGGATAGGGATGCCAGGGGTTGGTATTTTTAACAAAAGAATAGGCAACTAATAGAAGATATGCAATCAAAGGACTTAGAGTCAAAAGTAGTTAAGGAGTACTTCACAAAGAAACATATGAATAAGCCCTAAAAGAAAAAGAAATGCTCGAAAAGTGTAGAGGGTCTCCATATGTAGTCAACTTAGTAGAAGAGATTGAAGGAAAAGAGTTTATCTATTTAGTTCTTAGTGAGTGTCAAGGTAAAATCTAAGCTAAGTAGATGTATGAAATTGCAAAGAATTATTTAATTAATATTAGGAACTCTTAGGGAAATCATAGATAGCAGTCCAAATAAAAAGCTAAATGAATTATCCGCTATCAAATATGCTAAGGATATCGCTGAGGGTCTTTACCACATTCATTCAAAAAAAAGTATATGCAATGATCTTAAAATGGATAATATACTTATTGACTATAATGGAAATGCTGTAGTTTGTAATGCATTATAACTAAATAATCAAATTTAGTAAAAAATAAAATAAATTTTAATATTTTATCTTTAAAAAAAGCTGATTTAGGTCTAGCAGACAATCTCACGAAAACATCTGGATATGGAATGAACGAATATGCAAAATACATTCTTAAAATGTTACTATCTCATTCATTTTTTTTTTTTTTTGAAAATATAAAGATGGGCAACTTATTGTTTTAAGCTCCAGAATGCTATGATCCAAATTCATTTTAGGAATATTCAGAAAAGTATAAAGAGCTAGGTCTAACTAACTTAAGCACAAAGCCCACAACCAAAGTAATTTATTTTAATTTTTTAAAATATAAATTAAATATTTTTAATCTAAAACAGAGTGAAGCTTTCTCATTAGGTAAAACATTTAGAATATATTTAAGATATTTAGACTGAGAATTTTAAATAAATGAAAGGGTTTCTGATTTATCTTATGGTTTAAGATTACAATAGCACTTTAATATTCAAAAAGCATGAGCCATTAAAATACGACAATGAATTTTAGAAGTTTACTTACAAAAAGCAACTTAAGTATATCATTGACGGATTAACATAATTCAAGCCAGAAGATAGGTTATCGATAAAGGATGTTTTAATTATATTAAAGGGCATTATTTCATTTGAATTTTAATTAGATTAGAAATTTATTGAAGCCATAGATGATCAAGATAACAAAGCTTAGGAATTTATTCAAAAATTCAAAAAAGACATTGAGTTTGTTTAAAATTATTCACAGAAATTCTACCCTATTATGTAACTTAAAAAAATCATGTAAACAAATATAAACCTTTATTTTTTCTTAAGTAAAAATGAATAGGATTTCCTCTAAGAAATAAATGTTTAACAATAGCATGAATAGGTTCAACTAAAATTTATTAACAATGCCAATATAAAGTTTAATTATGCTTTCAAAATAATCTTCAGGAACCAACAGTGCCTTATTTGAGTCAGAAAATTATATAACTTGAATAGCAAATAGAATAATTTAAAGGTACTCAAAAGCAGTTAGAAGATGAGTTACAAGAATTGAGAAACAAAACAAGTTAGGAAATTAAAAAAAAGGAAGTAAAATTATTTATTTTACAATTTTATTAGGACAAATAAATAAATAATTAATTATTTTATACCAAATATTAATTAATAATTTAGGAAGAAGTTTTAAAAAAGCAAATGCAGTTAGAGCAAGAAAAGCAAATGCAATTAGAGCAAGGAAAGCAAATTCAAAAACAAAATGCTTCAAACAAGTAATTAATAAAGAGTTTTTATAGTTTTGATATTAATAAATAATTGAGTTCTTACTTTAGATTAAATAAAAACATATTTTTGTAATTTATTTCATTTGAAATAACTGAATTTTAAATGCCTAAGTCAAAAGTAATAAAAATAATTTACTAAAGAGCAAAATAAAGGAATAATTTCAATATTAACTAACACAAGTTAGGTTAATTCATAACTTGTCTTTCAAATTATTTTAGTAGATAACTCTATCATTGATTTAATTATTTTTAACAACAATTTAAATACAAAAATTAGAAATTAATTAATACTTATTTACAAATTATTTATGAGAAAATAACTTTCATCCCATACTATCTAATTTTTTTAAGAAAAACTTCACTTAAAATAAATGAAAGAATTAATAGTCACTACCGAAATCTATTAAATAATTAAATAACTTAATTTTTATATTTATTTGACAACAACAACATTAACAACAACCAAATTTATTCTTTCCTTGTTTTCAAGTCTGTTTTTAAAAAATAAATTATTAACAAACCGATATTAATAAAAAATAGTAAGAAGTAAATAAAATTAATTAAAGAACAAATTATTGCACAAAGTCGCCGAAACCTTATCATTTCAATCGACATAACTGTTTTTGAATAGTTCCAGATTGTAAAAGCATCTCTTAAAATCTTTTATTTTAAATAAATAAATAGAGGGTAATTATTATTTTAATATTTTTAATTATTTTGAACAATAATATAAAATTATATTAAATTATTTAATATTAAATAAATAAATTAAAAATAGATAGTAAGTTTTCCAAGCAAAAGTTCACATTCTAAATTAATTAAATCACAAAAATTGAAATTAGCGTGTAAACACATAATAACTAAATCAATAATTTAATTTTTTCTCCTTTTTTATCAATCTAAATTTATTTATTTATTTATTTTTCTTTTTCTTATATAAATTAGGGTGTAATAAAAATTAATTGATAAATTAATTAATAAATGATTATTGTTTTCAATTGAAATAAAAATGGCAATTTATTTTTTTAACATTCTAAATAGATCGTAATTTATTTACTATTTATTATTTCAATTCATATTCTTCAAATATTTTATTACTTTCTAAAATACATTTTCAATTTCATTTTTATATTTAAAATAGGATGTAACAATTTATTTTACAGAAGATTTCATTTTAGATTAAAAGGTGCCTGCAAAATTAATTTATTTCCTTTTTCAAAATAGCGAGTAATTGATTCATATTCTTGAAATGTTTTTATCTGATTAAAAAATAAATACATTTTCATTTATTTTTCAATTAACAATAGCTCGTAATTAATTTCTAATCTTGAAGCATGTTAGTTAGATTTAAAAAAATATTCAAACATACATACATGCTTGCTTGCTTTTTTACTTACTTATTTGCTGAATATATTTAAAAAATAGAGAGTAATTAATTAATTTAAATTCAATCTAGAATTAAAATCATCCTCAATTTATTTTCATATTAAAAATAGGGAGTAATTACTTAATTAATATTATTGAAGCATTTTAGTTAAATTCAAAAATGGATGCTTAACTTATTTTCATATTAAAAACAGTTCGTAATAAATTAATATTCTTCAAGCATTTTAGCTAGATTAAAAATTATATTTAATTAATTTTTATATTAAAAATAGGTAATTGATTCATATTGTTGCAGAATTCTATATTGAAAGATGCATTCTGATATTTTAATATTCAATATAGGCAGTAAATAATTAATTCATTTGCTAAATTTCTTCAACAATTTTAGCTAAAGATGCATTCTGAATTTATTTCAATATTAATAATAGCTAGTAATTAATGAATGAATGCCCTTGAAGCATTTTATTTAGATTGAAGGATTTAAATATTCTAAAATAATTTTCATATAAAATTAGCGTGTAATATGAAAAGATACTTCTTAAATTTAAAATTTATATTAATTTTTTATTAAAAATAAATAGTTAGTAATAATTAGATCATTCAAGATTTTATTTACATTTTATGAATCTCAACCAATCATTCTTTAATAAATAAATCATTATCAAATTAAAAAGCAAGTAACATTTTGAGAAAGAATTTGCTTGATAGATAATTCAGATAAAAAATTTATTTTATTTACAATAAACTTAGTGAGTAATAAATTCAATCATATATCATTCTATCTATTTATATATTTATTCCCTTTCTTTCTTACTAAATAATTAACAAACTAACTTATTTAGATAACTAGTTAGCTTTTTAGTTAATTAATTAGTTGCATAGAAAAAGACTTACTTATATTATTAGCTAGTTAGTTATTTTGTTAGTAAATTAACTAGTAAGTTATCTAATTTTATCAATGGATGAATGAAGGGATAAATAAATAAATATATGAAGAATATGTTGGAATTAATAAATTAATTAATAAATTAAAATGAATTAGGGAGTAATAGAAAGATATATTCTAATTATTTTAAGATTTTACTTAAAAAATCATATTTGAAAATAGAAAGTAAAAATTAGTTGGATGCAATTATCTTTAGTTAGAATATTTATTTGAAATTAAAATTTAATATAGGAAGTAATTAGTGTTTTATAATTATTTTTGATTGAAGATTCTGATTGATTAGCATAATATTTATTTATTTAAAATAGCATGTAATCAATATTTTTGAATAAAAACATATAAAAACTTGAAATAAATTATAATATCTAAATAGCATGTAGATAATTTTAGTTGTTTTTCATAAGCAGTTAATTAATTTAATTTTTAATTTGAAAAAGCGGGTACTTTATTCATTAATTCATCTGCTTAGCTACTTAAATTATTTTTAAACATTAATAGATGGTAATTAAAGAAGATTATTTATTTGAAATATGGATCAATCTAATAAAAATAGGATGTAAATATAATATTAATTCCAATCAGCTAAATAAATTCATTCCTTCTTAAAAATAGTAAGTAATATGAGAATTTTTGGATAGAGAGAGAGACATACAGAAAAAAAGATAGACTAACATATAAAAACTGAATAAAATTTTAAATAAAATAGAAAGTAATCTTTTTTAGTAAATAAACTACAAAAGTTATAAATAAACTTAATATTTTAATAGAAAGTAATTTTTTTGGAAAGCTTTACTAAAAAATAGCTTGATTAAATTATTATTTAATTAATTAACTGACTAACTATTTAAATGTCATGCTTTTATTAATTAATAAATGAATGAATAGAGATCTCACGTAATATTTTAGAAAGATGTTTTTTGATGAAAGCTAGTTATATTTTTTATTTACAGCAAAGAGTAAGACAGACTTTAGATGATTCTTTATTTGTTTATTTTTTAGCTTAGCAATATTAAATGAAACTTATATTCAAAATAGTTTGTAATATATTGAAATAGCTTAAATATATAAATAAAACATACTAATTTCATTTTAAAATTAAAAATAAAAATTAGTAAGTAATACATACATTTATTAATTGATTTCTTTAAATTACTTTTTATACTATGATGGATGATGGATAAATCAATGGATGAAATCTAAATAATTCAAATCATTCATTTTCTAAATAATTATATAGGAAGTAAATTTATTAATTTTTTTTACATTTATTTATTTATTTATTTATTACTTTATATTTACTCAATTAATAATTTCTTAATCTTCACTTATTCACTGATTTTTACATTTTATTTTTTATTTAATAAAATTATTCAAATAGCATGTAAAATATTTGATGAAGATTAATTAGAATGCTGAAAACTAGAATGAATAAATGAATAAATATTATTTAACATAGGAAGTAGCTAATTTGATTATTCATTTATTAATAAATTAAAAAAATAAAAATATTAACTTAATAATAATATTCAATTAACTAAAACTAAAATAGAATGTAACTTTATTCAACTATTTTCATAGAAAAACTGAAATAAAATAAATAACTTTAATAATCGAAATAGCTAGTAAATTTATTTTATTATTATAGATTTTATAGTAAATATCCTTCTTTTATTTGAAAATAGCTGGTAATTTTGAATAATATTTATCTTATGAGAAGAAGCTATTAAAAGTATGCTAAACATCTATCTATAAAATAAAATATTAGGTAAACAAAATTACACCATTTATTTTATAGATCAAATAGTTTTTATTAAACTCTTCTTTAAATAGGTAAAAACTTTACATGAATTCAGTTTGATTTCTCTAAATTGATTCTGATATTCTAAATAGCTTGTAATATCTTTAATTTATTTTGATTCTCAAAAGAATGAATTAAAATCATTAATTTAAAATAGGTAAAACAATTCAAATATTTTTATTTATATTTATTGATTTTTAAATAGAGGATAGTAATATTTTTGAAATGTGAAGATTAAGTAAAAATATTAAATAAAATTTGGAATAAATTAGCACGTAAGAATTGATTTGAAGGATGATAAAAAATCTACCTAATTTATTAATTAAATGAATGAATACAGCGGGTATTTATCTATCTATCAATCATTTTTAATTATTTTTATATATTATTTAATTTCTTACATTATTTTTATTTAAAAACAGAGAGAAGTAATTAATTCATACTTTGAATTGTTAGTTTATGCTATAAACAACATAACTTATTTTTGAATACTCCTAATAAAACAATTAATTTAAAATTTAACTGATTAATTAATTAAATTAATTAATAAATAAACAGAGTGTAAGTCATTTTAATATTTTTACATTTACTTATTTACCATTTTACTTTATTAAATAGCTCGTAATATTTTTGAATATTTTTGAGGAGATAGAACCAGATGCATTTATTAATTAATCAAATAACTAATTTACTTGATGATCTCCTTATTTTCTTGATGACTAAATGAATAATTCATTTTATGCTAAAATAAAAATAAATAAATAGATTGTAAAATTTTAATAATTAAATTCTAAAATGCTAAGCTTGCTTTGATTTATAAATAGAATGTAAACATTAAAAGATTTTCTTTAAAAAATAAACTCTAAATAACTAACTAATTAATTAACTAACTGATTAAATAAATAAGAAACCTTGTTATTTTTTTTTTAGTTAATTAGTTTGTTATATAAAAAAATAAATAATTATTCTGACTAAATAATTAACAAACTTATTCACTGATTTCTTATTTTTAAAAAAGACCGTAATTTATTAGATACTGTGTAATGAAAAGAAGAAAAAAAATCTTTAAAATAAAAATAGTGAGTAACAAATTAATTAATTAATCTTTCTATTCAAATAATATTGATTGAGATTGAAAAATAATTAATAAATGAATGAATGAATGATTTATCTAACTAACTCTAATATTCTAAACAGCAAGTAATATTTTTTATTATCTTTTAAGTGAAAATATTTCATTAATTAATTTTTTAATACATAATAAATAAATAATTTTAAATATGAAAATAGGCAGTAAATTAATACTTAATTAATTGTTTTTATGAAAGGGCTTCTTTTTGACAAAATAATTAATATAATTTATTAAACATAAAATAAATAGAATGTAAATTATATTTTACAAGATTTTTTAATTTAAAATTGGCTTATCTTTTATTTCTAAAACAGCCCGTAAAATAAATTTTTCATGACTTGAGATCGAAACATAATTTATTCACTGACTGGCTGGCTAATCAATTATCTAAATTAAAATAGAAAGTAATTTATTTTAGAGTCAAAAAGAAATTTAATTGTTTAAATAATTACCAATTTAATTAGTTTTTTACATTTATTATTTTTAAAAAAAGATTCTAGTAATAATTTTTGGAGCATTCATAAAAATGAAATAATATTAAATAAGTATTTAAATAACTAATAAAATATACAAAATAGCTAAGGGTAATTAATATTTTTTAATTTTTTATTAGAACTATTAATAATTTGTAAAAATAAAAATAGAATGGAGTAATATTATTAATTGATTATTTATTTTAAAATGTTGAAATAACTATAAAAAATAATCAAAATAGCCTAAAGTAATCTGATTAAATGATTTAATATAAAAATCAATTAATCTATTTTTGAAATTGGAAATAGCAAATTGTAATATCTTAAATAAGATTAACTTAAAAAATAACTAAATTAATTTTAAAATTAAAAATAGCTGGAAGTTGTAAATATGCTTTAAAAGTTTTTGGAAGATTGTTATTTAACGAACTGAATTTAAAAATATAATAAAAGGTAAGACATAAATATACATACATACATAGATTTTGAACAACTCTAAATTTAAAAATAATTTATTGACTTTGTTTTTATAAATAAATAGTTGGGCGTAAATAATATATTAAATAATATTTGCATTTAATAATGGTGAACTCAAATGAATATTCAAATAGGGTGTAATTAATATATTTTAATGGCTTTTTATTGAAAGATGCTGCATTTATTCTAATGTTAAAAATAGATTGTAAGTTTTTTAATTGATTTTTATCCTAAAATTATAATTTAAGTTTTTAGTTAATATAATTTAAATACTATTTAAAATAGGAAGTAAATTTAATAATTATGAATACATTATATGCTTACTGGTAGATGAGAAGTATTAAACATATTTGTAATTTTAAACAGTTGGTAAATGCTCATTTTCAAAAATTTGAAATAATCTCAATGAAATTCTTAAAATTACAAAAAGCGAGTAATTAATTAATAAATTAATAAACAAATTAATATTTATTTATTTAGATTTATTTAAGAATAAATAAATTTATTTTATAAAAAGAATGTAATTAGAAAATAAATAAATAAATTTATTGATTTGTTGATTGATTGAAGAAACTTTATTGTACACTTTCCTGAAAATTAATATTGATAATTTTAATAGCGAGTTAAAATTGTATTCAGTTTTTATGAGAATATTTATTTTATCTTTAATATAAATAGGAAATAGTAATAATTATTTAATTATTTGCTCTTTAAATAGCCTTTACATACTAACTAAATTATTAAAAATAATAAATAAACTTACAAATTAACTAAATATAAACAGCAAGTAATTAATTCGAATACTGTTTTGATTAAAACTGAAGTATATTTTAATCTTGAAAAAAGCTGGTAAAATTAAATAATAGAATATAAATAAAAAAAATCATAAATAGTTGATCAATTTATTTATAAACATGATAAAAGAATGTAATAATTAATTAAAATTGGAGTTATTTTGAGGATAACACTATTCATTTTTATTGACTGTTTAACAAGAGTAAAAATACGATAAAATTCAAAAAAAACTATAAAAATAAAGTAAAATTTACTTTCTTAAAAACTACTAATTGAAAAATAAATTAATAGCAACTTAATAAAGCAGACTGGCAGAGAGACATAAGATGTGTGTTGAGATACAATAAAGACAACAATTTAGAAGAATCAATTTATGACACACAGAACTCATTTATATAAAGAAACTGAAAAATATTAGAAACGATAAAAAATAAGTTATAATATATTAATATAATAAATATGTAATTGATTTATGTATGTTTTTATTTATATATTGTAAACTTAATTTTAACAATCTTTTTTTTTAATTTGATTCAATACATAAATAAATTTGTTAAAAATTATGCAATTTTTTAATTAAATTATTCTTTTTCTGAATATTAGCAAAGAAATAATCAAGTATATAAATATACATTCAAGAAGTTTAATAAATCTACTATTCAACATAAAAATACTCTTTTTTTAATGTAAAGTTTTGATTTATTTTAACAAAAGCAAATGTGTTAAAGTAAATTAAATAATAAAACTAATTAATTAGTTTATGACTTAAATATTTATTTTAATTATTAAATAATTTATTATCAATTTAAATATGAAGCAGTTTTTTAAAAATCATGAATTGATAAATATTTATTTCTTAAAGTCTACTATAACTAACCTTTTCAATTATCTAATGAATAAGCTTCTGAGTGGATGTAAATTAAGCGAATCAATAAACATCTTGTAGCAGTTGATGTAATTTAGATTATTTAGACTTTTAAAATATCTTTTAATTCTAAAATAATCGAAACGTATAAATGAAAAGTACATTTATTCTATTTAGAAGGAAAATTAAGCTATTTTTTTGACTTTAAATATAACTGTAAACAAATTTAAAATTTCTTATATAGTAGAGCTATAAAATTTAATATTTAAATTAAAAAATTTAAGATTTTTCAATGAGCCTAAGTTTTAAATTATATTAGTAATCATTTCGTTCTATAATACAAACGAAGACTAAAAATTAAGATTTAAACACTTAAGTTATCGGATATTTGAAAAAGTGCTTCCTAATTCCTAACTTTCATTCAACCCCAAATCATAATTTTTAAAGTAAATAAACTTTTCTAAACATTTTTACTAAAGGATTAAACTTTTTAATTTTTTTTAAAAAATTTATTTATTTGCTTATTAATAGTCAAAGTAAATCAATATTTCGCTAAAGAAATCAAAAGAGGAGAGGATTTTAATTTAATCCAAAGCATCCTAATTATGTATGATCAATGAATTTTTCTGTTTTTGATTTTCTTCAATTAAATTTTAGCTTTGCTGCATCCATTCAATTTAAATTTTTTCATTAAAAATTATTTTAAATGTTGAACTATCGTTTTTTCTTTTTAAATAGTTTTCTAAAATAAATGTAGCATGCTCATATGACTTAAAGCTGTGTCTAAAATTAAATCTATAATTATTTAAGTTAAAAGGGATTTATTTTATTAAAAATGCAGCATCAAAATCTCCTAAATTAGAATTTTGCTAGAGATCTAACTCAAAAATGTATTCATTTTCTTGATTTTTATTAATTTAGCTATCTTTTGTCCATTGTAAATAATTAATTTTTTCTGATAAAAATATCTTTTAATGAATTTAAAAGATTTTGTTTTAAAGAAATACTATAAGAGCTCCCTGCATTAAATTTTGAAGGTCATTGTTATTTACATTCAATTAAATTTACAAATTATCTCTTTTTATATTGTGTTGTTATTAATTTAATAGTTTTTAGTTATTTTTCTTCAAGTCTTAAGGAATTTTCATTTTTTTAATTGCTTTTAATAGAGTATTTAACTAAAGAAAGTTTAAATTAGTGCTGCGATCTATTATTTCATATTAATCATTTGATAATTTGTCTGTTTTTATTTATTATTATTTAAATTCTAAATATATTTTATCCTTCTAAGTAAATTTAAATTCGATTAATTTATTTGAAAATCCATAAACATCTTCAATTAAATGATTGACTTAATTAAAATTATCTATTTCAAATTTTAATTCTAGAGAGTTTAAGTTTTAAGATTAAAATTCATTTATTTTTGGTCCTAACTTCTATTTTGTATCTTGTAACAAAAAACAGAGATATAACTCTTCTAAATTAGCTAACGAAGAAATTACAGAATAGTCTTCTTCTCCCCTTACTACTGAAGTTAATTTTAATACTTAAAGATTAGGCGAAATTTGTATAGTTTCATAAATATTTGCAAAAGGTAAAGAAGTAGATAATACAGTAAAATGTTTTCCTCCAAGTTGTAAATTCTTAATGTAATTATTTGAGCCATCTATTCTGTAATTTAAATATAGTCCATTTAAATGTTAATAAGTATTAATATTTTCAATAGTTGTGATTAAACCTTGTTTAATAATCAATGAGGAATTTAAATTCAGCTTATTTACATTACGAAGATATTCTTTTATTTTACAGTATAATTTACTGTTCAAAATATTCCTATGATCAAGTGTTAACCAGTTGACAGATTTATCTGGGTTTCTTTGAAAATGATAAACAAAATCTTCTATTTCTAGCTATTCTATATTCTAAAATAAATGAAGGTCATGAAAAAGATCCAATAATTTTAAATACTTATCTTCTTCTAAATTTAATTTAATTTTTATAAAATAAATATTTTTTAATTGTCTTAGAAAGTCTGTTATATTTTATATGTTTATTCCGCTATTCGAAAGTTTATTTTAATTTTCAAGAACTAATTTTTGAATAGCTTCACTTCGCGGTGCTATTTCTTTACCAAATTAAATTAGCAAACTGTCTCCTAAAAATTCGTCATTTAAAAACATTTTTATTGATCTTATTGAATAATTATGCTATTTATTTAGATCTTTGAATTCTAGTTATTCAAATTATCTAATTTTTTTAAATTATACAACTTCATCTAAATCAAAGAAATTTAAAAGATTTTCTCCTCTTATTATTACTAATATACCAAGGTGTTATGTTAAATGTCTTTATAAAACTAACTCAGTTTTGCCTTTCATATGAGCTAGTATCAAGCTCATTTGTTTAGATAAGTCTCTCTTATTAAATTCTAAAGTAAGAAATTCGTTGCTTATGTTAACTACTTAGTTATAAACCTCGTTGTTGATCATTTTAAACCTTTTTAGTGTAATTAAATTAATTAAATAATTATCTTTAAAGTTTAAATTGTTTTTAAGCAAATTTATATTACGAGAGAAGAATAATTATTCATATTTTATCAGATTTAATGAAAATGTTATTTATTCATTTTTTTAAAGATAAATTTCATTTAAATTATATGAATTTAAGAAATAAACATAAAATCTATTTAAATGTTTCTTGTCATTTTATTTCGAAAAACATTTTATTGCCAAAATAAAATCAACATCTTTTTAAAAGCTTTTATTATATATATATGAAATTGAACCCTTAGGTTGTTAAATTGGTGCAACAGTTGACATATATCATACAAGTTTAAAAGAGTAAAAACTTAAAAGCAAGCTTAAAAATTATCTTCTTTGAAATATCTAATTTTATATATGATATTTATCTTAAGAATTAAATGATTAAGTAGATGCTTCAAAATATTTATTTCATGTTTTTAAAATAAAAATAATTCTATCCAAAATATATCATCAAATTTTGAGCATTTTTATTTTAAATCTAAATCATGAGAATTATTCTATGAATATAAATAACATCTTAAAATGTTATTGAAAATAATTTTTATTTATAATTGGAAAGACAAAAATTAATTCACAAGAATTATTTATTAACATTTTAACAGAACAAATTAATTACAAGAATATCTATAAGAAATTCTGTTTATTTCTTAAATATTTAGTAAAAATGATATTTAATCTTTTATTATATAAATTACTATGCTTTGATATGTAAATAAATTAATACAATAAATATGTTGATATTTATTTCAAAGTCTTCTTTATAAGAAGCTGAAAAATGAAATATTCAAAGTCTATCAGTTCATTTGTTAAGTAAAAAATACATTTTTAATTGTTATAAGTAATCAATCATCTTTAAATATTTTATTTTTAATCATAATTCAACTGCAGCTAGTAGATTCTCTAATAATAATTATTATTTTTATTTGATCTTTATGATTACAATTTAAATAATTCACTCTTTACCATAAATTATAATATCAAATACACATACCTTTTAATTTCAAATTTATTTAATAGTTGACTAGATGCTATAAATATTGCGATTTATCTTTTATTCAATCTTTGATTACAAGAATATCTATAAGAAATTCTGTTTATTTCTTATATATTTAGTAAAAATGATATTTAATCTTTTATTTTATAAATTACTATGCTTTGATATGTAAATAAATTAATACAAAAAATATGTTGATATTTATTTCAAAGTCTTCTTTATAAGGAGCTGAAAAATGAAATATTCAAAGTCTAACAGTTCATTTATTAAGAAAAATATACATTTTTAATTGTTATAAGTAATCAATCATCTTTAAATATTTTATTTTTAATGATAATTCAACTGCGGCTAGTAGATTCTCTAATAATAATAATTATTTTTATTTGATCTTTATAATTACAATTTAAATAATTCACTCTTTACCATATATTATAATATCAAATATACATATCTCTTAATTTCAAATTTATTTAATAGTTGACTAGATGCTATAAATATTGTGATTTATCTTTTATTTAATCTTTGAAATTTCCGAATTTCAAATACTCACAAAAAATAATAACTTATTTTTTAAATTTCCCTCGTCACTCGTCATCATCAACCCCAAAGGAATTATGGTAATTAATTAAATAAATTTGATATTGGCTATCCATGTTAATAGCGACTACTTAACAATTTAGTTTCAAAATAAATTAAAACTTGAATATTATTATGGATTTGCTAGCAGCTATCAAATGTAAAAAAAGAATTAATTAAGATGATATTTAAGAAATCAACAACTAAAATTCATGTAGTTTTTAGATATTAATAGCAAAATCTTTTAGATATTAAAAATTAAAGATTAAATATTTCTATTTATAAAAAAAGAAGATTAAAATAAAAGAAAATGATAATGAATAAAAACTAAAATAAAATAATTTAAATGAGCTAGGAATAACTTATCCTTAAGATTGCTTTTAATAACTTATCTAAGCAAATATGCTTAATACTTAATCATATGAAGACTAATGTGAAATTAAAAATAAAAAAGATTACTAACAATACACAAGAGCTACTAGTTAAAGTAAAGGGTAAAAATCTTTAAAATTTCTTTGAATTTGAAGAGGTTTTAAAGGGAAATAAAAAGAAAGAATTTGAGTAGCTAAAATTTAAAGATCTGTTTGAAAGTTCTCCATTTACTATTAAACACATTAGCATTATTGCAAATGAAAGCTTTTTGTAAGACAGCTAACTAATTAAATTTGCTCAAGAAATTTCATGTTATGATCAAATTAGAAGTTTAATTTTTAGTAGTAGTAATAGTAGAAATTAATCATTTAATGAAAGCAGCTTAGAGAATATGAAGAATTTTCTAAAATATTTTAAGAGAGTTAATTTTATTGAAATAAAATTAAATTTGAGTACAGAAAAATAATTAATATTTTTTGATATTTTTAACTGTCTTCATTAGTTTTAAAATATAGAATAGTTAATAATTGAAGATAATTAATGCGATTTCTAAAGAAAACCAGATTATTCTGTTAATTGCTTAAAACTTTCTGTTACAGATATAATAAAAAATTAGATATTTGATAAAATAAAACAATATATTCTAAATGTGAATAAGCTTCAAAAAAACCTAATAGGGATAGCTAACCTTATGAGTTAAATTGACACTAAGGATGATGATTATTAAAAAATATGTATCTTCAAAAATAATAATTATTTTTTGTGGAGCAAAGACAGCAGTTAGCTTAAGATTAATGAAGAAAATAAATATGTTTTTGAAATAGATGTAGAAAAAGACTCTAATTTAGAAAGCAAAAATGCTGGATTTTTAATAAATTAAATTCCTTTTCATTTAAAAAACTAAAGGTTTAGTTTTAATCATAATTTTTAATTATATGAATTCGAACAAGCTAATTTTATCATAGATATCTTTTCAAAAAGCAATAACTACTCAAATTCAACTTTAAAAATTTAATTGTCTAAAGAAATTTAATTAGAGTGGATATAAGATAGCTAAACTTAAATCTAATCTAAATAAAACGAATTAATTATTTAGTTAGAAAACAATAATATCGAACAATTTAATTAGATCTTGGCCAAACTATCAACTCTAAAATACCTAACCAAAATAAAACTTTATTTAAATTGGGATAACATAAAAGAATAAAAGCAAATTAGTTAAATAGAAAATCTCTTTTAAGATTAAAATTGCTTGACAGAATTTGAATATTTTAATTACGGCAGTTCTATCAGCTAAAATATATTTAAAATATAATTAAATGAAAAAGCTTTTTTACAAAAATTAAATTATTTAAATGTATAGATAGATTCATAAAGTCTTTAGCGTAAATAATATTAATAGCTAGGAGAAGTCATAGAAAAATGCTAATTACTCAGGTCTTTGTAACTTAACTTTTAATAAAATTAGCTTTAGGATAGAGATCTTGATTGTGTCTTTAAAAAATTAAAAGCATTATAACACCTTTCAATTATCAATTTAAGGTTCAAATATTTTAGATAAAGTTTTGAATTAATTTTAGACTTATTCAATTAATTACCTGATAATAAAAATTTAGCTTTATTTGCTTTGTAAATAGATAAGCCAAAGGTTTAATTTGATATAGAAAAGCTTAAAAATTTAATTAAAAATTCCCATAATCTAAAATATGTAAAATCATGTAATATTTACATTGAAAATTTTAATTTGAAACTCTATAGAAAATATTTCATCAAATATATGAAAAGATTAGCAGTATTAAACTTTAGAAAATAATGAATGAAGATTAATTCATGTTAATCATCAAATACTCAAAATAGTTTAATTATATATATTATTATATGTATGTATTCTATTTATTCTTTATTTTTTTAAGCTGAAAAAAGTTTAATATTTATCTTATTTCTATTGTAATTAATGGATTTTTTAATAATCATAAAACTAACAATTCTTTTATATATATTTTAATCAAAATGGAAATATCAAAATTAAATTAAGTTTTTATTAAAAAATCAGATTAATTGTATGAAGTTTACATATTAATAACTAATGAGAAGAAGAAAAAAATAAACAAGTTTTTCTAAGAAAGCTATTATAGAATAAATCAAAAATTTAAATCAAATGTGGAAATTATGTGCGTCCAACAACTTTATTTAGCATTCTTATGTACTTTTAAATTTTCTAATTGCTGAAGAGATATTTCTTATCAAGGCTTTCTCAATTTTTTTGTGAAAAAAATAAGATGAACAAAATTAATTTCTTATGAATTTATCGAAGAATTAAGAACAATATTTTCACGATACAATAGAAACTAATTTATAACATCAAATAATTTACAAAATTCATATTAAAGTGAAGATAAAAAATACAGAATGTTAAATTGTAAGCAGAAAGTTCTTCTTTTTAATTTCTATAAAATATTCAAAAAATCTATTTAAAATTAAAATATTTTAAATAAAAAAGAATTAAATAGATTTAAAATAAAGTTATAATCAGCATTTTTGTGTACTTTTTGAATAATATTATAAAATTTCATATTTTAATCATTAATTGAAAATTTTAGTATTATTTTTTAAATATTTTAATGTAAATTATTTAAATAAAGCAAGTAAGAAATTTACTAATTCAGGTTACAAGTATCTTAAATAAGCTTTTTAAATATACAATTATTTTTCAAAATTAAATAATAAATTATTAAAGAAAATAAATCAGAATATTTACATAAATATCTACTATCTAAAATGAGAAAATTCTTATTACTTTTAACACTTATTTATATCTGTTAAGCTGCCAATCCAGGAGCTAGAGTGAGCTGTGGTACAAGCAGTTAAGGATGTGAAGTTTGTGGAGCAACCTCTGAAATTCAAAATCTCTTTTCTTAGTATTCAACATCTACTTGTTGGGTTAAGGATTGCAGTTCTGCAGTGGTAGGAAATAATTTGAATGGTCTTGTTTGTAATTCTTGTAAATCTGCAACTGGTGATGGCAATATTGCCTAAGGTCAATATTTTGATGGCACTAATTGTGTTTAAAGCTGCCCTAAAGGTTAAAAAGCTAGTGATTTAACAAAGTTTATCTGTCAATATCCTGATAATCAAGGTAGTCTTGTCTCTTGCTCTACTGATTCTTCTAGTTGTAGTGGATGTGAATAAGGTTTACAAAAATAACATCTATTTGCTTATAGTAGTTCAACATATTGTTATGCTTCAGAGTGTTTTGCAGTTACTTTAGCAGGTAATTTAAATGGCTGG
>JH720109.1:93876-139341 GCA_000231845.2 Tetrahymena malaccensis 436 | reverse complement strand
TACTTTAAATGTTTAAATTCATAAACTGAAATATTTAGGCTATCTCTGTTGCTTTTGATTTTAATTCTAATATTTTGAAATTCTTTAAAGAAAAAATTTCAAGTAGTTACTTATTGTTTGTTTTTTATAATAGTTAATTATTATTTTTATTTATTCTATTTTGACAAACGTAAAGAGAAATTTTCTAATTAGAGTAAATAATCATGCAAATTTACAAAAAACGATATATTGAGAAATATTAACAATATGTCATTAAAAAATTGTAAAATAAATTTATAATAAATTCCTTATCATAAGGACAGAAGTTAAAATACACTTCTTCCTACCAATAGTTTATCATTCAAGGGTTTTCCTTGGAGAGCTCTCGTTTTTGAAATTTTATAAAATTTTTCATTATTTTACATGAACCAACATTAGAAATTTTTATAAAAAATTAGAGCGTCAGACTATTTTTTTGAGATAAATAGGTTAAGTACAACTCAATTTTATAATAATCTTTTTTATATAAAACTTAGGTCTAAACTTATTTTTGCGAATAAAAAAAATATGTATATATATATATGTAATAAGATTTTGTATTGACCTAAATTAGGTCAGAATCTTCGAATTCAATTATATTTAATAAATAACTCTTTACAAATTCATTTTAAAGTTCATAATTAATGTTAAATTTAGATTTTTTTAATAAATAAATTCATAAATTTAGAATTATTTCTAAGTTCATATTTTAATAAAAAACATTACTGATTTTAATAAAGTAGATAATCATATCAAAATAAAGATCTTTTATTTTTTTAATTAATTTAAGTTTTCAGAATTTATAATCTTAACTTAAATTTTTAAATACAAACAAACAAATTTATGAGAAAACTTAATTAAATTTGAGAATAGCTTAATGATTTTTCATTTTTAAAAATATTATATGAATAAAATTTTATTTCTCTATTCTTTATTGCAATTTTCTAATAATTGTTGTATAAATGAATAATTTGTATTTTCAAATAACTTCAAATTTGTATCTTCCCTTTGTCAGCTCTTACTTGTCAATCAAAAATTAAGGTGATTTTATTAGTATGATCTAAATTTTTGATCAAAAAATTTAAATTTTACTAAATTCTTTTAGTCAACTAAATTTAAAGCATAATTAATATATATCTGTAAGATAAGTACTTTAGATTAAAATATTTAATATTATTATAATAAATGAAGAGGTGAGAACTCATTTGTCATATCTTAATTAAGAAAAGAAAAATATCCTTATTTAAAGGTGAAAAAAGTTAAAGAAATCAATTAAATACCTAAGTAGATAAAATAGAACTTAAAATTTAAAAAGTAGATTTAAAATAGATGATAGAAACTATTCTTTGAATTTAACAAGTTGTAAAGAATGGATAGGATTGATTAACAAAAATTAAGGTTAAAAACTAGGTATCGTTCACCAATTTATTATATTCAAAAGACTTTAGAGATAACCAATTAAATAAAAAGCTGCAACTCAAATAGATTTAAAATCTAAAAGATCTAGTATCAGAAGACTCTATTGTCATACGAGAGCTAAGTGTAGGATATCGTATTGATCAAACCAGTTAAAAAATTTATGAAAAGGTCTTGAAAAGATTTTAAAAAAAGAAGAATGTAAAAAATGGTTTTGCATAATTTGTCTGATGATAGTAAAATAAACATATATCTCTTAATAATTTAGCAAAATTAAATCGAAGTAGGAAAATATTTTGATGGAGATACTTGTTCATCCACTTGCTCAAGTAAAAATTTAAAAAATATTTAAAGTTACTTTAAATGTTTAAATTCATAAACTGAAATATTTAAGCTATCTCTGTTATTTTTGATTCTAATTCTAATATTTTGAAATTCTTTATAGATGCATCAAGTAATTATTAATTGTTTTTTGTTATTCATATTTTAAATGTGTTTGAGAATTAATTAATTAATTTTTGTTTAAAAAATAATCTTAAATTATCATTTTAAAAATAAAGTAAGATTTTGATTATTTAGAATATATATTTAAAGTGAAATATAATTTTTCAGCTACTAATTAGAGTAAGTTGCCATACAAATTTACAAAGAGCAACGAGTTTTATCTATGAAAATTTTTTTTTAATTTATTTTTAAAAATATGATATTTTATAATTTTACTCAGCATAAATTATTTTATATATTTGATATATTCAATTTTAAACTTTCTAAAAACACTAAAATGTAGTTGTTTTAATTTTATCTGATAAACATTAAACATAATAAAAATATATTATTTTAAAAAAGTCTTTTTAAAATTATTCATATTATCCTTATAATATAATCCAAAATTAATAATTAATTTTTTAGTTTTAAAATTATAAATTTTTTTCACTAATAAAGTGAATGGCTTGAAAATTGATATTAATATTTTGTTTTTCTTTTATAAAACAGTTTCAAATTTATTGTAAAAAATTCCTTAATAGTTTTAAAATTAATCTGAAATTTAAAATAAATTAATTATTGATAACATATTAATAAATAATAAACTTAAACTTTACTACATATTTGTTTTCTGTCTCAAGTAGAAGATATTTATTAAAGGTAGCAAATATTAATAAAATAAATAATAAATTTTATAAATTTTACATTTAACCTTTTGTGTAATTTTTAAAATAAATAATTTATTATATCAAGAAATAGATTTTATGCTAGTCAATGACTCAAAAGTTTCTAAGCATCCTTAAATATTTCGTTTGATTAAGATTTATTGAGTTATTATAAATTTTAAGAAACAAATATTGATTTTGATTAATCAAAAATAAATATTAAAATTTATTCATCATAAAAAAAAAAAAAGAAAGTTGCTTAAAAATGATTTAGTAGAAAAAATATTTTGACATTTTAACAGATGTAATTTATTTATTTATAATTTTCTTTTTTTTATTTAAATTTTTTATTTTAATCAAAAGTTTTTAACCTCTTCTAAATCATAGCTCACTAACCTTGAGATAAATTTATTGTAAAAATTAAAATAATTTATGATGCTAATTTTTTTTATATTATTTTATGCTCAAACAAATTGAAATATTTAAATCTTTTTTCATTTTATTTCTTTAAACTTATTATTTTCTTAAATTAATTTTATTATATTAACTATTTATTTTTTTAATAGTCATAAATAAATTAAAGAGGAAAACATTGAATCCCTTTCATTTAACTTGAAAGAGTGTTATGATCTTTAAATTTTGTCCCTCAATTTATCGTAAAATACCTGACTTTATTATTAATATTATTTTAAAAAGTGAATTAAAGGTTTAGAATGTTTTACTCATCTAATTTAATCACTCAATTAAATTTAATAGTTTTCATTAATTTTATCTTTTTATTTAAATTTTGATCTGCTTGCTAAGCCAATTAAAAATTAGATTTATTATTTTAAATTTAAAAAGTATGAATTGGATTGGTGATAAGGGTGTATAGTTTTTAGCTTCTTCGTTTTCGAGCTTTAAAAATCTTTCTAATTTATCACTCAGACTTAAGTAAAATATATTTTACAAATTACTAGCTTTAATTGCTTTATCAAATATATTCTGAGTCCTTTTAAATTTAATTATTTTTAAGAAGGTTTAAAAATAAACATTTTTATGATTAATATTCTTTTCCATATTTTATTAAAAATTAATATTTCCATAAAAAAAATAAATATTTTTTATAATCCTTCTCCAAAGTTTTAAATAAATTTATTTTTCTAATTACTTCTTTCGTTCAGATAACAAAATATTTAATATAAAAGCTAAAATAACGTTAGTGATATAGGAGTATAAACAATAAGTTATGCTTTGAAAAATTTCACAAATTTGTCTATTTTAAAACTCAACCTTTCGTAAAGAGTTTTTTGATGAATTTTTCCTTTTTTTATATATTTATTTATTAAAAAGCATTAAATATTTTATTTATTTAAAAAGTGCTCATATTTTATATTTTTTCATTCATTTAGTTATTTTTATAATCAAATTAATTTTTGCTTTCAAACTATTTAAAGAAATAATGAAATTAAAGATGATGGAATAAAGGCTTTATGTTCAGCATTATCAACATAAATTAATATTTCTACTTTAGAGTTATTACTTGAGTAAATTTATTTTTTTAATTTCTTTAAATATTTCTAAATATAAGATCTCTTAAACATCGAATTTTTCATTTTAGCTAAAATTAATGTTAACTTTAATTAATTTTTTGAATTATTCATTTAATTAATATTAAAACACATTTTAAGTTGGAATTAAATTAGTCCTGAAGGTATATCAGCGCTAAGTTCTACTTTTTAAAGCTGTGTAAATATCTAAAATCTAACGCTAAACCTCGTGTAAATTTAAATTAATTGTTTTAAAAGTATTACTTCCTATCAAAATTTATTAAAAAGAGAGCTAAGTCTTCTAATAAATTCTTTATAATCTACAAATAAAATAAATATTTTACAAATCTTAGCTTAGTATTTTAACTTAATAAATTTATTTCTTTTTAAAATCTTAATTTTGAATTTAATCATTCATTTGCTTCTTCTAGATTCTCTAACAAATAAATAAAATATCCTAAAAAAATTATAAAAAGTAACAATTAAACTGATAAATAATTTGCATCTAATTTAAGTTAAGCATTGTCAAATTGCTTAAATTTCTAAAATCTAAGTCTTTCCTTAAAGTAAAAATTTTTAATTTCTAACCTTTAAAATTTTTATAAAAATAAAATAAAGATCTTTCAGTTTTTTAATAATTTATTCAAAAGTTAATGAAATGTTTATTTTTATTTGATTTAAAACAATTTTACTTCTAACTCTTTTTCCATTCTTTATTTTTTACTTTTGTATAAATAATATTTTTTATGCTTATTTTGTATTTTTATGAAAAAATAAATATATTTTAAATAAGTGGCATTCTAATAAACTACGAAGAAGTTTAAGCTTTAGGTTCTGCTTTGGCAAGTTGCTCAAATATCTCAACTTTGGCACTTTATCTCACGTAAGTATAATTTATTTGAGGCTGATTGTAGTTTTTTTGGTTTTATCATAGTTTTTTATCAATTTTTTAATTTAATCAAATCATTTCATTTTTTACTTAAAAAAAGCTGCAATAATTTTCATTCTAAGGGCTTACTAACTTTAAGCCTTGATTTAGCAAAATTAAGAAAACTTTAAAGTTTATTTCTAGACCTCAAGTAATATTTATAAAAAACATCTTTTTATTTTATTTTTGATTTTTCTAAAATTAATTTTATTACTTATAATTTTTAGATTTTTAGTTTCTGTTTTTTTATCAAATATTTTACTTTTCCCTTTTTAAATTTAAAAAAAATTAAATAAATGTTTGAAGGCAGAATTAAATTGATGATGAAGGTGTCTCACATTTATGTTTAATTTTTAACAGCTGCATTAATCTCTAATCTATAACACTTTATCTTCAGTAATTAATTATCTTTTAAAAATAATAATCATAAGTATAGCAAGAAACAACTCATAATAATGAATTTTTTTTCAATAAGTTTTTTATTTGGTTAATTAACTAATTTATTTTTTGCTAAAATTTTTAAAAAGTGCACTAATAAAAAGGGATACATTTTTTTTTGTTAAAATATAGTGAAAATTAAATTGGATACCAAGGGGCATCATATTTAGGCAAATAATTATCAAGTTGTACAAAAGTTTCTTCTTTGATAATCATTCTTGAGTAAATAGACTTAATTATTTTTTTAATTGTTTAGTTTATTGATTTAATTCTTGTTTGGCTTTAAAATTTATTAGTTCTTATTTAATTTAATAATTTTATTCATCCATTTGTTTCTTTTTTTATAAATTTATTTTCATTTATTTACTCTTTATTTTATATTTAAATCCTAAAAGCTAAAATGAAATCGGAAATAAAGGCACTTCTAATATTGGTACTGCTTTTGCAAGCTTGAAAAATCTCTTGAATTTGAAACTGAGCCTTTGGTAAACTTAAAAACTGAGTTTTTTATTGTTTATCAATTTTTATAAAGAAATCAATTAGAGTCATTTACTTTTACTCTGATTTAATTACATTAGCTTTATTAGTTTTTAATATATTGCTTGATTTCACTTCAAAATCTAAATGTTAACACAATTATTCCTTTTAATTTTTTATTAAATTATGAAAAGTGAGAACTAAATTAGTGATCAGGGTGTATCAATCTTAGGTACTCATTTATCTGGCTGCAAAAGTCTCTAAACTTTGAAACTTTATCTTAGGTAATATAATCAAATTATTTTAAATAATTAGAAATCATTCTTCTTAGTTAGAAACAAATTATGAAAATTCTTATTAAATTAAATTGATTATTTTTCAAGTTTTTACATGTTTAAAATGGAATTTTTGAAATTAAGCCTTTTAGATGTAGAAGTTTTTTTATTTAAATTAAACTTATTTTTATATAAATTTTATATCTTTCATGATTCCTTTTAGCTTAAATTGTTATTTATATTTTAAAAGTGGTAATTAAATATCTACTTAAGGAGCTTTGAAATTATGTTAAAATTTGGCAAAATGTACTAATCTCTATAAATTGAAGCTCTACTTCCAGTAATAAATGCATGTTTTTATAAAAAATAATCTAAAGATTTATTAATCTAAGATTTGCTTTAAAAATATTTTATACTGATTTTTTTATTTATTATTTAAAGAGGAAATGTTATAAGTGATGAAGGTTTACCAAATATAGGTTCAGAACTTGCATAATGCACCAATCTTTCATTTTTGAAACTTTGCCTCTTGCTTGTAAAATTAATTTATTTGAGTTATTTACTCATTAATACCAAACTATAATTAAAATTAGTAGATAAACTATCAATTTTAACTATTTTTAATAAATGCATTTGCGATAAATTAATATTATTTTATTTAAAAAAAAGTCATAATGAATTCAATATTAGGACATCTTAGAAATTAAGAAACAGGATAAAAAAATCTAAGAGATTAGTTGTGAAATAAATTAACTTATTTTGAATTATTAAAATATAATATAAAAAATATTTTTTTAACATGTATTTCTTTATTTTTCGATTGTAATTTTATGTTTAAATATTATCACTTATTTTCTATCATAATCTTAAATTTTTAACAACTAATCGCTTAGCTTTAAGGTACTTGCTAAGTATTTTTTATTTTTGTGATTCATCAATTTAATTGTGACTATCAATAAATATTAGAGATAATTAAAAAATAATCAGATTAAATATTTCAATTATTTTTAATGAATAAAATAAATTAAAAAATAGAAAAAAATGTTTAAAATTGGATACAAAAAATGTTTCTTTGTTTTATTTCAAAATTTGTTTTAATAATAAAATAAATTAAATTCATTATTAAAATCAAGCAAACAGCTAATAAATAAAAAGAGTAATTTTATTTTAAATAAATTTTGATAATTAAAAATATCTAAATCCAAATCAAAAAACATGAATTTACTCTAAATTAAGCTATAAATTTGAGAGATTAGTGCACTTTGCTAGTGCAGAGCCTAAGAATAAGGCCCCTTCATCACCAATTTAATTCGAGCTTTTTAAATATAAAAAAAAATACTAGCTAGTTAGAGGGGGAAATTAAGAAAAAATATTAAAAATGAATAAACTAGTTATTAAATTAATCAAAAGTTGAAGATGAAAAAATACTTAAATTAAAAAAAATAAAGATTCTAAAAGTAAATAAATCAAATCAAAAGAGCAATTTTGCTTTAATCTATTTTTATATTTAAAAATATCACATTCCAAAAATTATAAGAAATTTTTACCCTAAATAAAGTGTCAGAATTGAGAGATTAATGCATCTTTCTAGAGCAGAACCTAAACCTGAGGCACCATTTGCACCAATTTAGCATTTACTTTTTAAATATAAAAGAAAATATTTGTTAGTAAGTAGGAAAAATGTATAAAATATGAATAAGAATAAATTAGTAAATAGTTTAAGCAAAAGCTGAAAATGAAAAATGAATTAAATTTAAAAAAATAACATAATCAGAATAAAATAGTAAATAAATCAAATAAAAAGATTATTTTTGCCTAATCGATTTTGATATTAAAAATATCACAATCCAAAAGATATAGACTGTTTTTACTCTAAAAAAAGTGTCAAATTTGAGAGCTTAGTGCAATTTGCTAATCCATAACCTAAGCCTGAAGCACCTTCGTCACCAATTTAATTTAGACTTTTTAAATATTGAAAAACATATTGGTTAGTTAGAAGGAAAAATGAAGAAAAAATATTAAGTAAAAATAAACTAGTAATATTTAAACAAATGTTGAAAATAAAAATGAGTTAAATTTAAAAAAGCTTTATCAGAAAAAAAAAGTAAATAAACCAAGCAAAATGAGAATTTTTGTTTTAATTCTTTATGATATTTAAAAAAATATAAAAATCTAAAATAAACAAATTGTTTTTACCCTAAATAAAGTGTCAAATTTTAGAGATTAGGGCTCTTTGATAACACAGAACCTAAGCTTGAAGCTCCATTTACACTAATTTAATTCTAACTTATTAAATATTGAAGAAAATACTTGCTAAAAGGAAAAATGAAGAAAAAATATTAAAAAAGAAAAACGAGTAAAAAATTTAATCAAAAGTTGAAAATGAAAAATAGAATAAACTAAATAAAACATAATCAGATCAGAAAGTAAATAAACCAAATAATAAGAATTTTAATCTATTTTTATATTAAAAAATCCCACAATTAATAACAAATAAGCTGTTTTTACCCTAAATAAAGAATCAAATTTGATAGATTAGTGCAGTTTGCTAATGCAGAACCTAAGCCTGAGGCACCTTCGTCACCAATTTAATTTCCACTTTTTAAATATATATTGAAGAAATTATTAGTTAGGTAGTTAGATGGAAGCAAAAAGAAAAAACTTGAAATATGAATAAACTAGTTACAATTTAATCAAAATTTGTTAAGTAAAAAAATGACTTAAATTTAAAAAATCATAATCAGAAAAAAAAGTAATAAATAAAATGAATATTTTTGCTTTAATCTATATATATATTAAAAAGTATCACAACAACCAAACAAATAAATTAACTGTTTTTTACTAGAGATAGAGTTCCAGAGTTGAGAGATTAATGCAATTTGCTATTGAAGAACCTAAGCTTGAGGCACCATTTGCACCAATTTAATTGGAACTATTTAAATATTTAAGAAAATATTAGTTAGCCAGAAGGAAAAATTATGAAATATGAATAAAATATTAAATTATTTAAGCAAAAGTTGATATAAAAAATGATTTAATTTAAAAAAGTATAACCAGAAATAAAAAATAAATAAATCAAATAAAAAGAATATTTTTGCTTAAATCTATTTTAATAACAAAAAATTTAACAATCAAAAACAAATATGTTCCTTTTACTCTAATTAAAGTGTCAAATTTGAGAGATTAGTGCACTTGGATAATGTAGAAATTAAATATGAGGCACCTTCATCACCAATTTAATTGGAACTTTTTAAATATTAATGAAAATAATAATTAGAAGGAAAAAAAAGATAAAATATTAATTAAATAGTAAATTATTTAACTAAAAGTTTAAAATAAAATGAATTATTTTTAAAAAATCATATTCAGGATAAATAATTCAAATGAAAAGAGTACTTTTGTTTTAATCCATTTTTATATTAAAAAATATCACTAAAACAAACATGCTGTTTTACTAGAGACAAAGTATCAAATTTTAGAGATTAGTGAAGTTTTCTAAAGCAGAACCTATGCTTGAGGCACCATTTGCACCAATTTAATTAAAACTTTTTAAATATTGAAGAAAATATTAGTTAGTTGGAAGGAAAAATAAATGAAGAAACAATATGATAAATGAATAAACAAAATAGTAAAAGTTAAAAATAAAAAATGACTTAATTTAAATAAAACATAATCAGCTAAAATAATAAATAAATGATACAAATGAAAAGAATATTTTTGTTTTAATCCATTTTGATATAAAAAAATAATACAGTCAAAAATAAATAAACTTTTTTTACCCTAAATCAAATTTCAAATTTGAGAGATTAGTGCACTTTGCTAATCCAGAACTTAGGGCAGAGGCACCAACTAAGCCAATTTAATTGAAACTTTTTATAATTTGAAGAAAATTTTAGCAAGTTAGAAGGAGAAATATTAAATAAGAAAGGCTTAAATTAGGAAATAATTTTTACGAAAAGTTGAAAATGAATAATTACTCAATTTAAAAAAAATAATTAGAATGAAAAAGTAAATAAATCAAAAAAAAAAAAAAAATTTATTATAATTAATTTTTTAATTAAAATATATCATATTTCAAAACAAACAAGCTGTTTTTACGCTAAATAAAGCGTCAAATTTGAGAGATTTGTGCAGTTTGATAATGCAGAACCTAAATCTGAGGCACCATTTGCACCAATTTTATTGGACCTTTTTAAATTAAAAAAAGTATTTGTTAGTTAGAAGAAAATATATTAAAAAAGAATAAGCTAATAGATAGTTTAAGCAAAAATTGAAAATAACATTAATTAGATAAAGATTCAGAATAAAAATTAAATAAAAAGAGTATTTTTTTTGCTTTAACCCATTTTGATATTAAAAATACCACATTCAAGAACAAAAAAGCTTTTTTACACTAAATAAAGTGTAAAATTTGAGAGATTTGTGCAATTTGTCAATCCGAAACCTAAGGTAGAGGCGCCCTTTGTACCAATTTAACTTCCACTTTTTAAATATTGAAGAAAATATAATTTGGTTAGAAGTAAAACATGATGTAAGAATAAATAAGTAAATTATTTAAACAAAATTTGAAAATTAAAAATTTCCTAAAATAAATATAACATAATCAGATAGATTATAAAGTTAATTAATCAAATAAAAAGAATATTCTTGTTTTAATATATTTTTATATAAAAGCAATCCAAACAAAATAAATTGCTTTTACTGTAAATTAAGATTTAATTTTGACAGATTAGTGCAGTTTGCTAACGCAGAACCTAAACCTGACATAAGTTCATCTATAACAAATTTTTTACTTTTTAAATATCGAAGAAAATATTAGTTAATTAGAAGGAAAAATGAAGACAAAATATGAAATAAGATTAAACTATTGAATAATTTAAGCAAAAGTTGAAAATAAATAAAAAATAAGACTTTAAAACAAAGATTTAAATTTATATTTGAAAAAATAAATAATAATTTTATATTAATGAGAATATTTCATAAAAGAATATTTATATTTATTTTAATGATGAAGTAAATAAGATTAATGATAATAAATTTTATTTACCAGAGATCAATATGGAGATCAGTGTGATTTTAGAGAGAAGAATTTAAAAACTTTTTTTATTTAAAAAGTAAATTTAAAGAGTAATTAATTTAAAAATAAAAAACTACATCTTCTAGTTTATTATATTAATTCTGTTATATCATTTATTTTTTTGATATTTAATTAGAAAAGAATTTTATTAAAAATAGTTGATTAATTATTTATTTTTTGATAAGAATTAATTTGGAAACAAAAACAAATAAAATTCAGATTAAATTTAGAAAATTAATGACAAAAAGGAGATAGAAATATTTAGAAAATTTCAAAGTAAAATATTAATTCTTGACCATTTAGAATAAAGATACCCTTTCTTATCTGTAGATCGATATTAAGGATAATTTTTTTATAAAATATTTAATAATCGGATGATAAAATAATATAATGATTTTAATATAACATTTACTCTAAATAAAATTAATATTGAAATTAATTACCATAAATCATTAATTAATTAATACAGTTTTTAATTCAATTCAAAAAATTGATAAATAATATTTATTGATTTTTAAATATTACTTTTAATTGAAATTATTAAAATTTATTTATTACGATAATACATTATTTTATATTGCTGAATAGCTATCTTCAAATCATTATTTAAAAAATTATTTAAAGTGTCAATCATAATATATAATAAATAAATTTCAAATAATTATTTATAAATTTGCCATTTTATACAATATATTTAAATTAAAATAATTATAAAGTTAATTTCTTAATTTTACTCATTTATATATATTTTTTATATTCAGGAATTTGATATTTCAAATTATTATTCATAGCACATTTTTTTAACCAAAATCAATTTTTTTGACCACTAATCTTTTAGCTTTAAGGCACTCTCTCAATATTTTTTATTTAAGTGAATCATTAATTTGATTAACTCTATCAATGCATATTAGAAATAATTAGAAAATAAATATTTAAATAAGTTTTAATAAATTATATTAAAAAACAAACATTTTGATATTTAAATTTTTGCTTGTTTTATTAATATTTTTTTTTGAAAAATAAAAAAAATAAAATCAATAAGAAACTATAAACCATAATGCAAATTAGTAACAAGCATATTTTTTTAATCTATTTAGATATTAAAAAGTATCGCAATTCAAAAGAAATTATTATTTTTACTCTAAATCAAGTGTCAAATTTGAGAGATTAGTGCAGTTTACTAATGCAGAACATAAGTTTGAGACACAATTTAAATTAATTTAATTAGATCTTTTTTAATGTTTAAGAAATTATAATTAGTTTTTTTATTAGTTAATTAGAAGGAAAAATGAAGAAAATGTATGAAATAATAAAACCATTAAATTATTTAAGCAAATGCTGAAAAAGAAAAATTACTTAAACTTAAAAAATAACATATTAGAATAAAAATGCAAATTAGTAAAAAGAGCACTTTTTAAATCAGTTTATGTATGAATAAATATCACAATAAAAAAAAATTGATCTTTTTTTACCTTAAATTAAGAATCAAATTAGAGAGATTAGTGCAGTTTGCTAATGCAAAACCTAAGCATGAGAGACCTTCTTTACCAATTTAATTGGAACTTTTTAAATGTATAAGAAAATATAATTTTTTAGTTAGGAGGAAAAATGAAGAGAACATATGAAATAATAATCAACTAATAAATTAATTGAGCAAAAACTGAAAATGAAAAATGACTTAAATTAAAAATAAAATATGAGAATCAAAAAGCAAATAAGTAAAAATAATATTTTTAAATCCATTTAGGTATTAAAAAATATATCAATTTAATAGAAATAACTTGCTTTTACTCTAAATAAAGTGTCAAATTTGAGAGATTAGTGTAGTTTACAAATGCAGAACCTAAGCCTGAGACACCTTCATTATCAATTTAATTGGACCTTTTTAAGTGTTTAAGAAAATAATATTAGTTAGTTAGATAGATAGATAGATAGATAGAAGGAAAAATGAAAAAAAACTTATTTAATAATATTAAACTAATAAATTATTTAAACAAGTACCAAAAATGAAACAAAAAGCAAATAAGTAAAAAGATTATTTTTAAATCCATTTAGATATTAAAAAATATCGCAGTTCAAAAGAAATAAGCTGTTTTTACCTCAAATCAAGTGTCAAATTTGAGAGATTAGTGCAGTTTGCTAATTTAGAACCTAATCTTAAGGCACCATTTGCACCAATTTAATTGGATCTTTTTAAATGTTTAAGTAAATTTAATTAGTTAATTAGAAAGAAAAATGAAAAAAACATATGAAATAATAATCAACTAATAAATTATTTGACTAAATGTTGAAAATAAAAAATGACTTAAATTAAAAATAACATATGAGAATCAAAAACCAAATAAGAAAAATAGTATTTTTGAGTTTATTTATGTATTAAAAAATATCATCATTCAAAAGAAATAAGCTGTTTTTACCTTAAATCAAGAGTCAAATTCAAGAGATTAGTGCAATTTGCTAATGCAGAACCTAAGCCTGAGATACCTTCATTACCAATTTGATTGGACCTTTTTAAATGTTTAAGAAAATATAATTAGTTAGCTACATAAAGGAAAAATGAAAGAAAACTTATTTAATAATAATAATAATAATGAATTATTTAAACAAATAATGAAAATAAAAAATAGCTTAAATTAAAAATAACAACATATCAGAATCTAAAAGCAAATAGGAAAAATATTATTTTTAAATCAATTTAGGTATTAAAAAACATCACAGTTCAAAAGAAATAAGCATTTTTTACTTTAAATAAAGGGTCAAATTTGACAGGTTAGTGCAGTTTGCTAATGCAGGACCTAAATCTGATGCAAAATTTGAACCAATTTTGTTTAAACTTTTTATACATTTAAGAAAATATATCTAGTTTTTTTATTAATTATTTAGAAGGAAAAATGAAGAATATATATGGAATAAACAAATAAATTAAATACTAAAAATGAAAAATGACTTAAATTAAAATAACATATGAGAATCTAAAAGTAAATAATTTAAAAGAGTATTTTTTAAATCCATTTATGTATTAAAAAATACCATAATTCAAAAGAAATAAACTGTTTATACTTTAAATTAAGTGTCAAATTCGAGAGATTAGTGCAGTTTGCTAATGCAGAAACTAAGCCTGAGACACCTTCATTACCAATTTTATTGGACCTTTATAAATGTTTAAGTAAATATAATTAGGGTGTTTATTAGTTAATTAGAAGGAAAAATGAATAAAACATATGAAATGATTGATAATCAGCTAATAAATTATTTGAGCATATGCTCAAAGTGAAAAATTACTTTCACTAAAAATAAAAGAAATATCATAATATAAAAGCAAATAAGTAAAAATTGTATTTTTAAAAACTATTTATGTATTAAAAAATAAAACAGTTCAAAAGAGATAAGCTCTTTCTTTTTACTCTAGATCAAGTGTCAAATTTGAGAGATTAGTGCACTTTGCTAATGCAGAACATAAGTTTAAGGCACCATTTGCACCAACTGAATTGTATCTTTTTAAATGTTTAAGAACATATAATTAGTTTGTTTGTTTATTTGTTAGTTAGTTAAAAGGTAAAATAAAGAAAATACATGAAATAATCAATAATCAACTAATAAATTATTTGAGCAAATGTTGAAAATGAAAAATGAGATAAATTCAAAATAAGATATCAGAATTAAAAAGCAAATAAGTAAAAAGAGTATTTTTAAATCAATTTATTTATTTAAAAATATCATCATAATTAAATATAAATAAGCTGTATTTACCTTAAATTAAGTGTCAAATTAGAGAGATTAGTGCAGTTTGCTAATGCAGAGCCTAAGTTAGAAGCACCATTTGTACCAATTTAATTGTATCTTTTTAAATGTTTTATAAAATATTTTTAGTTTGTTTGTTTGTTTATTTGTTAGTTAGTTAGAAGGTAAAATAAAGAGAATATATGAAATAATACTAAGATAATAAATTATTTAAATAAATTCTGAAAATAAAAAATGATTTAAATTAAAAATAACACTTTTTAATCAAAAATAAAATAAGTAAAAAGAGTATTTTTTAAAACTATTTCTGTATTAATAAATATCACAATCAAAAATAAATAAGCTGTTTTTACGCTAAATTAAACATCAAATTCGAGAGATTAGTGCAGTTTGCTAATGCAGAACCTAAGCCTGAGGCACCTTTGCAACCAATTGAATTCCATCTTTTAAATGTTTGATAAAATATAATTAGTTAGTTTAGTTGTTAGATAAAGGAAATATGAAGAAAAGATATGAAATAATAATAAACTGATAAATTATTTGAGCAAATGCTGAAATTAAAAAATGACTTAAATTTAATTAAATTAACGTATCAAAATCTAAAAAAAGCAAATAAGGAAAACTAATATTTTTAAATCTATTTATGATTTATGTATTAAAATATATTTGCAGTACAAAAGAAATAAGCTAGCTGTTTTTACCTTAAATTAAGTGTCAAATTAGAGAGATTAGTGCATTTTTCTAATGCAGTAACTAAGCTTGAGGTACCTTCATCAAAAATTTAATTCCACCTTTTTAAAAGTTTGAGAAAATATAATTAGCTTACTTATTAGTTAGATAGAAAGAAAATATGAAGAAAACATATGAAATAACAATAATAATAATAATAATAATAATAATAATAATAATAATAATAATAATAATAATAATAATAATAAACTAATAAATTATTTGAGCAAATACTGAAAATGAAAAATGACTTAAATTTAAAATAAAATATGAAAAAGCAAATATGTAAAATGATTATTTTTTAAATCGAAATATTTATCAAAAGAGATCACAAATAATAAATTAAATTTACTCTAAATCAATATGGAGATTTTTTTGAGATTAAAGAGAAGAGTTTAAAAACTTTTTTAATGTTAAAAATTAATTTAAGGAGTAGTTAATTAAAAAATAAATAAATAAATTATTACATCTTAAAGACTTTTATATTTATTCTATTATATCATTTATTTATTAATGTTTAATTATAAACAATTTTTCTAAATTTAATTAATTATAAAAGTAGTTAGACAGATAATCATCTATTTTTAATAAGAATTAATTTGGATACAAAGCACAAATAAACTTGAGATAGATTATAAGGAGGTTCATTTCATTTTTCAATAGATAACTAAATCAAATATTCTGAAAAATAAATATTTTTAAGTTTTTTTTTTTAATTCTTTGTTTGTATTCAGATTAAATGTTTTATTTAAATTTTTTACAGTATACGAATAAAATATCATAAAAATTAACTATTTAAAATAAATAAATTTTTAAATAATATTTAGAAGTATTTAAAAAAAAATTAAATATTTTTGGTTTGTATTATGAAATTAACAAGATATATTTTTTGTTAGCGTTAATATCAAATTTCATGTAAATCATATGCAATTTATGGTAAGAAATTTAGAGAATACTGTTTAAAGCTTTTTTCTAGAGCCTTTAGAGAGAGTACCTATGATTGAACTCTATATATTACAATGAAGTTTAAATTGTTTAAATGCTTTAATATGGAAACAATTTATTCATTAGTTGAATTAAAAATATATCCTTTCATAATTCTCTCTATTATCATTGAAGCCAAATCATACCCGTTTTAAAGATTGTACAGGCTTTACAAAATTTTAGAATCTATATATTCTTAGTTTATAAGCAACTCTTTAAGATGGTAAAAGCAATCAATCCGATAATCTGAAGGTAAATTTACTTTGACCTTATTTTTTAGTTAAATACTACATAGTATTTTTTATAACTCAAAATAATCTTCACACTATTTTCTTTAGCATTTTTCAATTACATTTTATTCACTAAAATAATAAAAATCCTCTCCATCATTTATTATTAACTCAATAAATTTAATAAACTTTAAATCAAGTCTACATAGCTATTCATTAACTGTTTGCAAGCTCTCATTTTACTTAGAAATTATTACTTTGAGGGATTTTTATCTTTGATTTATCAAAAACAAAAATAAAACAAAGTAAATTATATTCAAAACAACTATCAGCGAATCGTTCACTCTAAAAATGCTTGTTGTAAAATTTTGATTATTGTTGACAAAATAAGTTTTTCTTCTACTGGCAATTATAAACATAAGGAATCTAATTACTTGAACAATATAATTTACCTTTAGTAAAATTTGTTATCTATAAAGAGATTTTTAATTGAGACGATTATTGAGCATAGTATTTAAGAATACAATAGAATTAGAAAAGCTTAATTTAGTTTTTTTAAATTGGTGAATAATAAGTAGATACTAACATATCATAATAATGAAGTTATAATAAATTAGCTTAATTCCTAATTCTAAGTAAAAGAAGGATGTCAAACTTAAATAGAAGGTAAAAATTGCTATGAAGTATTTGAAAGCTTTAAAGATAATTCTCTCTTCAATATCTATTGACCTTAATGATATAATTAAGACGCACAAAGCAATCTAAATTACGAAACTAAAATAAGCCATGTTTCTATAGCTTTCCAGGATAGCTTGATTTTCCAAAGTCTTGTACCCAAAAAAGAAAATGAATTAAATCAAATTTTGGAATATTGATCTTGATACTATATATCTAAAAGCTAAAGCTAGTAAAGGAAGCTAGTTTATTGATTCAACAAAAACAGCCTAAATCCAACCAATATTTAAGAGATCCAATACTATGAAAATAGATCTTTAAACATTTAACGTTAAAAGTCCAAACACTATTAATATTAGCTTATCTAAGCTGAATATTACAAAGTAAGTAATAGAGTATGATACTTCACCACTTTAATAAGATTTTAAGCTAAATGTTATATTAACAATGTCAAGAGAATAATTTAATATCAAAAAAATAATTAAAAATATTCTCTTAGAAACAATATCAGATAGTTTACCTGTAGGCATAGCCTATTTAAGTTTTTTAATATTTATATTTTTTTATTAAAATTCTATTTATATTGTTTTTTAAATTGTGTTTATTAATTAAATTATTAAGCAATATAATAAATTCATTGTTATTCATATAATTTACTAATTAAATTTTTTATGGTGAAAATTAAATATAGAGGGTGTTCTGGATTTTTTTAGAAAAAAGAATGAATTATCTACTCTACTATTTGAAAACGAAAATTGAAAAAATAAAAAATTCTTATATTTTCAGGTTATTTAAACTTTATAAACATGTAAAAAAAATAATAACTTTAATGTACAATTATTAATATTTATTTTTATGTGCTCCTTCATAGTTATGTTTTATAAATGCCTTAATGCAACATTAAATAAGTATTGACCATTTTATTATTTTAAATAATTTAATAGAAGTATCTTTTATTCCGTCATTATGCATCATTTTAATTTGATTTTTCTTAATGCATTGTCCTTTATTTTTGTTGTTCTATTTCTCCTTTTGCTATTATTATAAATTAAAATAGTTTATTTCAAATAAATTTATGATGACATATTTATATTTTATAACTTAAGACTAGAAAAATAAATAAAATAATATCTTATTACTTTTACATGATTTCTATTTATAAACTTTATCAATTTTAACATTTGTATCTTCGCTCGTAAAAGAAGAATTTATTAATTTTTTAGAACTTAGTTGATTTATTTAATTTTGATTCTATTAATTATCTTCTCCTTATTAATTTTCTAAGAAAAATGATGTATTTATTATTTTATTATCTAAAAATGTATTTACCTCTCATAGAAAGTGGTGGATTTTCAATATTTATATTATCGACTATATTTTAGATTAAATTAATTCATTATTAAATAAATAATTATTTACTGATTGCTGATTATGACTCTAAAGGATTTTAGTTGATGGCTGCTTCATTTTTTTTCTAATATTAATTAAAAGCTTAACGTTCATCTTAAGAGATATTTTGTTCTAATTAAACTTATGTTTGCTGCTTGTTTTCATTTTTTTTAAATCTCTTAGCATAATCCCTAAAGCTCTACCATAATTTTTGTATTCTTTACTAAGAAACTCTTGGCAGCTATTTAAAAAAATATTTAAATGAAATAAAATCCTAAATAGAATATTTACATTAAAGTATTTAAATATCCTTGGGAATCTAGTCGCATATCTTACCAACTTTTCTCCTAACTTAGCCTCAAATTTTTTTGTAAAACCAGATATTAGCAATTTAAAAATTTTTAAGATAAGGATTATATTGATAGTGAATAAGAGTATGTATCCAAAGTAAATAAAATAGACGAATGGATTGTTTGAGATAAAAATAGCTATTACTATTGACACAGCAACAGTTGAATTTATAAATGCATCTAAGTCATTTAATCTTTTTTCTAAATACGGCTAGCATTTTTACTAAATTTTTATGTATACTAATAAAATAAAAATCGTAAGTCCTCCTTGTATTATGCTATATCCATCATAAATGTTAATAAAAAATGTAATAAGTGTTTTATAAAAGACTTTAACTATTTCCCAAAAATAAGATGACTTCTTATATTCAATATATAAAAATCCAAACTTGTACATCATACCAATTTTATTCATCTTTTTCAATTAAAAAAAAACTTAAATATAATATTAAGTTAAATAAACTTACTTTATCTTTTCCGCTGTGCATTTTCTTCAAAAAAAAAGCTGGTATCAAAATAACCCAAAAAGTCAATGTTGGAATTAATAGAATCAATATGTATTTAATATGCTAGCTGGTGTAACACTCTTCAGAAACATTTGCTTTAATGTATTTAACTCCTAAAATTTCTCTATTTTTAAACAAATATAATTGTTATTCTTCATAAATATTCTTATAAATTTAATATATTCATCTATTTTTTAACTTTTAGGAAGAATATAAATTTATATTAAATTCATTGTATCTTGAAATAATAATTTATTTACCTGCAAGATATAATTTAAATACTTTGTGAGACTATTGAAGGTTGCATAGAAATATAGATATAGATAAAAGCGATTGAGAGAATTTCAGTTCTGCATTGCTTGTTTATTATTTTATAATAAAGGAAATACCCAAGGATGAACACAATCACATACAAAAAAGGCATAAACTGTGTCCATATTAAACGAAAATATGTCATTGGAATAATTCCTCGAGATAGCTAGTGTAAACCACAATCTAAGCTATAACCCATTTAACTTGCAGGATCTCCTATATTAAGAGTTATTTCATTTAAACCAAGAGGAAATTTGATATTTAAAGAGTTTATCACAAGAATTAATTGAATGTAAGCAGTAAATAGCTTCATAACTATTCCTACTGTTTGTGTGTTTTCTCTTGCGCTTACTCTTAAAAATCCAATTATCTTTAAATACTATTGTAATATGTAAGAATCTAGAAGATCTTTTGTACCTTTTACAGATAGCAATATTGCTAAAAATGTATAAATCACTAAGCCAGATATTTTTAAAGAGTTTAATGTTGTTTCTTTACAGTTTCTACATTCAAACTAAACGCTATTAGAGTAACTTTCATTCCAAAATCTACCAGTAATATCACAAACTTCGCAAAGAGCTCCAATATACCCCTAAGCACAAAGATGATCTCCTGCACCGCTTCCTCCAATACAATTAGAATACTAATTCAAACATCCAGCTATCTAATCAGTATCTTCTGATCGGCGCCAATAGCCTATTTATAAATTGAGCACATTTCCTCCAGGACAGCTTTGTACTCCTACCTTTGGGCAATCAAAGCAATAGGTTGAATCAGGTTCTAAGCTGTATGTTTAATTTCCACACAAATAGCATTAGCCACTTTAAGCTATAAATGCTTCTCCAACTCTACAATGTCTCATATTAATTATTAAGGGAAGTTTGTAATCTGTATTTACTTTAATTAACCTTCCACTTGCATCAAAACTTGGAATTTTAATTATTGAGCTTTCTAACTTAACTAAAAGTTATGATAAAGGTTTTTACCAAAATTAAGTTTAATTTAAATAAAATCCTCCTAATTGTTAGTCATAATTTACAGTTGTAATTCCTGTTACTTTAGCAGTGATTGGTACCTTCTAAATATCTTGATAATTTAACGAAATGGTCAAAGTCGCATCCATTCCACTCTCTAATTTTAATTTTCTACCATCATTTCCAATGAAATATACTAGCAATTCTTAACCATTTGATACAGCAGGAGACCAATTATTTAGTAAAACACCTTATAAGTTAGGATCATATTCTTTTTTTAATGTATTTTCATACACAAGCAAGCCAACAGGGAACGTATTAACATTATTTCCAAAATCAGAGGCCTAATTTTCACTAATAATGGAATTAGCTAATAATTACACGAATGCTTTTTTTAATTAATAAAACTTTATTTTTATTGTTGAATAAAAAAAATTTACTTCCAACAACTTTCAAACCACCTCCAATTGCTGCTTAATTAGACGATACAATAGTATTGCTTAAAATAAGTGAGTTAGGATTTGATTCCTCTGTAATAAAATAAATTCCACCTCCTTAATTAGCTTTGCTTTAATTAATTGTACATTTAGTCAGCACTAGATTTTTGTAAGAGTTGTAAATTGCACCTCCTAAAACAGCAGTATTTTTTTTGAAATCAACACCGATAATATTAATTACATTTTAATCTTGCTAAGTATCTAGAATCCTTGATAATGATGCTTTTCCTGACAAAAAAAGAGAACCTTAGTTAGAAATATTATTTATAAAAGTTGAACTAGAAATATTAATTTAAAGAGTACTTTCTACAATACCAATAATTCCTTAAGTACATTTAGAGCAAACTACATTTTCAACATTAATATTATTAATCTATAGCGATTTTTTCAAATTTTGTATCAAAAAGAAGTTATTAAAACGGGTCATACTGTAGTTTTACAAAAACAGGAACTCTTAATTATTACAATCAGCACATTCATTCATATTGTTTATATTAAAATATGTAAATGAATCAATCTGTACTTGTTGCAATGAGATCAAAGGAGTAAAGCGAAAATTAGAATTTGAAAGAGTATTTTAATTCAATTGTAAAATTGCATTATCTACATAAAGAAGACCTTGTAAATAATTAACCTAATTAAATAAATTTCCACTAACATTTATGTTTCCCCCTCTGATATAAATGATATAAAATCTAGAAAGAGAGTCAAATAAGTCAGAATTTGTAGTCTGTGAGAAGTAATTATATTAGAACAAAATATCTTTAAAATTTAAAGATGAGGTAAATTAGTTAGAAACAAAGTTTAGTCTTTGAGATAAGCTATTTAATTCAACTATTTTATAAAATTAAAAAAAATGTTATTTATTTAATCAATGTTTTAGATAAAATATATCAATTATTTTTTTAATTTTTATTTAAAATTTTAGCTTTTAAAATATTTTGAATTAAAAATTTATATTTCAGAATCAAAAATTTAATTTTTTTTCGTATTAAAAAATGAAAAATTGCAGTAATTATTAAAAACTTATTAACACTGATGATTTTTTCATCCAAACTTGAAATTCTGCATATAAAATTTAAATTATTAATTTAAAGCATTCACTTGAATTAAAATTTCGCCATTTGCAATTGAGCAAATGACGAAATTTTAAAAGCTGGAAGTGCTATATTTTACCAAAAAAAATAAATATTTTATTGTCCTTTTAAAAAATTTAAAATTAATTATTCAGAAAATCCAACAAATTTTTAATTTATTTTGGACATTCAAAAAAAATTATAATTTGTTTATATAAATATATTTAAATAATGTACTATTAAAAATACTTCCTGTGGGAGCAAACACGTCAGTAATGAAATTTTTTTCAAACTGAATTTAACAGGTAAGAAAACCACAAGTTACATCTAGTGCTGCTCCTTTCTTGTAAGAATATAGTCTTTTAAAATTACAAGAGGAAATATTTAGATTTAAAGAATTAGTCCCGTCTATTGATAAAGCTCCTCCTAATCCAATGCTCGATTTTCCAAATGTAGTATTCAAATTTGTAAAATTACTTTTTTCAATTAATATACTAGGGTTTTGAGAAGCAGTTTTAATATAAATAGCTCCACCTTGGGTGGATATTTTGTTTTTAAATTTACAAGAACTTATAATGACATTAACTGACTAAATATTCAAATAGCCTCCTTAGTAAGAAATATCATTAGGTTATAAGGAATTCTAAAGGTCAGTATAATTTGATTCTATGCTTACAAAAGTATCACCTTGAAATAAGACTCCATTCTAAATTTAACTAGGTGTTGAACAATTACTTAAAAGTAATCTAATTAAAATTAAAGAAGAAAGCTATGAATTTTGATTTATTAAAGCTGTCTATGTTTTCAAAATTTATGCTTGTTGATCTTAAGCAAATAGAATTTAAACATTTATAACATTAACATCAACAACCAGATTGCGATATCTGATATTTGTTTAAAAGTAAAACAAGCCAGAAATTATGTTAATGTTATTAACATACATTTAAATGTTTTAAAATGTGCAGTTATTAAACACTAAAGTTGTTGCAGTTTAACTTCCAAATTTATCATATTAGCTATTTTCATTTATAAATGTAGAAATTTTATCTCCATCTAGCATTTCTGGCAATAGAGTAGGTTCTCTTAAATCATGAATAAACTAAAACAACACCTTAATATTTATTAAAAAAAATAGTAAAATACAAAAGAAACATATTTCTAACTAAATTATTATAATAATTTGAATTATTTGTCATCTCTTTATGATTATTTTTAGATCAAAATTTGTGACAAATAAATTAATATTAAATTGAAACTTTAAATTTACATTGTCTGTTGTATTGAAATTTTAGAAAGTAAAATTAGATATGTAAAGTCTAGTCCTTAGATTTTTAGTAAATAAAACTCTCCAGAGTTATTTTTCTCCATTATAAGTGCTATAATTTGGAGCATTTTAATCTTATTAGATAATTCCATTGTACATGTAAATTTAATCAGAATTTTCTGTAAAAATAAATCCTGTATTGTAAGTATTCAAAGCGTTAACATCTTTCAATGTTATTAACTTAATATTACTGAAGTAAAATAAGTAACTTAATGGACCATCGCTGATACATCCTTAATTTCAATAAAAATATCTTAATAATGTTTATCTAGAGATAAAAAAAATTTACTTTCTAAGGACATTTTTTATATGTTGACTTCTCCTCTTAAATTATCCTAATTTGAATAGCTAACTAAATTCATAATACCACCATTTATTTTGGTAAAAGCAAAATTAGTAATACTCAATTAACTTATGAAAATTTTTGGAGGGTATTAAGAAGCACTTTATTAAGGAAATTTAAATAAAGATGAATTTTACAAGGTATAAAAATAGCCACAATTCATGCATTCTAGCTCGATGTTGGAAATTTATGCTATATTTGTTATTATCATTGATTGAGTATTTTATACTGGTTATTATTGTGATTCTCCTTTCATTCGTAAATATGAAATATTTAATTCAAATAAGTTGTAAGCATCTAAAACTTAAAAAAAGAAATTTGAAGAAAAGCTACCAATTTAAATTGAATGCTAAGATTGAGCAAAGTTGTGACCAGGTATTTATTTTATGAATGTTGTTGATATCAAAGAATTTATATTGAAAAAATATATTTAATCTATGATTAAAACTTGAGTATTGTAAAACAACTCAATAATATTTGTTTGTTCAAATGAGCAGGTATCTATGCTTAAGTCGATTTTCATCATAAATGTTTATATTTAGTTAGCAGAAGTTTAGTTAAATCTAAATAAACTTGTTTATGTAGCATAAACAAAATTGAATACTTTGACTTATTACAACGATATGTAGCTCATATTGTGCGTATCAATCACTGGACAAAATATATTACCTGATGACTACAATAAGCTTTGTTGTTTTTTAAAGTCAAAACCACTAATAAATTGAATGTTTGTAAAGAATAGCTAGCTAGTAAAAAGGTTGTTAGAGAAATCAAAAAGCATATTTTTTAATGAAACAAAAGGTTTAATAGAATAAACAGGTAGAAACGACATATTTATGAAAGAAAAGTAATTCCAACCTTAAAAGTTAAATTAAGTTATAAAAAAATCCAGATAATCTTATCCTATCAGACCAGTTTTAGGATTTAGAGATTTGAATGTTAGAGATAGTTTTTTGATATTTGCTATGTATTTAGCTAAATTTAAAGAAAAGTAAACATCGCTAGTAAAAGTACATACATTAGCTTAGCTCTTTTATGTTCCGTCATTAGTGGTATAGTCTTTTATTTCCGGAACGAAAAGAATTTCGAATTCTATAATTGAAACATTCTCTTCATTTAAAGCTTAGTAAATTTTTCTATTTTTAAAAAAATTTATAATTATTTTTTATAAAAAATAAATTTTCAATTCGTCTTCTTTTTAATTTAGAAATGGAAATCTCAAATTCTAATAAATATTTTTCAAAAAAGATGAAAAAAATAATGAGATAAATGTTTACTAATTATTTCCTAGTTCATTAAATTCTTAGAAATTAATATTTAGCTTATATTCTTAACCCAAGATTCCTAAAAAATAAACAGGTATCCCAGTAAATAAATGAGACAAATTATTTTAACCTCCCATTACAGTTTTATAGTAAGTATTTTAATCAGTTCCTAGATTTAAAACATCTTTTGTTAAATTAGTTCTACAATCCACTATCTGCTAAATTTTGAGAGATCTGGTGCAAGAAGTCTAATTAATTAGACATGGAGTGCATTAATTAGTACTTGGATCATAATTCATTATGTAGTTGTTTTACTAAGTGCAGTCTAATTAATATCCTGAATATTATTAAGTTTTATCTTTAAAGTCTTAACAGATATCTTATATAGTTCTGCATTTTAAGCATTAGTTAGAGAAAATTTGTAGTTAAAATTTTGAACTAGCGTCGAAATAAGGATTTATATTATACTGTTAATTCAATGATCTCTCTTTACAAAATAAACAATATCTTTAGCATAAAATACAATGACTATTATCATTTGATATTGCTTTATTATTTGTCCACAAATGAGTTATATCTGATATAACACTACCACAAGCTTTGCATTTATAATTATTTGAAATAGGGTCTTGGATGCAACCATTTTAGCCATTTTGTTATAAGCAACTTTAGATAAAAAATAATAAATATTAAATTAATTATTTATTTTCAGTACTCATCAAAGCAGGAAGAAGTAGGACATGCTCCGATAGCTTCGTTTTTTGAGCAAAGAGTGCAAAAAGGCACAAAAGGTAAATTGTTTTATCTTTCTATTTCAATCGCTTCTCCTTTTTTATAAATGCGAATGAATGAATTAATCAAAATTTGAAAATAATTATATTCATGCTACTTTATGTTTAAGCCAAAGGACCTGAAATCAACATCTAGGTATAATTAAATCCGGTTGGAGAAATCAGACTACATCTTAAACAGGTAACTAAAGGTTATTACTGGCTTAATCCGCTACTGCAAGAAACACAACCTCTTTCTGCAGAAGCTGTATATCCTATGTATTATCAGTTTTTTTAAATTAAAAAGCATTCATTAATTTAATCTTAATGATGTAAAATATAGAAAGAAAATTTGAAATACCTTAAGAGCATCTTACACAAGTAACAGGCTATGGTATCCCATTTTAAGTAACATAATAGAAACTTGTACATTGTTTTATATTTATTAAACTTGCTGGCTAATCACAAATCCTATTTATTATATTTTAAATAAAAATCAAAGTATAATTTTAAGAAAATTTACCTGTCTTGAGGTTGCTTACTAGCATCATATCCGTAACCATTCATGCACTCAGTACAATAAAAATAAGTTGAATCGAAATTTTCCCCATTTGGTAAAATTTTATATTATGACCATCTTGAACAATTAGGGTCTTTACTTTATAGAGCTGAAAGATTTGGTTAGCATGCTCCATTTAACAAAAGTATTGCTGGTTAATTTAATCCTTATGCACAGCTCGCACATTTTAAAATAAGATCGCTTTTATCTTTCTAATATAAAAAATTATATTTTAAAGTGTAGGAACTGTTGACTCCATCAATAGTACCATAGTAACATTGTTCACAATTTTGTAAATCACATTTTTCACATTAGCCATTGTAATTTACGAAAAAAGGATCAGCACAGTACAAGCAATATTTAGAAAAATTTTATGCAAGAAAAATATTACTGTCATTGAGCGAATTATTATCATAAGCACTAGATATTACAACATAAGGTTTATTTGTATGATCAATAAGATATCCAGACTCTATCTTAGCATATCTACAACTTAAGCATTAATCTAAACCACATTCTTCACAACTTTTTAAATCTAAGCTTGGAATCAAATATTTCCTATTTATATTTAAAACAGTAATTCTCTCATAAAATATTTTTGTTTAATTTACATTAAATTGCCAAAATTAAAGATTACTCTTTTAAAATTTATTAATTTATTTTTTTTAAACAATTTTTTGTTATAATTTATCATTAAATTTGCTTAATTTAAAAAACTTTATGGCCAAAGTTAATCAATTATAAAAAACTTGGTCTCATTTTATGTATTATATATACATAAGGGTCATAATTAATAAGAATAAATTGAATAAAAAATGTTAACGGCTTTAAAAATAATTTTAAGCAAACTATATTAAAGAATAGTCATTTAAATAATTTTTAAATAAAAAAATACTATTTTGAAAAACATTTAGTGCATCTAATATAATATCCCTATTCATTTAATACTCTTTCATCATAAGCAACGAATGTATGTTATGAGCTAAAGGAGTATTGATCGTCTCTAATATATGAGCAGCTTTGACAATTTTATATTTTATCACTACATTTAACGCAGCTACATTAAGCCCCTATTGTGTACCCTTCAGAGCAAGCTAAACAACAAAAAATGTTATAAATATATCCACAAGAGACACAATTAGCAGGACATTATTCGCATTTTTGAGTTGAAGGATTAAATGAATAACCGTTTCTACAAGAAACTGCAGAATATGATAGATCATTTAGTCCTGATGTATCTAATTAGTTGCAATTATTTCCACAATTATTGTACCATTAATCACCACCATTAAATTCTACAATAACATATGAATTTTAACTTAGCTAATTGCTAGGATATATTTAAAATAATTTTTAAGTGCTATCATCTTAAATTTATTAGAACTTAATAAGACTTTCATCTGTGAAAGTATTTATTTTAGAATATTAAAAATTGCATCTTTTGGTGAACTGCCTATTTATCAAAAATAAATATTAAGAGATCATTTTTTATTTTATTTAATACCATGTCAAAGGATTAAAAACACAGTCTGAGCAAGATATTTTTTCGTTCAAATCATTATCGTTAAAAAGCGGACTTAAAAATAAATTATTAAAAAATTATAATTTGCTATAATTACTTTATCTGAAAAAATATATTACCAAGGCAAACAAATTGAGTATCCATTATCTATAGTTGACCATAAAAAATAACCAAATTTACATGTTAAACAAATGTTTTTATTAATACATGAAGTACAGTCAGATGCACAGTTTTTATATTTATTTGAGATATTATCAAAATATTGATTACTGCTTTAAATTGATAACCTTTATTAAATAATATTTTATTTTATATTTTTTTTTAGTTTAATATTTACCCATCTAAATTAATATCGTAACCTGGAATATAGGTGTTAATATTGGAGCTATGCACTAATTTCAATAAGCATTAAATATTAATTAAAACTAAAAAAAATTATCTCATTATTTATTAGAAACTCTTTTTTTTTTGAAATTTATCAATTTTTTTATTGTTTTTTAATTATTAATTTTACAAAATATATTTAAGGCTTTTAATTGGTGTAAATTATTTAGCCAAGCATATTTACTTTTCTATAAATTTTTAAACATATTTACTTTACTATAAATTTTTCTAATTAACATATGATAAAATCAACTTATATGCTTAGATTCAAAATAAAGTCTGATGATATACATATATTTTATGATTTATTCAACTTTTTACATAAAATTGAATCCGATGTTAGCAGAATAAATATTAAAAGTTTAGAATCATTAGCGCACAGACACAGGCTTAAAAATATTGTTCAAAACAAAGTCTATATAAAAAAAATTAATTATATTTGAAGTTGAAGTAAGAAATTAATGTAATTGATATAAAGAGCTGAGTATAAAAAAAATAAAATTATACTTAACAAAAAGTAATTACTAGCAATAAGAAATCTATTAGAAAACAAATAAATGATAATAATTTAATAACGGAAACAAAATAAAAATATTTGTGATTGATTCTGAGAAAACAGATGGTTAATAGAATTTAAAAAACAAAAATTTTAAATTTAGCTAAAATGACTTATAAATGACTGTTGATGGCCTATTTTTATTAGTAAAAAATAATTAAATCTACTTTCTATGTTAGTTAAATATATTAAGAGAAACTTATTAATTCTGTTAGATTACTCAATTTTACATTAATTTACGTCTAATAATTTTTTGAAAATTTATTAAAAAAGACAAACAATTAATTAATTTTTTTGATTAGGTTACAAAATCTACCTTATTAACATACATCTAGCATACTACTATCATAAAAAGAGTAAGAAATAAATATCAAATTCATATTTTTTTAAGTAATTTATATTACAATTTATTTAATTAAGGGTTTTATAAATTATCAAATACACAATTAACTTGTTTATATAACTTTGCTTTGTTTATAATATCTTAATGCCTGTTAAAGAGAATTAAAAATTCATAAATATATTGTTTGTTATGTTATTATACTTCATTTATCAATGAATTTATATTTCTATTAGATGTGAACAGAAAGCGATTGAATAAAATAGTCCATTACACATATAATATAAATATAGGGAATTGGAATCCTTAAATTAATCTATTATTTATTCAATACCATTTAATCATTTATTTAATATGTAAGAGTAATTTTAATCTAGAAGGGAAGGGTCATCTAACATTCTGGAATTTCTACTAACTTTCAAATATTTTGCTATGCCATCTATGTTCACGTTTACTTATATTTCCAGATCATAATAAAGGGGATAGTTATGTTTTCGACCCTCTTTTATTTAAGCAGAGACCCAGGGACTAACCTACTCAAACCCCTATCCCCTTCTTAAATAAAAGATGAATGTAACTCAAGCTTAGGCTCTATATTAGCATAGCGAACTAATCTATCGAATTTGATACTTAATTTAATGTAAAAACAGCTTATTTGGTTTGGATTTGAATTTTTAAATATCAAAGCAGAATTAAAACAAAATTATAATTTTATTTGATTTATTTTCCATTTAATTTTGATTATTTTTTTAAGTTTAAAATATTTTTAAATTTCAACTTTTTTTATTTATTAGTTATTTATTATTTTACAATTTTTTTCATTTTCTATTCTAACTATCTAATAAATAAATTATTTTTTAACATTTATAAAGTAAGAATAAAACTGGCAAAAATTATGCCTAATGTTTATGTTCAGCAAAGGCAAATTGCACTTATCTCTCTAATTTGAATCTTAGTTTATATTAAAAAAGAGTTGTTTCTTTTTGATAAAGATAATTTCTAATATTAAAAATCTATTTAATATAAAAATATTTGTTAAGTTTTATTTTTCTTTCATTTTAATTATGAGCTAGTTAGTTTTTACATTTAATATAAAGACCAAAATAAAATATAAAAATTTTTTATTTATAAAATTGATTAAGGTACCTAATTCAAAAATATAATTTATTTTTTTGGCGCCTGAACTTAGAGAATGGACAGTAATTAATTATAATTCTGTGTAAAAATATTTAATACCAATTAAAATAACAAAATGTTAATTTATACATAATAGACAAATAAGCTTATCCAAAAATTTTAAAAACATGAAAGTTAATAGTCAAACATAATAGAAATATAAGAATGAAAAAATATTTTTATCATTCAATTATTTTATTTTTCATGTTTTTCTCAATTAAAAATATTATCCAAAGCAGAGGTAAACTATTTTTTGATGAGTCTTTTAAATTTTAGAAGTTTCGTATTCATTTAGAAATTTAGCTTTCCATCATTGTCATTTTCACTTTAAATAAAAATAAATTTAATAATTAAACTAAATAGATTTTATTAGTCTATGTAAAAAATAATTTACAATTTCTCCAAAGTTAGAATTATTAGATTTTGACAGTTTTTTAAGCAAGAAATGAAATTAAGAAAACCATCATTATGAATATCTTGATTATTCCTATTAAACAAACATTATGATTAATATTTAAAAATGAGTATTGAAATATTTTATATTTAAAAATAAATAAATTGTGTTTAATTGAAGATTAAATTTAAAATGATGGGTTAAGAAAATAATAAAAATAATCATTTATTTTCAGAAATTTATTCATAAAAAATGTTATTTTTTATTTAATAAGTGAATCCAGACTTAACACTAAAATTAAGGAAACTTTAGAGCAGCAAATACTAACAAAGAGGGGTATTTCAATCCATATGAATTAGGTAATTATGAAGTTTATTTTTTATTTTAAATTTAAAATAATAAAAAATGATTTTTACACAAAATTAAAGTGCAAACAGGAAAGCTTAATCATTTTTGCTAAATTTTATGCTAAGTTTAACAAACCAATATCAGAGATTCTATTTTTACTTTTAATAAAATTTAATTTAATATAAGTTAATATTTTTGTATATTTAATTATTTATTGAGCAATTAAAAACTACAAATTTTAAAACAAATTAAAAGAAATCATTTAAATAAAATAGTAAAAAGCTAATTTACCAAAAATCAAGTGACAATTACTAAAGTTAAGGTAGTTGAATAAAAGTGGAGCTTAATTTAGATAATATTTAATCACAAATATTATTGTAGCTATTTTATATTTTTAAAAAGTAATTAAATAGGTTTATCAATTTAAAAACTAAATAAAATTTACTTAAGAATAAGAGTCAGTCTCTTGAGGTTAATAAATTTTTATAGACCAAGAGCTAAGTTAGTAAATCCTTCTAATTGGGCTGAACTTTCTCTTTAAAAAATGTTTTATTTCATTTTAAAGTAAATATAAAAACAAAAATAAACAAATTATTTAAATAGAGTTCAAATTTAGTTTTTAAAATATTTGATTCATTACATTATTTAAAGCTTTAGTTACTAAAGAGAAGTCTATTCCTATAAATTATTTGCAAAGCAAGAAAGAATGTCATCTTTCAAATATTCTCCTCTTTCATACAAACAAAATAATAAATTAATAAAATAAAATATTAAAAATTTTGCTTAAAAAATTGAAGTATTTTCAAAATAAATATTTAAAATTTAATTATTTTTACCTAAATTTAAGAGATAAATTTGAAAGACAAGGTAGAACAGTACAAAAGCGAGCAAAACTTGAAATTGATTCTTTGGTGAATACTAAATGGCTAATTAATTTTTATAAAATTGAATAAAAATCAAATAATTTTATATCAAAGAATGAATTAAATAAATTTCCTTAAATATTTAGAATAAAAATTAATCTTAGAATTGTATTAAAAATAGCGAATAATTTTACCTCAAATCAATATCTAAGTTTTCTAGATAAGATTTTCTTTCTAAACTCATATATCCATCTAAATACTCATTTAAGGTATTTTTTTCTCTTAGTTATTAAAAAAGCACTATTTAAAACGCATAGATTTAAAATAAAACAATTCAAATTACTGAGAAAGGTTAAGTGTTAAATCTTTTAAGCTTGTTTATTCAGCTAACATAAAGCATAAGTTTGCTAAATCTCTGAGAGGAATTTCGTTAATACTTTTATAAAATTAGATATTTATGCGAAAATAGATATTTTCATATTTTTTAAAAATAAATTCAAAATATTACGAGAGATTTAAATTTTATTGTTAAAGATTTAAACATTTTGATAAATTAACACCCAAGGCTATTGTTCCCATTGATCCAATATTATTTTAACTTTTGGCATATTCAAAATAATTAAATAATTGTTTATGAAAATAGTAAAAATAATTATTTCATGTTTAAAAAATAAAAAATTAATTCATTTTAACATTAAAAAATAAATATATTTTAGAATTAAATTATTTAAAAATTACTGAATTAAAAAATATTTAATTTAATCTTGCTCAAATATTTTACTTTAAATTTAGATTTAATTAAGAGATACTATTGCATTTACTGATATTATTTGCTAAATTGGACAAACCGTCATCACCAATATTATTTAAACTAATCAATATAGAATGAATAATTATAAATTCTAAGTAAAAGAGTATAAATTAATAAAAAAGTAAGATTATTTATTTATTTTTTAAATAAAAGTAGTCTTTAAATTAGTTAAAAAAATATACCCAACTAAAAGAGATAAATCTTTAAGATTTGGCAATAAAGTTATTAATAAGCCTAGATTTTAGGCTGATTCCTAGCTAAGTTAAGTGTCACTTTATTTACATATTTTATTCATGAAGATTAATATTAAAACTTATTGATAAAAGTAAATTTACTAAAGATCGATTCTTAATTCAATAATATTAGGACAATTTTATAGCCCAAGGCAGAATCCAGAAATGTCTTTTAATTCATTTTAGCTCATTTATTAATATAAAATATATTATATAAGATAAAAAAATTATTCTTATCAAAAAAATTTATAAAATATGTTAATTGCGTTCGAGAAAAATAAAATAAATAAATGAAAAAGTAAATTTTACCTCATTTCGATGTCTAAAATTTTTAAATTTTGGCAATTGGATAAAGAAGAACCTAAATCTGAAACAGCTTTTGCAGTTAAATCTTAACCTCTTCCAGTAAATAAAAATTATTTAATTTTTTAAAGTTGATTTTTTTCAGTATATAAGTAGCAAAGATAGTGTAATATTATTGTTTGTTTATACCTTAGACCAAGAATTAAGGTTTGAAGATTTGGGCAATCTTTTAAATGACTGCATAAATTAGCAACACCTTCATCCAGAATTTTATTTATACTATTATTTAAATTATGGAGTCCTATTAAAGTTAATAAACTAAATTTATCATTAAAAAGTTGTTTACAAAAATTATAATTCTAAAGATTCAAGATTCTTTAATTTTCCCAGAGAAGATCCTAAACCTAATGTACCTTTTGGACCTATTTGGTTGCACCTTTTTTATTTAAAATAACAATTTATTTCAATTATAAGAGATTTTTATAATAATATATTTATTTGAGAAATCCTTTCAAACTTTTAAAATATTTAATAAGTACCTTAAAAATAATTTAAAATATGAAATAGCAGAGCATTTTTCTAAAGATTGGCTAATTTTAACTAGTCCTTCATCCCCAATTGAGCAATCTCTTTTAAAAAGATAATTTTAATTTTAAAAATTAAAATTTATTTGAAAAACTTAATCAGAAAATGAAAAATAAAATGCCTAATTATTTTTACTCTACATCCATTATTAATGTTTGAAGATTAAAGCATTATTCTAGGCCTGAGCTTAGTGCAGCTATGCTACCAAAGCAAATTTTATTGCCACTGTTAAAATAAATTTATTTATTTAGTTGAATTAAAAAAAATGCATATATTTTGGTAATAATTGAGTATGATTTTAATATTTACTCAATATCTAAAATTAGTGTCTTTAGATTTTTACAGGTTGATAATGCAGTAGCTACTTTAGATGCATTCTCTTAATTTAAATTGCCATTCCTTTTAGGATTAAATAATTAGATCAATTAATAAATGTATGATTGAAAGACAGAAAGACAGACTTAATAATATTTACCAAATTAGAAATTTAAAGTTATTTTAAAAAATAATGAAATGCGAAAAAGATATTATATTATGAATCTAAATTTTGCTTGTTTCAACAAAGTAAAATTTATTTTGGTAATATTTTAATATACTCAATATAAAAATAATTACTTAAAATTAAGACTAATTCTTTGATGACCTCTTAAGTTAGAGTTTATAAACTTTTTTTGAAAAAAAATAATTCAAAATCTATTTGTTTATTAGGTAAATAACTTATTCTATTTCAATAAAATAGCTATCGCATTTTATAGTGTTTTTTATTTTTTTATATGAACAGACAGGTCCCATTTTTAATTAATTAAAATTTTTCTTAATTTATTTAGATATATAATAAATATGACAATAAAAAACAAAATAATAATTTAAACAATAAGACTTTTCTAAAAAAATAAAGATTAAATAAAATTATAAAAAAAAATTATTTTAATCTTAATTCAGATTTAAAAAAATAAAAAAAAGTCTCATTTTTTTTTATGTTAAATAATATTTTTTAACATAAAATATAATTTAAAAACCACAAATATTTATATATTTATTTTTATATTAATATGAATTGTTTCTATTAAATAGTGATGGTCTATTTTTTTATTTGCAAAGTTCAATATATTTTTAAAAGTTTTTTTAGAATACGGAAATGTATTTATTTGGTTATTAGCATATTTTTCATTATGCTTCATTTAAGTCATATGCTACCTGAGGTAGAGAGTTTAATGAAAATTATTTAAAGGTTTTCTCTAAAGCTTTTAGTGATAAAATTTACGATTGAATATTTTAAACAATTTGTTTTTTGTTGCCCAATTTTTAATTCATTAATTTATTTGTATTGTTAAAAACATATCCTTTCATAATTCTTTCAATGAGTGCACATAATAAAAGTTATTCATCTCTTATTTTTAAAAGAATATTTAAGTTAATTTCTACTTAGTTTGTTAGCAATTCATGAATATGATAAAAGCATTTGATGTAATAATTATCAGGTATAGTTACTTTTATATATTTTTTTTATTCAATAGTATTTATTATTTTATGCATTTTGTAATATTCTTTGCATAATTCGCTTTAGCATTTTTTATCTTTATTTTTTGTAAACGCTTTGTAAAATTTTTTTCCACCGTTCAAGATCAAATCTATGCTTCTAACAAATCTGAAATCAAGTCTACACAGTTACTCATTAACATGTTGCAAGCTTTCATTTTATCCAGAGTAGATTTCTTTATGGCAAAACTATCTCTCAATATTTAAAGACAAAAAGAGTAGTAAATAAATTGTATTCCAGACTATTACAAGCAAATCATCAATATAAAATATGTTTTAATTGAAATTTTCACTGTTTTAGAAATCTAATGAAATTTTCTGCTTAGATCCTACAAAATATTTATACAAAACAAGTCTACTCATCTGAGCAATAATACTAATATTATAGAATATCATATTGTAATGACGGTTAAATGAATAAACGACTTTGTTTAATAAAATGTTTATAATTGTTGAGATTCTGAATTCTATCATATTATTTTATCTCAACAAAAAGGACATACTGAAATATTAAAAAATTATTATTATTATGTTGCAGAATACCAAACCTATTCCGAAATCATTATAAAAGAAAGATTTAAGCGTCAAAAAGTAAGTATAAATTGCTGTAAAGTTTTTTATTATTTTTAAAGCATGCCTTTTAAATATAAATTATTCATAGAAATGAGCATTCATAACTATTATGTATAAAATTGAGAAAATAATTTATAATTAATAATTATAATAAGCCAAGTATCTGTAATTCAATGATATATATTATTTTTGCAATAATTCTAGGTAATTAAAGAATATGAATTAAGTAATATTTTGAGCAACTGCTCTAGTAAAATGAAACCTAAAGATTAAAGCACATTAAGTTAGGTCGCTCATTTTATTAACAAAAATATGATAAATCCAACCAACATTTAAGATATCCAAGACGATAAAAATTGTATTCTTTTAGAAAAACCCAAAAAAAATTAGGACTAATTTGTCTAAGCCAAAAATTATCCAGTATGCATAAAAGTAAGAAGTTTACCCACTTAAATACGATTTGATGCTAAATGCTATATTAAACAAATCAAAGGTATAGCTGAACATCAAAAAGACTATTAAATATATCTTAAATGGAGCAATATCTATCAAGCTATTCATTCTCGTTTGTTTGTTTGTTTGCTTTGTTTTTTATATTTTTTGCAATTTTTTTGAATAAATATTTTAAAAATAAATTCAACCATTTTAAGATAAAATAAGGAAATAAACTGTTTAATTTTATTCCAAATGCGTCTTTAGCAAATTAAAATAGCTATTACATCTTTCAAATCACTTAAATATTAATCATACAAAATTTGTAAATTGAAATAAAAGAATTTTTTTGTATGTATAAATTAATATTATATTAACTTAATAAGTAGACTCTTTTATTGATTAGTAAAACAAGTGTCTATAATAAGTAAAAATGGTAAAAGAAATATCTTTCTTATTACTTTAATGTTAATTAAATGTATAAGTCTATAGTTAATTAAAAAATAATATTTTATCTTTCTCAATACTATCAAAAAAACCTAATTTAATTTGAAAATTGATATAAAAGAATTTTTTAATTAATTTGATAGATTTCATAATCCTAATAAATTTCTATATAATTAAGTCCATGGATATTCAATTAAATTATAAACTTTCTACAACAAATTTTAGGATGGCATTTTATTAATAATTAGTAAAAATTTGTTTCAAATGATATTGTCTAAAATCAGTACTTTTTATTAAGATTTATTAAAATCCAAAAAAAGTATAATTTATATCAATTAAGTATAAATTGACATAAAAGAATTTTATAGATTTTATAATCCAAATAAATTTCTATATAAAATAATCAATTGGATATTTTAATTTTCTCAAAACATCAAAAACAAATTTTAAGATAATATTTCATTTATGAATTTATTTTGTAAAATAGTATTAAATGATATAATCTAAACTAAGTATTTATGAATAAGATTTTATTAAAATCCAATAAAAATTAAAAAAAATTGAAAAAAAAAATTAAAACTGAATTCTTTATCAAAAACAAAATTATGCTTAATAATTTATATATAAAATATATAATTTGTAGAATATCTTTTATAAGAATATATTCTTTTAGAAAGAATTATCATATAAACTCTACTAAAATAAATAGGGGAAGGGATTAAAATTAAGAAATTAATATATTAATTAGCTCATTGTTATTGTAATTAATTCAATTTAGATAAAATTTTTAAGAATTAAATATCAAAAAAGTAAATGATATAATAGAATTAATATTTTAATAATCTGGAAAATGTAATTATTTTTTTAATTAATAAATACTCTTTAACTTTATTTTTATCTTTAAAAAAGTTTTTATACTCTTCATTTTAATCTCATACATATCTCCATATTGAACTCATGTAAGTTAAATTAATTATTATTTATTTATCTATCTTATTTATTTCAGAATTGCTATCAATCTAAAAATTTTTTTATTATAAAATATTGTCATTCATATTATTTTTATTTATTCAAATAAATATGGAAATTAATTTTTTATTTTTATTTTAATTATTTCTTTATAAGTTTTTTTTATTTAAAAATTTTTCTTCTTTATTTCAAAAGATCCAATTAAATATGTGATAAAAGTGCCTCAGAATTAGGTTCTGCGTTAGCAAAATGCACTAATCTTTCAAATTTGACACTTAAATTAATGTAAAATTAGCTTATTTTTTTTTTTGATTCTGATATTTTTAATATCTATATGGATTATTTTTATTTATTAGCTTTTAATTAGATATACTTGCTTTTTTATTCTAATTATTTTTTTAATTTAAATCTTTTTTAAATTTCAACTTTTGCTTAAATTATTTAATAGCTTCATATTTTTTCTTTATTTTTATTGATACTAAATTAACAATTTTGTTAATTATTCAAAAAGCGATAACTAAATTGGTGCAAATGGAGCCGCAAGTTTAGGTTCTGCTTTATCTAAATGCACTGATCTCTCAAATTTAATACTTGATTTACAGTAAAAACATTTTTGAATTGTGATATTTTTTAATATCAAAATGGATTTAAAACCAAAATACTTTTTTATTTAAAGGTTTTCATTTGATAAATTACAATTCGATTCTGATTATCTTTTTTTAATTTAAGTCATTTTTTATTTTCAACTTTTATTTCAATTATTTATTAGTTTCTTATTATTTCATAATTTTTATTAATTTATTTTTCCTTCTAATTAACTGATAAAATAATTAAATTTTCTTCAATATTTAATAAGGTCCAATAATATTGGTGCAAATTGTGCCTCAGGTTTAGGTTCTGCATTATCAAAATGCACTAAACTTTCAAATTTTACACTTAATTTAGGGTACAAATAACTTATTTCTTTTTTGTGATATTTATTAATATAAAAATTTATTTAAAACCAAAATAATTTTTTATTTACTAGCTTTTTTTTTGAAATATTTTCATTTTTTTTCTGATTGTGTTTTTTTTATTTAAAAAATTTTTAATTTCTATTGCTACTTCCTTATTAATTTTTTATTATTTCATATTTTTTCTTCATTTTACCTTCTACTGACTAATAAACTGATAATAATTTCTTTAATATTTAAAAAGTTCCAATAAAATTGGTTCATATGGCACCTCAGACTTAGGTTTTGCATTAGCAAAATGCACTAATCTTTCAAATCTGACACTTAATTTATAGTAAAAATAGCTCATTTCTTTTGGCTGTGATATTTTTTAATATTAGAATAGATTTTAAAAAAACAAAATTTTTATTTACTAGCTTTAAATTAGATATTTTTGATTTATTATTCTGATTATCTTTTTTTATTTTAATCGTTTTTAATTAAAAATTTTTTTTATTACCATTTATTTACTTCTTGTTATTTCATTTTTTTTCTTCATTTTACATAGTAACTAACAAATAATATTTTCTTCAATATTTAAAAAGGTCCAATAAAATTGGTGCAACTGGCGCCTCAGTTTTAGGTTCTGCAATAGCAAAATGCACTAATCTCACAAATTTGACATTTAATTTAATGTAAAAACAGTTAATTTCTTTTGAGTTGTGATATTTTTTAATATCAAAATAGATTTAAAACAAAATAGTATTTGGTTTATTAATATGTTTATTTTTTTATGATTATGTTTTTTAATATAAAATATTTTTAATTTAAAAAAATTTCTTAATTACTTTTTAAGTTGATATTTATTTCATATTTATTCTTCAATTTACCATCTAACTAAGAAATAAACTAATAATATTTTCTTCAATACTTAAAAAGATACAATAAAATTGGCGATGAAGGTGCCTCAGGCTTAGGGTGTGAATTAGGAAAATGCACTAATCTCTCAAATTTGACATTTTATTTAGGGTAAAAACAGTTTTTTTCTTCTGTATTGTAGAGAAATTACTTTGGGTTTTTTTAAGAGTAGCAGAAAAAATCGATTTCCTCCTTAAATATTTTTCTGAGGATTATTTTCATATTTTTTAAAAAACTTTTCTTCAAATTTTTAAATAGAAATATTTTAAAAAACAAACATCAACATTTAAATATTTCAAAAGAAAAAACTAAATAAAATATAAACAATATTTACTAACATAGGGCTTAATTTATTATAATCAGTGTTCCTGATTGGTAGAGGGGGGGAAGGGGGTTCATCAAAATCATCAAAAAAAATTGATTTTGACTAATTTTTTCTAAATTTTAATAAAATTTTTTAACAGTTAACCTCCAAAGGAAAACCCTTGAAAGGAAATCTAAAAAAACCTGATTGTTAATTATTTGTTTATGATATTTTAATATCAAAACTAAGAAAAAATAAATATAATTTTTTTATTTTTTTATTAGGCATATTTGCTTTTAAATTCTGATTATTTATCTATCTATTTTATAATATTTTACTAAAAATCAAATTATTTATTAATTTCTTATTATTTTATATTTTTATTCATTTTTCATTTTAACTAACTAAGAAAATAATAATATTTTCTTCAATATTTAACAAGATCCAATAGAATTTGTGCAAATGGTGCCTCAGGCTTAGGTTTTGCAATAACGAAATGCGCTAATCTTTCAATTTTGTTACTTAATTTACGGTAAAAAAAGCTAATTTCTTTTTAATTGTGATTTTTTATATGAAATGAAAACAAAATAAATTTTTATCTACTAGCTTTTTATTTTATGTATTTACTTTTTGGTTCTCATTATTTTTTTAATTTTAGTTATTTTTGATTTTCAATTTTTGCTTCAATTATTTATTTATTTATTTATTTATAAGTTTTTAATATTTTCATATTCTTTCTACATTTTACCTTCTAACTAACTAACAAACTAATAACTTATTATTTAATATTTAAAAAGTGATAATATAATTGGTGATGAAGGTACCTCAGGCTTAGGCTCTGCATTAGCAAAATGCACTAATCTCTCTAATTTGACACTTAATTTATAGTAAAAACAGCTTATTATTATCACTTTTAGATTGTGATATTTTTAAATATCAAAGGGGATATAAAACGAAAATATTATTTTTATTTGATTTACTTGCTTTTTGATTCTGATTATTATTTTTTAATTTAAGTCATTTTTAATTTTAATATTTTGCTTTAAATATTTATTTATTATTTTCTTATAATTTCATATAATTTCTTCATATTTCCTTTTAATAATAATTAATAAACAAATATATTTTCTTCAATATTCGAAAAGTTGTAATTAAATTGGTGCAAATGGTGTCTCAGACTTAGGTTTTGCATTATCAAAATGCCCTAATCTCTTAAGTTTGACACTTTTTTTACAGTAAAAATAGCTTACTTCATTTGGATTTCTATATTTTTTAAAATAAAAATGGATTTAAAACTAAAATAATCTTTAGCCATTTATTTTATTTTATTGGTTTTTTGTTTGATTTTACTTTTTTTATTTTAGATATTTTAAAAAGTTAATTTAATTTATTATTATTTGCTCTTTTTTATTTATACTATAAAGTTAATTTAAATATTTATTCTAATTATCTCTTAATTATACGTATTAATAATAGATCCAATCGAATTGAAGAATCACAATAGTTGAGAATATTTAGCAATGTTTTTAAAGCTAAAAGATTAGTTATCAAAAACATATATATATGATAAATAATAAGTTATAGAGATATATACACTCAATAATTTGAAAAACAATATTTTTAAAACGACTAATAAAGCATATGATATAACTGTATGATATATGTTTTAAATTAAATATTTTAACTTTATAATACAAATGCTTATTTTATTTAATTAAAGAAAACAAATATTTAAAAAATAAAAAGTAATAATTAATTTAAATTTACTATAAATACTAAATTAACTAATTTTTAAATAGTAAATATGTAAAGAAAGTATTTGGTTGATATGTTCTAATTAATATAAACAATTTTGAATTGAAAATCAAGTTTTGGTATATTGTGGATTCTAAAAACTATTTTATCTATTAAGTTATAAAGTAATCGTTCAGTCTTTTTGAGCTAAGAATAATTAATATGTAGTAAAATTTAAAGAAATTAGCTGATAATAAAATTTATTAGGATACTATTAAAATAAATTAATTTTTCATAGATTTAAATAGATTAGATGTTTAAATGTGATTTATGTCTTGTTATAAATTATTTTCAAAACATTTTTTAAGATTTTTTATTAAAAAATTTATTTATTTATTTATTTATTATTATTTTCAATAATTTTAATTATTAAATAAATATATTTTATTAAAAAATCTTTGTTTAATCTTATTTTTTTTAAACATTTGATTATTAGAGTATTAATATTCATTTTATTTAAAATTAAAAATTATTTTAAAAATTCAACAATATTATTTAATAAATTTCAAATAATTTATTTAAAATAAATATATCATTTTATTCAATTTATTTTAGTTAAAATATTCATAAAGTTAGATTATGTTCTATATCTAGTTAATAAAATAGAAAAATATAGATAAATAAATAAATATATTTTTTTTATTTAGAAAATTTTGTTTTTCAAATTATCTTTATTTTAGTCACTTATTTTTTATCAGAAATTAAGATTTTTGTTAACTAATCTTTTAGATTTAAGGTACTTGCTCAATAATTTTTTTTTTTGAGATTCAGTAATTTTATTATACCTATGAATTCATATGAAAGATAATTAAAAAAATAAATATTTAAATAAGATTTAATTGTAAAAAAAAAAGAAATATTTTAAGTTAAATTTTTACAAATAAAGTGTTCTTAATTTTACTTAGTTTTTTATATCAAAAATAAAAAATAATCAGAATCAAAAAGCTAATATATAAAATATAATACTAATAAGTAAAAAGAGTCTTTTTAAAATTCATTTAGGTATTAAAAAATATCACAATCCAGAAATAAGCTGATTTTACCCCAAATTAAGTGTCAAGTTTGAGAGATTAATGCAGTTTGCTAATGCAGAACCTAAGCCTGAGGCACCTTCGTCACCAATTTTATTGTAGCTTTTTAAATATTGAAGAAAATATAATTATCTTATTTATTAGTGAGTTAGAAGAAAAAATGAAGAAAATATATGAAAATATAATAATATAATAATTATTTAATCAAAGGCTAAATTAAAAATGAATTAACTTTAAAATAAAAAATGAGAAACAGAAAGCAATAAGTAAAAATAATCTTTTTAAAATCAATTTAGGTATTAAAAAATATCACAATCAAAAAGAAATAAGTTGATTTTACCATAAATAAAGTGCCAAATTTTATAGATTAGTCCAGTTTGTTAATGCAGAACCTAAGCCTGAGGCACCTTCGTCACAAATTTAATTGTAGCTTTTTAAATATTGAAGAAAATATAATTATTTTATTTATTAGTGAGTTAAAAGAAACAATGAAGAAAATATATGAAATTATAATAAAATAATTAATTATTTAAGCAAATGCTGAGATTGGAATATTAAATTTAAAATAAGATGTGAGAAACAAATAGCAAATAAGTAAAAAGAATCTTTTTAAAATCCATTTATTTATTAAAAAATGTCACAATATAAAAGAAGTAAGCTTATTTTACCTAATATCAAGTGTCAAATTTGAGAGTTTAGTGCAGTTTACTAATGCAGAACCTAAACCTGAAGCACCATTTTGACCAATTTAGTTGTCCCTTTTTAAATATTAAAGAAAATATAATTAGTTTGTTATTAGTTTGTTAAAAGGAAAAAATGAAGATGAAATAATAATGAACAAATCAATTATTTAAGCATATACTTGAAAATTAAAAATGAATTAAATTTAAAATAAAATGTGAGAATTAAAAAGCAAATAAGTAAAAAGAGTCATTTTAAAATCCATTTATATATTAAAAAATATCACAATCAAAAAGAAATAAGCTATTTTTACCACAAATTAAGTGCCAAATTTGAGAGATTAATGCATCTTGCTAATGCAGAACCTAAACATGAGGCACCTTCATCACCAATTTAATTGTAGCTTTTTAAATATTGAAGAAAATGTAATTAGTTTACTTATTAGTGATTTAAAGAAAAAATGAAGAAAATATATGAAATAATAATCAACAAATCAATTATTTAAGCAAATGTGGAAAATGAAAAATAACTTAAATTGTAAGAATCAAAAAGCAAATAAGTAAAAAGAGTCTTTTTAAAATCCATTTATGTATTAAAAAATATCACAATATTAAAGAAATTAGCTGTTTTTACATCAAACCAAGTGTCAAATTTGAGAGCTTAGCACAGTTTGCTAATGCAGAACCTAAGCTTGAGGCGCCATTTGCTCCAATTTAATTGTACCTTTTAAATTTTGAAGAAAATATCATTAGTTTGTTTATTAGTTAAAAGGAAAAATGAACAAAAAATATGAAATAATAATCAACTGAAAATTATTTAAGGAAATACTGAAAATGAAAAATGACTTAAATTTAAAATAAAATGTGAGAAAAAAAGCAAATAAGTAAAAAGAGTCATTTTAAAACCCATTATGTATCAAAAAATATCACAATCTTAAAGAAATAAGATGATTTTACCCCAAATAAAGAGTCAAATTTGAGAGATTAGCGCAGTTTACTAATGCTGAACCTAAGCCTGAAGCACCGTTTGCACCAATTTTATTGGACCTTTTTAAACATTGAAGAAAATGTAATTAGTTTGTTTACTAGTTAGTTAAAAGGAAAAAATAAAGAAAATATATGAAATAATAATTAAAAAATCAATTATTTAAGTTTTTGATGAAAATGTAAAATGACTTAAATTTAAAATAAAATATGAGAATTAAAAAGCAAATAAGTAAAAAGAGTCTTTTTAAAATCCATTTATGTATTAAAAAATATCACAATCCAAAAGATAAAAGCTATTTTTACTACAAACTAAG